>CM055192.1:16188738-16473738 GCA_029224185.1 Karalla daura
GTCTTGTAAATAGTGGAAACACTTGTGCTGCGGGGACACGGCTGCGTTGAGGAGGTTTCCTCTGAAGTGTAATGGTCACTGAGTACTTGTTATCTCCACTATCACCACTACCAAAAAATACATTCCAGGCCCATCTGATTACTTCTCTAATGAATGTTGGACCACAGCAGAAGATGCTGAAACCTGCTAAATCTATGAGTTGAAGCAGGCAGAGAAAATCCCCAGCACTGACTCCTCACGAGGCTCTAATGTCATCAACTGATAATAACATGAATATTAAGTCCACATGACAGGCAACAAAGGGTTGGCTTTATGTCTTAAAGATGCACAAATGACACAGTGGAGGGACTCGTTGCACTTGCAACAATTTTCTCTTCGTCTGGAAATCTTGACAGACAAAAACACGGTTTTAGTGGGAAACATCAACTGGTTCCTTAATGATCCCATTTGGCTGCGGCTATGGTGTTTGTGTAACGTGGCTTGCCAGGAGACTCGGGAGGCAGGAGGAGAGAGAGGGCTCAGGTGATTAGTACAGGCAGGTACTGAGATGAAACATGATCCTGCTGTAACCCTTACAAAGTCATTTGCAAAAGAGGTAGGGAAAAAAAATCTCTAATACTGCACTGTTAAAGCAGCCTAAATCATCACAGGGGGGGAATTCCTTCACAGCGACAGCCTTAATAGTAACGCCGCTCTCAATTTTTCACTTTTTTTTTCTTGCCAGTGATTCAGCCTTTTATTATTGGCCTTAACCCATCTTTACATAAGTCACCATCTCTGAATTTATGTGCACAAAGTCTTGTCTGGCTGCACTGCATCTGGATGTCTTTGTCGCGGGTATTCTCTCTCTCTCTCTCTCTCTCTCTCTCTCTCACACACACACACACACTCACACACACAAATCTTTACCATCAGTGACAGTCCTGCAGTGGCACTGACACCAGGCCAGCGCTGGGCCTCTCTGAGGAGCATCCCAGAGGGCTGACTCAGCAACAACAGGAGGAGAGAGGAAGAGAGAGGGAGAGGAGGATGAAGGAGGAATTTTATCTGAAGCTATTAGCATCAACTGAGCCAGCCTCTCCTCCTCCTCTGGCCAGCCGAACGGCACACATCGATTAGTTTCGATACACTTTATTTACCTCTTCTTCCTGCCTTTTTATCTGTGGAGCGAGACAGCTTTCCGCCATCTTTTACCGCTGACATTAATGTTCAGATGTGGCAGTTTCCTCGACATGGCCGTCGGCCGTCTCTAAATCCCATCTGCCTCCTTCTGGCTCCTCTGCAGACGAGTCGTAGCCGCTCCGGACAGTAGCCGGGCCATCGACCGGGCTTCTCTATCACCAGAGCCACACGTTTGGCTAATGGTGCAAACTGTCACGCTGAGAGTTTAGGTGTCGCATTAAAAGCCCGCCGCGTGTAATTTCCCCCTCTCATCGCAGTTTCCTGTTGCAGGAGGCTGCTCTTTTTCTTTTTAAAGGTTAGGAAGACGAATGCATCCTTCCGCTGGTTTTGACAGGCGTAATGCTTTGTCTCCCACCCTTCCAGCTCACTGGCTGCTGTTTTTCAGTTCCCCTTCCCTCCTGAGAATATTACCCTTCAGATCCAATTTCCCCACCGTGAATCTAATCAAGAATACTTGCAATGAAGTTTTCTCTTAAGAAGTCAGCGGCAGCCGTCGTTTGGATCTTATTGCCCGCGTGGACGTTACGGCCCTGCGGTAGGAGCAGCGTCAGGCGCGGGGCCCCTTCAGGCACGTTGTAAGCTTATTGCCTCAGAGTGTGTGAATCCAGCCGTCTTCTTCGTGTGGGTTAGCGTGTGCAGCGCCTGTGTAAACGCCCCGCGTGCAGGTGTGAGCGGCAGAGGCTGCGACTTACTACGACGAGGGCCTTTTAATGAGCGCTACGTGGAGCAGTGGTGGAGGAGGCATCTGTCTCTCAGTCCCTGGAGAGAGCAGGAGAAGGTGAGAGCACGGATCTGATAGATGACTCTGAGAACCTGCAGCTCCACTCTGCCAACTGCTGAGCACACACACACACGCACACACACACACAGAGTACATGCATATGCTTTCCGCATGAAAAATGCAGCCTAGGACATCTGCATCGCATGTACGTGAGTGTGAACATGTATTGCTCATGTCGCAGCAACTTAAATCTGTTTACACAGTCACATTGTGGTTCCCCGTAAAGTAAATCATTAAAAGACAGTGTGAGGTTTTAACAAGAGTGGTGGGAGGGGGCGAACCAAAACAAAGAGGGTTATGGGTCATAAACTCAAGTGGCACTTACCAGAGACCCATTGTCTTGCTCTACATCCATCCATCCTTTTTTTTTTGTCTCAAACCACTTTGTCCTGGTAACTTTACTAGGGTTTGCTGCAGCCCAGTCCACCAGGGGACACACATCTAGGGAGTCTCCAGTCAAACTAAACATGTATGTTTTTGGACTGCGAAAAGAGAAAGCACATAGAGGTACCCATACAGGTATTCAACCCAGGGTATTCTTGCTATGATGCACCAATCTTCCTTTAAATACTTGATTTAAAGGCCACAGTATTGGCGTCATGTTGTAATTTCTGCTCACTGTCTGACTGTAACGTAGATCACAGACGTTAAGTCTGTGTCACAATGAAAGGGAATAATTCATCAGTGGATTTTTTAACCGTCGCATTAAACGGCAGTTCTGACCTATTTATTTCTATAGAGCCGCGCTCCATCAGGGATTCATTTCACCGTGTATTGCGTGACGGCGTATTATCACGGGCCAAATGTTAAGCGGAGAGACGCTGCGTCCCGGGCCGGGGCTTGAAAAGCCGGCGATGACCTCAGGCTTCTCAGGGACAAAAAAAATTAATCTAGGTGACGTTCGGGTCGGGAGACGTGATGCTCGGCGCGGCCAGACGACTCTCTGCATGCCCATTATGAGTGGGCAGTGATACATTGTGTCCAGTGCCGCGATCGCCATGCCCCGGTTTAAAGACCTGGATGCATTGTTGAGGCCGATGTCTGCGCTACAGCAGCTGTTCCTGTTGGTTTTAGTCTTGGCATGGCTCTTTGGCTACACCTATTAAAGCATGTAACGTTCATGGTACACTTGGCAGGGGCGTCCGCCGGAGTGGTTGGTGGTTCTGTCAAAGTGTCTGGGTAATCCACCGGCTGCCCCGCTATGCCTGCGCAGGGCTCGGGGCTGGCCCCATACAAAAGAGCAGACCTGAAAAGCACCATAATGAGGCACCGGCTGAAAGAAAAGGCATGTCCCTTTCCATTTCTCTGAGCGAAAAGAAAAGAGCAACATAAAAGAATAGAAGACAAGAAAGAAAGATGAAAATAAGCCTCCCAAATCCAGGTTCTTGGCCGCGCTGTCTCTTTGAGTTTATCTTTTTTTTTCATGCGTGCGTTTTATTATGGTAATGAAATGTTGGATAAAAATAGTCTGGGATGGAAGAGCAACGGTTTTCAATGGAAAGTGGAGAAAAATAAGAGGGAGGGGCTGAGGGTGCTGCTAAATGTCATTGATAAAACACATAAAGAAATTTAAAGTGGCTCCTGTCTGCCCGTTTCTGTGTCATCTCTTTCTTTCCTTTTCTTCTCCCTTCTTTAAAGCTTCAGTCCAAACATCACAAGTCCCATGGGTTCAGGCTAAACATGAAAACACTGTTGACTCTCTGACATGTCACAGTTCAAAGTCAGACCGCTCCAACTACAGTAAACACTGCACATCATTGAAATTTAATCGTAGCGGCCTGAAATCAAATAATCCTTTGTTGGTCCGTCTGCTTTTTCTCTCTTTCATCTGTGGTCTTTTCATGAATCTTGCATCACTTAGGAACGAGTCTGCGTCCGAGCCTGCTGACGCGGACGGGTTTTGCTGCAGCACTATAAATGTTTACATTAAATACCGGGGTGGCAGTAGGTGCTCATCGCCAGGCTCTTTAAAGGTCGTTTTGTTGAAACGGGCTCCTCCACTTGCTGCCTCGGCTCCTCTGAGGAAGACCAAAAAAAACAAAAAAAAACAGGTACAAACAGAGATGAAGATCAGACACACGGGTTGTACTGTCTCTCCACTGCAGAGAACATCAAAGCGCCCTCCTGTGTGTGTGTGTGTGTGTGTGCGCTGTGATGTTAATCTTTCTGCTTTAATGACCTCTGACCTCCACAGGGGCTCAGAGCAGAGGGTGGGCCCAAGAGGCACCAGACAGGGCCGACAAAAAAACAATAAAACCCTTATTGCACTGCCTGATGCAAATCGGTGGCTTCACATAACCTTGTCCGAGGTCAGACATTGTCATATCGGAGGCTGTAGTGTCATTCAGTGAAGTGTTGGTGAGGCTCCTCTTTTTGACTTTGAGTCTCCACAATTTTTGGAGCAGTTGCAACATCCATGAATCTGTTATCTTGACTACTTGACAGTGTCTGCTAGATCCCAACTCCAAGCAAATTTATACTCCAATCAGCCCAAACCAGCCCATGTGTTTGAACCGAAAGAGGAAATGCCTGGGGGAAAACCAAGGAGAACATGGAAACTCGGTCTGATTAGGATTTGAACCCGGGACCTTTCTTGCTGTGAGGCAAATGTGAGACAGTGCTAATCACTCGTCCGCCCTCTGCCCCATTTGGAACATTTCTCTTGCTGAGAAATTTGTAAAGCCAGCCTTTGTAGCCAGGGATTAGTCCCTTTTCCAAATTGTCATTCGTATTCATGTTGTTTTATTATTCTGTTCAAGTCTTTTCCATCACAAAGACAAAAGAGCTGTGTGTGTGTGTGTGTATGTGTGTCTGCTTTACCAGCGGCCACAGAGTGAGCGTGTTAGGAAGTGTTTCTAAATGCTCGTACATTGCCCTCAAATCCCTGCAAAATTACGTGATGGGATGATTTGGCAAGAGAGCGATGTCAAACACAGGACAACTGAATTATAGAAAAGGGAGAAGACACGGTAACACTGCAGCTCACATACCCCCCCCAAAAGAAAAACACCCATCAGAACGAATCAGAACCACTGTGATGTACCTTGGGAAGACGTCACAGGAGGAGGGTGGAGGGTGGAGGGTGGACAGCCAAGGAAGAGCAGGATGACTCTGCACAGGCCGGCCCGGGTGGAGCCTGAACGTGAGCCCGGTTGGAAAGTTAAACAGAGAGAAGAAGGTGAGGAAAAAAGAAAAAAGAACTCGGGGGTGATAGGTGGAGGTGACTGCACCATCCTTCCCTTTCATCCCACCTGGCGGCTCCACCTGTGCCCCCTAAACAAGCCACCTCTCCTGCGCCGATGGAGCTCAGGCTGCTGGCTGCAGGGCCCGGAGCTGGCAGCTCTCCACCATGCATTATTTATCAGGCTGAGACCTGCAGAGCGCTCTGCTCATGCTCTCTCTCTCTCTCTCTCTCTCTCTCTCTCTCTCTCTCTCTCTCTTTTCTTTTTTTCTCTCTCTCTCTCTCCTCTCTCTCTTCTCTCTTAACTTTCCCTCTCTCGTCTTCTATATCTGCACTCATTTACGCCTGCTTACATGCAAAACCTCTTACCCATCTCAGACGTTTCAAGCGGTGGTGTTTCATTTATTTATTTGTTTTCTGTCTGTCTGTGTGTGTGGGGGGGGGGGGGGCGGGGGGGGGGGGGGACTGGGGCATCACATGATGTCTCTTTTATAATGCAGAAAGGTGTTTCTTACTTATTTAAGTAGCTGAGTGTCTCACAAAAGTTTAGAGTTGTGAGTCCATGGGGTGGTCATATCAAATCGTAGACGAGCTAAATGAACACCCAGAGACTCAAGTTGTGTCTGTAAACAATGCTTTATGGAGCAACACTGCCAAACCATTGTGTATATATAATCATTAGATCAGATGTCTTATTGTTGTTTTGAATATTACAAATTAAATCATCAGTATGTAGGATTATAATGAGACATATCCTTAAATTATTTTACATTAGACCATTGTTGTTGACCATTGTTAGACCATTGCAATCATAATTACTCATTTGATAACATATTTACTATATTATTTACTTGTATTATACTATTACTTATAAATTATTGGAAGTAATAATATACAAGTAGCTATTATTATATATAATTACTTATTTTATCTTATATTAGTTTTTAATCTCGTTTTGATGGTGAAATCTCTCTTTGATTCCATTGCTATATGATATTGGCGTGTTGCCCATTGTCATGTTGGACAGTCCCAGAAGCTCAGAAGCCATCGCCTCAAGCACAGTCTGGGATCCAATATCACCCAATCATGTTTTGATATTGCCTCATAAAGTTGTGGTTGTAGGAGAAGTAAGTCGTGCGTCTTATTGCCACCAGAGAAAACAACAGATCGCACAATGTCTCTCTGTTTGTATTCTAATTCAGCCCTGCGTGCTGTCTGTTGCTAATAGCCTGTCTGTATTGTACAGCATCCTACCAGTGTCTCTCCTTTAATCAGCCGTGTAGTTTATCCCACCCGGGGCACATCCCCTGTGATGTGCTCAGTTAAGCTGTGCTGAAATCACAACTGCAGATGAGATAAATCAGGTGCCTTATGGGATTCTCAGAACAGCTCTTTACTCTTCAGTACCTCGGCGATGATGCCGTCTTGTTTTATCTTCACTTCTGATTTTTTTTTCTTTTTTTTTTTCCCAGGAGTTGAATAATTTAGTAAGGGTCCACTTAGTATAGCTACTGTGTCAGCGTTTCACATGGAGCGAGGCAGGCGCTGGCCCGCTTTGACTCATGGCATTAGAGCGCGATACTTGACGAATATCCTGAGCTGAAGGATAATGGACGGGAAGGAGGACGATCCGGAGAGATGATGATGCACTGCAGGGCTAAACCAACTTGGACTGATGAATAGTTGTTGTGAGGAAGCTGCCTGGTTCTTAATGCCTCTCTGCACCTTATTGTCCTCCTGTCGTAAAATACTTTTGATGTGAAAATGGTGGATCCCGAGTTCGACTCCAGGTCCATTTGAGGGCCTTGTTGAGTCATCATGGAGGATATGCTGACAAATAGATGTCGAGAAAGGAGGAGATACGACTCATGTTGAGGACCCATGTCATCTCCAGCCTTAACAGATTTCACATGAGCCTCAGATTTTACTTACTGCCTCCCCATAGCCATTTCATATTTATTTCTGGGTGAAATGTTGTCATTTAAAGCCGGAGTGAGCACATCCAAACATGCCAGATGGTGGCACTAGAAGAAGCAGCTTCTCCTCATTGTATGGTAAACTTACATATGTCTCTGTTTGAATAGCTGAGAAAGAGTAATCAATCCAGACATGCGTGATGCATTTTAGTCGAGACGTTGTTGTTCGCCGCCTTTGTGCGGTGCTCTGCCATCCATGCATATTTAGCGTGTATGAATTGGAATCAGACGGGCTGATCTGACGCAGACTGTAATCCCCTCCGCTGAGCCTGTTGCAAATTCACCACAGCAGCTCCTATTGACTGGCAGGAGAGAACAGTATGTGTGGTGAATGCGAAATCCCGCTGTCCGCCGGCGAAAAGATGCATCAGCGTCTTTTTGTGCGCGACCGATGAGGAAAAGAACAAAAGGGGAGCAGAAACGTTACAGAGTGTGTCGGTTTTAAAGAGGCGGCCATGTTGAATCCCGCCGATCGCACGTTGTCATTTCAGTTCCAAGCAATTGGGCGAGTGAAAATATCTCTGTGAAAATCTCATGTTCCTGCTCCACCTGAGGTCGTCGCTGTCAACAAACAACAAATGATACTCAGGTCAAGGGAAATGCGTTACATCTGCGCCTCTTCCTCAGTGGATTACTCTCTAATCATCCTTCCACGTCTCTCTCTCCCTCTCTCACACACACAGTCTCCACTTTCTTTAATCTGACTTGCACTCGACTCCTCTCCTCAGTCGTACCCCCAGCTCTGCCTCTGCAGCTGACACCGTGAGGGATAAGCTGCAAACATCCTCTGGAGTGGCTCTGCCCCGGCGCCCATCAGGGAGCTTTAAAAGCACATAGAGCTGCAAACACAGACAAAACGGTGTGTCCGCTCGTCTTTTGTGCTCTGCACACCACTCATATCGGTTGTCTTATGCCTGTCTAGGACTTTGATGTAAAGTATACTGAAATGCCAAGAGGCTGCTAGTTAGTTGTCCGTAGAGTATGAGTGTTATCCCTTTATCCCTCTAATCTACAGCACAACGCTTTGAGTTCCCTCTGCGAGTCTGTTCGCTGCCCCGAGGCTCCCACAGGCTCTGCAGCAAGCGGCCTGTTACTCTTATCAGCACCTCTCTCCCCCTCCATGCCTCTCTTCGTCGCCCCCTCCTCCTCCTCCTCCTCCTCTTCTTCCTCCTCCTCCTCCTACTCCTCCACCCCTTCACCCCTCTCCCTGTCATCACTAGCCGTCTGCTACTTAATCCAATTATTCTTTTAAGCTGACACGCTCTGTAACTCACCACAAACTCTGTGGATGACGCCCCTGTGCATCACATCCACACATCCACACAGACAGAACCCCCCCCCTCCACACACACACACACACACACACACACACACACACACACACATGCACAGACAGTGTGACTGAGCACTGTTATTGCAGATATGTCTCGCTTTTGAAGGTCGTGCAGAGTGCACATTCATGCTTGGAAAGTTAAAAAAAGGATCGAACGCTGCACATGTGCTGCACTCGCCCCCTTCTCTTGGCGTTTTTTGTCTATTTTCGGGGTGTCCTAACAGAGGCTGCGGCCTCTGCTGTCACCCTGTGATTCACTGTACCCTTGAGGTGACTCGTCTGCTTCCGTGTGTTGTCCTCCACTTCCCTGCTACGCGTTTAACAGCCACGGCATCTGTCTTCACAGACACACCACCTGACACAGAGGGTCTGGCTCCCTCCGTGTGTATGTGCGTGTGTGTGTGTGTGTGTGTGTGTATGTGTGAAGGACTTGTATCTCTGTGCCGAAAGGGATGAAATTTCCCTGCAATCACAGAAAGGTGAGGGAAGTCCTCGGGAAAGGGGACATTTTGTTTGTTTGGCACCATTTTAAAATGATTATTCAGGTTCTACATGCTTAAGAGTTGAAACTAGCTGCAGGTTATAACAATACAAAACATTTAGTTTGGGGTATCAGGGATTACTGTGGGTTTTAGGTAAAAGTCTTAAACTTAGTTTAGCTTCACATCAGGGTTAAAGAAGCTAGTTTACGCCATCAGGGCTGCTCGTCTGATGGACGACTGGCCTCTAGAAACCCCCCTCTTTATGTCTTCAACTTTCCAAAACCGTTGATCCGACTCTTCACGCCATAATTGGTCAGCTGTGTGGAGTCGAGGGAGCAGCACTCTCCCTCCTTCTCTCTGTCTCCCTCTCTTTCTCTGGGTCTCTTTTTCATCTTGACACATCTATTTCTGGCTCGTTTTCTTGAGTATAACCAAGTGCAACAACATGAATGTCCTCCAGGTATCTAAATCACGAATCCTATAACATCGAGAGCAGGACCTGCCGCACCTCTGCCTCTAGCCAGTCAGGCTTGTAGTTCATAGACCTCAGAGGAACGACGACCAGTGAGAGAAAGTGTGAGAATATAAGATTATCCAACAAAAAGGTCTCCAAAAAGTGTCTGTCTATCATCACATCCCTGAGCTCCTCCTTCCATGGACAGCTTTCGCACTAACTGGTCCCTCAGTCCGAAATCAACCTTACTTTGCCTGGGTATGACAGACCGCATCGATGCATCTTAACGAACACTTCCTTTAAAAGTGCTGTCGTAGCGTAAATAGTAAACGTCACGACAGGCTGATTAATCCAGGCTGCAACTCCTGCGACTTCAGCCCGGTTCAAGTGTTGAGGCGTGTTAGCGCCGCAGAGGGTACGGCCCGCGTCACCGAAGGAGCTGCGCTGGGCTGTTTTAGCTGCTGACGCCACAACAGTCCTGGCTAACAGATGGAGTGTGCTCTGTGAGTGTGTGCGTGTGTGTGTGTGTGTGTGTGTGTGTGCGTGTGTGTTTCAGGGTGACCAGGACTAAAGCTGACAACAGTTTCTGTTTGATCTGGAAGTCATCAGAGCGAGTGTGAGCAGATGCGAGTGTGCTGTGTGGAGGGGACGCTTGTTTGTCGCTTGTTTCATGGTCCGGAGCAGACATCCCCTCTGCGCTCCTGGCAGGAGGAGAGAGTGTGTTGTCGGGTGTTGTCCTGGACCTGACAGACCTCTGACCATTTGTGTACAAACATCCTTGCTGTCTTTACACACCTCTCTGTGTATTATTAAACTTTTTTTTTTATTATTATTAGGACAATACTGTTACAACTGTATGTTCACTGTCTGTCTCTGCGTCTCAGCCACACAGGCCATCAGACCCGGCCTTACTGTGTGTGTGTCTCTCTCTCTCTCTCTCTCTCTCTCTCTCTCTCTCTCTCTCTCTCTCTCTCTCTCTCTCTCTCTCTCTCTCTCGTCGTATTGTGCCAGACATTATCACTGCGGTGACTTCTGCACCGCACGTACCGTTAAACGTGGGTCGCACCTTTGTGTATTTGTTTTTTTGTTCTTAATTGTGTAACCGGGTGGGAGGGGTAAGTATCCCACATAGCGTGCCCAGACGCCGCCGGTGCAGGCGTGACCTGAAGGAATCCCCCGTCTCACTCCGACTCCGCGTAGGTCGCAGCTTCCCACGGCCGAGCTTGACATCCGTGAGTCACCAGCCATCAGCACCAGATCCTTCCTCCTCCTCCTCCTCCTCCTCCTCCTCTTCCTCCTCTTCCTCCTCCATCGCCATCAGTGGGGCGTCGCCCGGCGCTCACCACTGTATGTGTGATGTCCGCGCGCCACATCGTGCCTTCATACCACTCATCCTAACCTGACCTGTTTCCCACAGGGAGAGTTTTTATTTCTTGTTTTCCTCGTGTGGGAGGGGAGGGTGGGGCTGGGCTGGGCTGGGCTGGGCTGGGCTGGGTTGGGTTGGGGTGGCTCCTCTTCCTCCTCTCTTCCTCCTCCCCGTCCCTCCACCCCCTGCCTCGTTTTTCTACCTGTGTCTCAGTGAAAATGTTCTGATCCTCTCTCATTTTCTTGCCATTGTTTTTTGTCTCCCCTTCCTCCCCCCTTCCTCCCCCCTTCCTCCCCCACTTCCTCCCCCCTCGCCTCTCCTGTCTCTCCGCCTCTCTGCCTCTCACTGTTGCGATTAACCGGGCTCTGTCTTTATGTCGTATGTTCTTTTAGGCCCACGCCGTGCATCGCTGGCTAATCGATCAGGACAGTAGTGTGAGCTCTGAGATGCCGGATGGCCAAGGAGTATGGCACTATGATGATGAAGTAAATATCTGCAACACGTATATCTGGCTTTTTCCTATTTCTATATATCTATATGTATATATATATATATATTCTGTATTTATGACTATCTTGTATCTGTCACTGAAAGTGTGTGTCACTATTGTTGCTCTGCTGTTGTTGTTGTTTTCATCTTTATCCCTCTTGTTTTTGTTGTGTGTTGCTTATGGTATTGTAGTTCTGGTTCAGTTTGACTTTCTGGTGATTGCTGTTGTGCTGTGAGCTGATTCAGTCAGGTGTCGTGGGATCAGGCTGGAGCTTTTTCTTTGTTCCCGTCCTTGCTTGACGTATTGTACTAACTTGCTCAGTTTTTAAGTTTCCATTTGGTCGTCTTTACTTTGGTGTTTTTTTTTTTTTCTTTGAGTTTCACGTTTTTTTGAGAGTAACAGTGAGTGTGTATCTGTTTCAGCATTAACATCTATATCAGTGTCTGTGATTTCTCTTTGAAGTTAATGTTCTCAAGCAGAGCATATTACATGGCAAGAGTCCACGGGGAAAATATAGATTCGTTGACACATTTCCGATCAACTTGACACAAGTTTCAGCACGTCTGCGAACGTCTCCACACAGAGTACCACACACCACACAGCTCCACAGTAGTGATAAAACACGACAGTCCAAGTATTTTTCCTGTGGGTTCTTCTGACTTCTAAAATATGCTTGTGTCATCTGTGCCACTGTGATCGTGTTTGGGATTAAATCAAGGTGTGTGTGTGTGTGTGTGAGGTAGAGATGTGAACAGAGAGAGTGTGTGTGGGTAAGGTGTGTGGGTGTGTATTTGGGGGGTGGGACAGCCTCTTTTAATCTTATCAGTGGTTTAGTGTGCATGCTTTCTCTCCGTCTGTGCATGGCTTTGGTCTTTGTGTTAGTGTAAGGTTTGATATGATCTTCCGTCTGTGCCGTGTCTGTGTTTGTGTGTATTGGACTGAAGTGTTTGTGCCGTAGATGTTGTGGTCGAGCCTGCCTTTGCCCGCGCCTTTGTTGTGTCAGTGTTGTGCTTGTGCGTCTTGTGACTGTGTTGTACTTGCCGTGTGTCATGTGCTGTGCCTGTGCTCTGTCTGGTCTGATCTGTTTTAACAGTCAGGGACAGGTTTGCCAAACGCTTTATTGCACCTTTTCCAATACAGTAGATGATCTTGAATCCATTGGCACTCAGTGGAGGAGAGATTATCTAAGTGCAATAAAGGCTGCTGGGAAACTTGTTCCAGACGACTCTTGCCTATGATGATTTCTCCTCAGTCCTAGCTCCCCCCTTTGCTCTCATGTCAAATTCCTAAACCTACTCTCCCGATCTCCATATTGCTCCCAAACACTCTGGAGCATCATTAGTTTAACCTCAACTCGACCTCACTTCAACCATTTGGAAGTCCAGAGACATAAGAACAAAAGGCTCAAAAAAAAAGATGGGGTGAACACATCTAACACTGACCGAAGGTGACACATAGAGGGAAACCAGATACATATAAAAACCACAAACAACCACATCTTTCTCTGGCCTTTGGCCTAACACGCAACAATATGGAGTTTGTCTTTCCCTCGGTGATGCTCCTGAATGCGAGTGCATCTTGCAAGTATATTTATCCTGAATTTCCTTTGCATTTTATTCTTACCTTTTGTGTGAATGGATGAAAAATATTTTTATTTCTGTGCCTTTATCTATCAAACATGACTATTAACACATTAACATTAGACTCAGGGCCGTGCTCTACAGGTTTCCAAGCAATACCAACTTGGCAAGCGAGTAGGACACACTGATTGGTTGGAAAACTACATGAGTGATGGTAAATAAAGTGAGTAAGAGGGTGTAATGTCAGAGTACAGTCAATACAGAGGGAGCGAGGTGATGGCCGGCCGGGATCTGAGGTGTATGAACATATTACGTGAGACTCTTGCAGTGATAGATCGTCCCGAGCAGCCCGGTCCCGGCTCGCTGGCCCTGAGCCAGCTCAGCAGTGGAAAACAGCCGCGGCATAAACCAAATCCCTGCAACAGGGTGTCTGCTGCCTCAACCAGTGTTTACTCCAGAGTGATACAGTGTCAGCGTCTGCTTCTTCCCGCGGCCTCCGACCACATCTCTCACTGCCTCCGTACCCGAGCCTGTGCAGGAAGGCAGCGCTTCACGACGGCTTTTTAAGCACCAAATTGCTTAAAGTAGGTGCAACAAACAGCGGGCGACAGATCGTCACGGAGGCTGGAAACATCCGACAGCTTTAGCCTAATTAGGTCTTTTGATTTGGAAGTAGAGCCAGAAGTGATGGCGGCTGTGAGGTTGTTAATAATCCCATTATTTCACAGGAAATGTGCGCGCACAGTTTATTACAGCCGCTGCTGCAGCTACTGTAGGCAAGAGTGCTTTGATGTATAAGGAGAGATGGTAAATACAGTGGCAGTCTGTGAAAAACTGTGGCATCGCAACAAATAAATCTGTAGACTCATAAAACAGGAGTCTGAAAACCACAGTTCACTTTAAATTCACTTTATTAGGTACTTTCAGATTCTTTATATTCACACATTTATGATCAACAACCACAGAAGTAAACATTTTCATATAAATCCATTGTCTCGATGGAAAGTGCAGGCCATTTTAAGCCAGTTGAATGGATACAGTGGCATCATTATTATTCCGCCTTTAAAAAAGAGAAAATATTGAGATCATAACTGACGGCGAGAAAAGTAAAAACCCAAGTTCAGACCTTAAAGTTAAAATAAATACAGTTTAATCGTTAATTCTGGGCGGGTAAACACTGAGATTCACGCCGAGCTGCTCAGACAGCAGCTCCGTGACATAAATCTCCGGGTCTCACAAACCACAACTCTTTCCCTGAGGGCAGATTTAATTTACACCAAAATCTAACGCTTCATTAAAACGACCCGCCCCGCCCACTCCTGTAAGAATTGCGGGATGTCAGAAGTCTTGTGTCAAGGCCCCGTCCCCTTTGCCCCCATTAATGGTTAGCCGGGCTGGAGAATACCCCTGATCATCCCAAAGCTCTAATTACCCCTCAGTGAGTCCTTGGAGACAGATGCTCGGGGAACCAAGCCCCATTCGTCACAGTGCGGCTGCATGGCAGACTCAGTATGAAAAAGAGAGAGAGAGAGAGAGAAAAAAAGCAAACTGTCACACTCGGCACTGTCACATAAATTCTCCCCCGTCTCAGTCTCTCTCTTCCAGCTGCTCCCCAGCCCACTGTAGATGCAGACTACATTAGGAAGCCCATTCATGTCCAGCCACCAGCAGTTGGCTGTAATTTGTTTCGGCTAGGGGGGCAGAGGTTAATTTGCATGTGAAAGGCCGTGGCGTATTCAAATATTGTAACTCTCATTTTTATCCCAGGGTTATTGATACCGGCTTTGCAGAATTCAGATTAAAGGTGGTGGTGGAGGGTGGGGGTGGGGGGTGGGGGGTGGGGGGAGGTCATGTAATAACGTCTCAGTTGGCAGGAAACCGACCTCAGGGTGTAGACAGGACAGCAGGATTCTCCTCGTCTTGCTGACCCATTAAGGATGATCTGTTTTTGGTTTTTGCATCATCGGGACACCTCAGGGGAACAATCTGGCCTACAAAGCAAACTCAACGTCGACATCACAACCAAATGTGGGATAAATGGCCGACTAAATGCAGACTGCACCTGTAGAACAGGCTCATAAAACTCTAAACTCCTCAAGACAAATGTGGTCACAGCAGCAGTACAAAGTCCGATACTTCTACCATACATAGATGTGAAATATAGATATGCTAACGGTATGAAATGAAATGTAACTTTTTTCTCTCAAAACAATGTCAAGGTACATCTCACTCACTTAGAGACCATGTCAACACATTTACTTTTTCACCGTTTCATCATCAGATTAAAACTTTTCCTTCCTTCCTCGTCACACTTTCTGAACTCCACCTTAATCACCAACTTGTGTTACACATCTTTTCTTTTCCTTATGTCAGTTAAAGCTTTGCGATAATTTCCCCTTATGTCACCATATTTGTGACATGAATTCCTTTATCCACTTTTTGTACAATCTCTTGGTTGACCTTTGTAAAATCACCATTTGTTTTCATGTTTCTTGTTTAATTTAAGGCACCCTAGTTATCATCAGTTCCAGCTTTTGTGTGTTTCTAAAGGACACATAAAAAATAGAGAAACTGACAATCAATGTGCATGCATGCGTGCATGTGCATGCGTTTCAGGTGAATGCGCAGAGTGCATGGTTTAAGGTGCAAGTATACTCCAAAAGAAGTTCTGGTCGCAAAATCTGAGAAAGCCGTACAGGACGACACTTTTCCACTGGACAGTCTCTCATGGGCCACTCTGCTGGGAACGATGCAGGACGGTCCGAGTTTATTCCATGAAATTCCTGAAATCTCTTCTGTCAGGAGCAGCAGTGATGAAGACCTGGTCGGCTGAGAACAATAACCAGGACAGATCGACTCAGTGTTTCAGAGACAGCCTACTCGACATACCTGAGCTGTATGTGCATAGTCGAGTCTACCACTTAAGTAAACATCTAGATTTCCTTTACTTAACAAATACTATGTGCTTTAAGCAGGCTTCATATTTGCTTGAATCTAGAATAAACTAGAGTAGAATAATTAAATTAGCTGTATTGTCAGGACCACATTGAAGATACAACGGTACAAACTATCCATTAACTTTGGTTTTTCAAAAGTTAAATCTGTTTTTTCTGCTCATTCAGCACCTTTATAATGTTGTATTGACATGCTACCACCACCAAAGCTTCTTGAAATAGGACTTTTCAAAGTAAAACAGGCCTCTGATCAGAGCAACAGGCACACGAAACCCTAGACGAAATGATCTGTATGCAGTTAAATCAACAGCATTAAAATTGTATAGGTTGTATTGGTAGATATAGATAGATAGACAGTGATTAGCCCGACCTTGTTCACTTTGAGTATACCGCTGCCTGAACTGTACGCCTGCATACGGACGGTCGCTGCCAGCTGCATATGTGTGCGTTGAATGTGAGGGAACGTGTGTGTTTATGCACCCGCATGTACTGCACTGTAGGTGAGAGTGTGTGTGTGTGTGTGTGTGAATGGGTACCTGAGAGTATCTGTGTGTATCTGCGAGTGTGTGTGTGTGTGTGTGTGTGTGAGGCAGCATTAAGCAGTGGAGCGACTGACATCATCTCTACAATCTCTCTTTCCACGGATGAGGAAAGCGTCTCCCTTTAATTGCTTATATTTAATATTTATTAACACGTCACTCTGAGCGTTCGGTCCCCGAGGCCGAGGCAGATATTAGCCGTTCAAGTGGAAAGCTGCGCCGGAGATACATCGACGTACTTTACGTGTTTATTTGTCAATACAGAGGCGTTTGCAGACCGAGCGGGCCCGTCTCGCTGCAGCGAGCAGCCGTCTGTGCCGCCTCGGTGTAGATAAGGCGGTGATGGACGCCGTGTGCGACTGGGGGGGGGGGGGGGGGGGATCTGGTGCTGACTCAGCAAAGAGGAGCAGATGAAGATGCCATCATTCTGTCAACGCGACTGCGGAGGGAGATACTGTACACACATCTGCTGCGGCGACATTGCTCGCTTTTATTTATCGTCTCCATTTCCGCCGTCTGCTCCCCCTCTGTCCATCCATCTCTCCTCTCATCTTTCTGTCCCAGGCCTTTGCGCTCGCTACTTCAGTGCAGATAAGAGAGAGATCCCAGCTTTAGTTGTCCCACTGAGGGGAAATTTGCACTAGTGCATCAATAAGACGACAAATGATTGAAAAGCATGAGTGAGGACAGAGATGAATAGTATGTACGTGCTCTAAAACAAGACAGTAGTGGCTATACAAGACAAGAGGTAAATAACAGACATGTCTACATGAGATATAGACAGATAATGCAGGAAGGCAAAGGAAGGCTGCTACAATGAGGTCACAAACCTCCATAACTCCATTTTGTCTCCATACAGATGCAGATGCCCACCAACACACCTGTCAGAGCAATGTCATTATTTATCCGTGGAGGTGATCACTTTTAACAGTCTATTTCCGCTTAATGGTCAAAATACAAATCGTAGAGGGGTGTGCGGGACTTTCGGTGCAGAAACTTCAGAATCCCAATTCCTGTAACATCTGCTCTGACGTTCTCAATAATTCATAGGAAAGCAAACACGGAGGGCTTTCAGCACTTAAGTCACTTTCTGAGTTCAGCAGTTCAGCGCAGTGTCATGTGAGGATCAGTGGATTAGCAAGAAACTTAACATGCATTGAAGGAAGTAGACGCAGTCGGCTTGCCAATCGCCTAAAAAAGCAGCACAGCATTCGTCTTTTTGCTGCACTTTATCCTCAAAGCTCAGAGTGCAGTTTTATTCTCGTGGCGCTCCTAATAGAGCCTCATTACATCCCACTGCTACAGACTCATGTCGACAGTGGGGAAAGGACGGTCCCGTACTTTTCGGGACAGTACATTAGGTCTGAATAGAGTCTGAAAACTTTGGGCCGCCCCAGCTCTGCGTCTATTAACCAGACAGATTGAATTATGGTCCGGCTGCTCGGATCATGTCTGATGCTGACTGGCCCAGTTGTGACTGATGGCCGCCGCCCTTTGTTTTAAATAATGGAGTCTGTGTTCTCAGCGCTCGTACAGGAAGTGGACACGTGGGGAGTTTGTGGGGACGGATTCTGTTCGGGGGTGATGCTCTTTTTCTCCCTCCTCCTGCACATCTTCACTCTGTATTTCCCCATCGCTGGCTCCCCACTTATGAAGATTAATGGGAGCCCGGGCCCGCGCTGACATATCGCCGCTGTCATTCTCCTCTATTGCCTTCATCTTTTCTGCTCGGCTCCCTCGTCTGAGTGTTTCTAACTCCCTGTTTTTGTCTTCCACAGGTTAGTCTGGCTTTGTCACGTTGAGGCGCATGTGCATTTGCTGAGGCAAGCTTATGTACTGTATGTATGACTCTACGTTTATATGGGAGTCAGCCGTGTCCTTGACAGCTTTATTACCCACTGCTTAAAGTGCTATGTTAAAATGCTGCTCGGTCAGTTCAGAGTCAGGTAATTTCTGAGGATAAGGAGTTCAAAATGTGTGTGTGTGTGTGTGTGTGTGTGTGTGTGTGTGTGCTGCACTCGTTGACACACCCCATAGTCTATGAACAGCTCCTGCAGAGTGCCAAGCTGCCACTAGAGGGCCGTTATATCTAACTGAAGAATTGCGTCTCTACCTGTATTTTATCTCTAATTCATCATCCTTCCTCTACTCCCCTCAGCCACTTTATTTCACATAGCAGTGGAGATGTTGTCCCAGTGAATAAAATGCTCAATAAGTCTCTTGTTTCCCCCCAAACCTTCATGTCCACTGACTAGTCTAGTCTAAATGATTTTCCGCACCAGGCGTACAGCAAAGTCTCAAAGAGTCGAAAGTTTAGGACGAGTCATTTACGCCTGAGCCACTTTGCTGCCCGCATTTATTTTCTCCTCAAACTGGAATCAAGTCAGCTTTTAGCACCCAAGTTGAGTGTCTGACGGTTTTCCAAATTTTCCCACGTCTTGGTGAAATAGTTTCATAATCTTGCTGTTAACGTGGGAGGGGAGCAAGACGAGGGGCCAGACGAAGACCGAGAGTGTGACAGGTTGAAGAAAGACAGCTGACAGGCTCGCAGGGTCGAAGCCGATTCCTCCCCCACCTTTGTAAACTTGGTGCTCTCTGAGACATCGAGACACGGGCAATAAACCAACACAAGCGGCACACGTGGACAGCTGGTAGCTCTTTATCCTGCCAACAAGAGGGGTGCGACACAGGGGGAGCAGAGGGCACGCCTGTCCCAAACCTAAATCAAACTTGTTAGAAAAACAAGAGTGTGTCCTATGCTGCATCAGGACCTGCAGCCGCTCTCAACCACATGCTGGGACAAAAGATTTACGCAGTGTGTACGGTAGTTCATCATTATGCTCGAATATCTAGGCCAGACTTCCCTTGTTTCCGCCTAAATTTGGAAGTTAACTTAAAATAAAAGTTTATATTAGATACTTATTTGCTTTTATTGAGACTTCACTTCACTTCAACTTCAGACAGTTCCCATAACATTGCAATGAAAATGTCAATGGAAGTTATATATTTTATTAATCTTAATCCCTAAATGCTGAAGACTTCCTTCTCAGTGTTTATGAGCTGTAAATTCAGGTTTTCACCAGTCCTCAAGTGAAAACCTCCATCATCACTCACTCGATTGGGCCACACCTTAAGGAGGGCTCCTCGACCCGGGCCTGATAAGTTATCGCGAGTTACTCTCTGCAGGCTGAGCCAAAAAGGAGCTCTGGGTCGCCGGGGACCGGCCGCCTGTCCCCCTTTCGGTGGAAGACCGCGGGATAATTTGTCATGTCGTCATGGACATTAATGTCCGCGGTCCCCTGCCCCCCATTCTTTGGCAGCGGAGCCCTCGTCTCTGTCCAAACGTAACACGGTGGACAGGAGAGAAAATCCCACGTGATGTTTTCGCCCAGGTCACGGTCCAGTGGCACTGTGTGGTGCGTAGCCTTCTTTCTGCATCGGCCCCCTCCTTCCCCTCTCCTGCAAGCATTTATCTCTCTGCATGGTTTTGGCAGCGATGTGCTTTTCCCAGCATTTAGCCAGGAGAGGGAGAGAGGAGGGGAGAGGTAGAGAAAAGGAGGCCTTTTCAAGCAGGGAATGACGGACGCTTTATTAAAAGAGGCAGGGCCTTTTGAGAGGCTGGCCCCCTCCACACACACACACACACACCCCCCCTTACTCTGTGTGTCTGGCCCATTGTCACGGGGCGGTGGCAGCAACCCCCCCGCCAGGCGCTTTGTCACTGTAAGTCACCTCACAGACTGAAACAGACCCACTCCGAGAGAGAAAAAAAGAAAAAAAAAACACACCCATTCTCCACAGTAACTCTTCGCTATTCTGGTACGGCCTGGTCCGTGAAAAAAAATGATTGTCTGGCTGTCACAAAACATACAGGAGACACAGAGATGGGCGTGACGTGCGGGGAAGAAGGGACAGCAGAAAGGAGGGATAAAGTTAGGGTGACACAGATTGTTGCGCTGCAACAAAAACCTGAAAAGTGTCGAGGGTCGATGAGGAGGAGAGCAGAACACAGAGGGTGATGGAGGGTAAGAAGTAGGGGAGAGGAAAAGCCAAGAAAGTGAGGCAGCTAGGAAAACAAAGTTGAGGAAAGTGGGAAAAATGGAAAAAAGAAAAGTGTGGGCAGAAATGATGTAGGATGTAGCAGCGGGGCTGTGGTGAGAGCGAGGAGCGTCCATTTGTTTTTGGCCAAGTGTGAAATGTGTGTCTTTAGATACAGGCAGCATTCCTCCAGAGATAAACCCCTGGGCCCCCCGTCCCCGCAACCCCCACCCTCCGCAGACTCTCCACCCACCATGCTTACTCAAGTGTGTGTGTGTGTGTGTGAGACTGGGCGTGTGTATGTGTGCGTGTGTGAGTGAGTGTGTGTTCGTGTTTACGTTGGACGGGGGGTCTGCGTGCCCTGCACCGCGGCACTTGCAGGGGGCAACAGAAAAGACAGCTGTGTGTTTGAGAGAAACGGCAAACGTAAGAAAGAGAGAGTGGAGTGCCACCAGGCATGCCAGTCAAGACCGTCACTTTTGGAGTGAGTACCACCACCTCTGCCGTCCCGTCTCCTCTTCACCTTCCTCCTCCTGCGCTCTCACCGCCCATCTCTTCTCCTCCTCTCCCTCTCTCTCTCCCGTCTCCTCGTGTTTTCTCCCTCTACCTGTTCGCTCCTGTTTTGTTTATTTAGCCGCTCTGTTTGAAAAGTCCGGCCGGTTTATGAATCCTCAGCCGTGTTTTCTCAGATGTAACGCACCTGCCATCGCTTCCTGTCTTTCTTCCTTTCGCATCAGACGGTGACAGCCCCGCGTGTTTGTCAGTGCCTTTGCTCCACGGTTTTTAAGTCCATTTATCATCTCATCTCATCATTTATCATCATGATTTCTCTTTTTCCATTTTGTTCAAGCTCAGTTTTTTTTTTTATCCAACACACGCCTCTCCGTGTTTGCTCTCTGGTTGCTTAACAGTCTTTTATCTTCTGTCCATGTAAACTGTTTAGAGGACTTCTTCTGTGCTTTTGCTTTTATGCACTCTTGTTTTTAGCCCTGAATCCACCCTTGTCTTTGGTTTTAACAAAGACGGAGAAAATTTAGATATAGATAGACAAGTAAAGGGGAATGTGATCATGATGCAGTCATGATGTGATAGGAAAGTGATTTGTGAAACGCAGACAAACTCATTTGTCTTCTAGTGAAGCTCTGAGCCTTGAAAATGCGTAGCAAGTGAGGGTGAGACCCAAACATGACCTTTGCTGATCACACTCATCAGGCTGAGCCGCCTGCAGCAGCGGAGGAGGGAGCCAGAGTATCTCAGAGACTGGAGATGCATGTGCGTCCAAGATTAGTCTAAGTGCGTATATGAGTGGGTGTGTATCGCGTTCTGTTTTCCTCCTTAATCTTGTTTTTGACCTCATTTGTCCCTCTGTTTGATGTTCAGATTGTAGGATGTCAACCAGGATTAGCGGTGGTAAGTAAACTGGAGCTCGGTAAACTGATTAGTGGGTCAATTAATGACATTCTTTCAGTCTGGATTCCCTGAAGACTATAGACTGTTAAAGCGTAGAGAGCCAGCAGAGGTGATAGCTCGCCCTCTCTGGGCCCTAGGGCCTGGGACGGGGCACTAATTTTGTGTGTCAGCCACAATTTATCTGCATTAGAAGAACCAGAAGAGGTGGTTCATTTTGTCTGCGGGTGATGCAACTTGTAGAAATGTGCCTCTTCGTGTCTGTCAGACTGAGACCTGAGGTCGGTTTTACAATGCTGTCTGTAGTTGTGTTTTTTTCCACTTCTTGCAGTATTCTATCATCACATTATTTAGTCTCTCACTAAGACAAGAGAGCATTGTGAGTAAACAGACCAGCTCGTCAAGACAGGAAGAAAATAGGCAATTTTATGAGCCAAACAGTGTGTTAATGCAGAGTGTGAAGCTACTCTATACCAAGTCAAAGACAGGATCTTATCTGTTGTGGTCCTCCAGAGCATCAAACATCAAAAGTGAATGTTTTTATGTGGGGAATATCAGCAGACTGCTAGTATCGTATCGTCTAGGATGCATTATTTCAGTGCCACAGCTGAGGCTCATATTAAGTATATTTCATAAACTTATTCCATGTTTTATAGCAGCAACCTGAAAATAAGTCATTGTAGCAGTAAATTAATGCCGATTTTAGCGTGCAGTAACAGTAGAGAGTAAAGTCTGTGAAGCAGTAGTATTAAACAAGTAACTTGTATTTCTACTTAATTGCAATATTTGAATGAATTATTCTTTGTCCACTGAGTGAAAAAACAGCAGGTGCAACGCTGCAAAGCGTCAGTCGATTTAAATTGCAGATACGCCATCAGTTATTTAATATTGTCTACATTTTTGCATAGTCAGGCATCAATTTTATATAATCTAGAGCAGACGGTGAGAATTTTCGTACTTTCTCATGTATTATTTATGCTCTCGGTCCCCTCCAAACGGTCATACTCTGCATAATTTCTGTTACTGTGCAGTAAAACACAGGATGTTTACCATATCTTGATCCTGCTCTCCATACATCCCAAACTCTATCTCCTCCCGATGGCTTTCACCCTCTTTGTCACCCCCACAAAGGATCACAATAACCGTGACAATCTCATCTTCAAGCGCCGAGGCTGCAGCAGGGCCAGATATAAAGAGACAATCGATGAGTATGGCAGGGACAAACAGTGCGCTTCACAGAGGGAGGGGGCAGCAGGGGGGGGGGGCGGGTGGGTGCGCGGCCCAGGAGTGTGAGAAAGTAAATAGTAAAAATGGGACAAGACGCTTCGTCACGTACAGGCAGTTAAAGCAGACGGACAGTCAGATTTACATACAGGCAGCCGTTGCTGAGTGGGGGAATGTAACGGCTCCATCCCAGCGCCCCGCTCACTTACTTCCTGTAAATGCGTCCATGGCTGAACGCTCCCACGGGCCTCAGTCTGACTGACTCTACACTTACTACGCCTCTGACGCCGGAAACAGCCTGCATGCCTGCTCAGCTCCTTCAAGCAGGCGGAGAGATGAAGGCAGAGATGGAGGGCCCAAGGAAAAAAAAAAGGAAAGGAGAGGAAAGACAGAAAAAAATCAATTTGTACAATAAATGCAAGTCAGCAGGAAAGGGGCATGATGAAATGGCTGTTTAAGCACTCTGCAGTGATTTCCATCTCCGCCGTTCAGCCTCCCAATGAAACGTACCAGAAATCACAGTGTTGGTTTAAATACATCAAGATATCGAGCTCGGCCCGGGACAAAATAGAGCAGAGTTTTGGTGTGTTTTGTTTAAGGATCAGGAAATTATTGCAAGTTAAGCAGGACTTGAGACATGCTGAACATGTGCACGCACCTTATTTTCACCTTTTTGCTGGCTGTACAAATAGCTGTGGCGGCTCTTAAAATATTTATGATTGCACCTGGTGCTGTGTCTGCAAACCAGTGTGTGTGAGAGAGAGAGAGAGAGACAGAGAAAGAGAGAGAGAGACAGAAAGAGAGAGAGAGAGAGAGACCATGTATTATGAATTTAAGCTTAATTTCAATAGAAAGTGCTGAGATTCTCTGAGGCAGATAATAGGTCTATGTCCAAGTAAAGTGGCCCTGGATCTTTGTCAGAGAGGTTCCCTCTTCTCAGTGGAAGAGCTCCAGGATCTGTTATTTGATTACAGCAGCAAAACGGTCTTGGCTCCCTCTTCTGTAGCAGTGAGACCTGTCCAGACGTACACAACTCCGACCAGACTGTCTGGAGGGACATTAAACCGGCGGCCGATTGGTGGATCTGATGGGTCGAGGGATGCTTAAATTGACTTGAAAGGACAACTCGTATTAGAATGGATACAGCTTAATCTAGCCTCTCTCTTAAACTGCAGCTATAGTGTGTGTTTCAGTCAATCTACAGGGAAACATGTAGTCAGTCAAGTTGGCCTCACCTGACACAATGACGCTGTTATGAGCTAAACTCTGAAAGCCAGATAGTTTCCCATCTTAGCTATGCGGATGTGGATGATGTAGCTCTGATGCAGAGGTACACTTTGATCAAATATAGAAAGAAATACAAAACCCGAGCTTTCTTTTTTTCAGTTAGTTACAGCTACGCTTCCTGCTTCTCATTCCTGCCTCATCTTCTTCTCCCCTCATCCCCACTGTACACACAACCGTTCGCATTCAGTCACGCACACACACACACACACACACACACACGATCGACGTCTGTTGGAATTTATGATGTTCAGGTGTAGTCGTCCTGCAGAAGAGATGCCGTCAGACATACAAACACGTACACACACGCACACACACACATAGAGCATGTATACGTTGAGTTTTCCAACACTGCAGTCCACCGGCGAGGCTGGTGATGTCATTCTGTCTGCTGCAGCACCAAGCCAGCGAGGGGAGGGGGTGTGTGGGGGGTGGGGGAGATGTAAGAGATGAAGAGGGGGGGAAAAAGAGAAAAAAGGCAACAGGAAAGAAAAGCTCCGATAAAGACGAGGAGAGGGGAGTTGAGGGCACAGGATTTTCTGTGACGAGATAGGTGAATCATTTGACTTGGTAATTTCTGGAGCTTCATTATGAGGAGCGTTGCACTGTCACAGCCCGAGGACGCCCGCACGACAGATCACGCTCGTATTGCTAATGTGGGAGCTGCTGAGCAAGTTAGCATCTATTTCTGTAGCTCCAAACAGTATGATTAATGCACCGGTTTGTTTTTTGGGTTTTTTTTTTTTTTTTACTCAGCCCCATAGTCCCAAACCCGTCCTCTATCTGCAGGAATACTCAGACACAAATCCAGCCTGGAGTCTACAAAGATGCAGCAGTGGAATCGGCTTTATGTGTGTGTTTTTTTTTAGAGACCGTGGCGTGTGTGCTGCACCTGTTTGTGTCTGACTTTGGAGATCGGGGTGTGGCTCCCCCTGCATCCTTATCTCGCCGGGCCACACGCTCGCTCCTTGACGCAAGCAGACACACACACACGTACGAGCCTGCAGGACGCGCACACAGGCTGTAAGCAGCAGCGTCTCGCCTCAGGCTCTTCTAAACTTCTTGCTTCTCGGAGGCTGTGAGTGCAGGGGGGGTGTGGTACCAGCAGAGGGGCCTCAGTCAGGGTTCACCATGGCGTTACCATGCCACCATTTGCTCTGCAGACACGTATATTGTGTTTGGTTGTGTGTGTGTGTGTGTGTCCTTGCATCAGCTGTATTTGCTCCCACTGATGAAAGGATTTTTCATGTGTCACCATGGCAGGGTCTGCAAACAGACACTCTCTGTAGCAGAAAGTGTGTATCTGTCAGCAAAGAATTTGTGTGGTATTCTTGTTCCATACATGCTTTGTTTCTGGACTGGTTTGTTGTTATGTAATGCTTAATGGATCCTCAAAGACACAAAAACAGCACCTGTGTGTCTGCTCGCACTCACTGAGATTCATTTTGGGAAACAGTGGCGCTTTGGCGTGGTGTGTCTCACTATGTGGTGACTGTAACTCAAGTGACAGGTGTGCAAGTGTGTGTGTGTGTGTATGTGTGTGTGTGTGTGTGTGAAAGGATAGCAGGTGTCCTGGGGTCAGCTTGTTGCTCTGCAGCAGTCTTGAGGGAGGAGGTTTTCTGGGTCTTTGAGTCTTCTTCAAAGTGAAAGTGAGAGTCGCTGAGAGAGGGAGGACATGGCTTATCAGGACAGCTTAGCAACTGTGAGTAAACAAAACCATCAGCCGAGACACTGAGCACAACGCATTAGAGTCGCAAGGCTAGACTTCACAATGGGAGCTGAAAGTAATTATCTAAATAGTTGCTTTTTAAATTGTGTTTTCCTTTTGCAGCATGCCCGGGATCCTGTTTATCAGGGGGGGGGCTTTTTCTGTGTGTGGGAATGTCGAATCACTGTTTAGCCTGTCAGCATCTGTGTGTGTGTGTGTGTGTGTGTGTGTGTGTGTGACTCAGAGGCTTTGTACTGCAGAGTAGTTTGCCTCTCAATCGTCTGTGAGCAAAAGCTAAAAACAAGAACACCTTATGGAGAGAATGACAATGACTCAGAGGCAAGTGGCGCTCCACATGAGTCAGTGCGCTCGCACACACACACACACACACACACACACACACACAAGCCCAGGATTTATTACTCCACACACAGGATCCTGCACAGCGTGCGAAGATCATCCGATGAGTGGATCGAGTACACTTTGTCTCCGCGGCACGTACGAGGAACTGTCGGACAGTGTTTTGTCGCCTCAGTCAGCTGGATGCTTTAAAAAAAGTTTTCCTTTTTAAAGCTTTCAGTTTCCTTTCCATCACCCCAAGTCTTTTTTTTTAAAGTGACCTCTGTCTTTGCACAGCACTGTGCCTTTGGTGTCATGCTGAGGGTGTGTTGTGTCATTTGTTGCTATGCCTCTACCTCAGGCATGTGGACCCCTTCTCTCTCTCTCTCTCTCTCTCTCTCTCTCTCTCTCTCTCTGTGTGTCTCTCTCTCGCTCTCTCTCTCTGTCAAAAGAGGACCAACAACTCTGTCACAACAATAGACAACACAGCTTAAAGCAGTGTGTTATGAAGTGGAGAATAACGGCCTATTTGTTAATGCGTGCATACGTGTGTGTGTGTGTGTGTGTGTGTGTGTGTGTGACGCTGGTGCTCTGTGCTTTTCCTTTGGATCAGGAAATGCTACCGTGAGAAGCTTTTTAATGAATTTATTCTCTGCACTTGTGTGAAAACACTGGCTGAATGATTGGATGGCTGATTGTTTTCCTGACCAGCATGTTGAGATAGCTGGTTAGATGGAGGGAGGGAGGGAGTGAGCGGGTATCGAGGAGAGAGGAGGAAGGGTGGGGGGGGGGATTATGTAAATGAAATGAAAAAGTGCAGAGTTTGCCGCAGTCGAGCTTCCCTCTGTGGCTCTCCCTTGGCTGCTCCTGTTTCTCCTCCTCTCCTCTCCTCTCCTCTCCTCTCCTCTCCTCTCCTCTCCTCTCCTCTCCTCTCCTCTCCTCTCCTCTCCTCTCCTCTCCTCTCCTCTCCTCTCCTCTCCTCTCCTCTCCTCTCCTCTCCTCTCCTCTCCTCTCTTCCCTCGCTCTCGGCCTGTGCCGCATGAGTGATCCTGTTTCAGCAGCACCCCTGCCTGCCTGGGAGAGGCACGAAGCCCTCAGACACAAACAAAACACAGACAAAAACACTAGACGTGCCATGTGCCGGTCTGTGTGCCAGAACTCGCCAAACTCTCTCTCTGTCTCTCTGCTGATCTCTCGCTCTCTGCTCTCCCTCCATTCACACCTTGTTTCTCTTTCTTTCATTCACACATGCACAAACACACACACACACACACACACACACACACACACAGACAGTACCTCACAGCCCAGACAAAGAGCCAGCAGTCTGCTCAATAGTCACCCCAGTAGTTGTCAATATCACGCTCGCCTTATCACCTGAGCACAGGGCAGCAGGTGGACTTGAACCGAGAGCTCAGTTGATGCTGAGAGGAGGAAGTTGTGGACTCCATTACCCCGTCTGTGGGCCGTTATTTCCAAGGCGCAGATGCACATTTTCAAACTGCACCATCTCAAAAAAAGAAAACCTCAAGGGCAGAGTGACATGAGAAGACATCTGATGAACTGCTTCAGACCAGTCTCGGTCCTTCAAATGCCTCCAGAGAAATATTAACCAAGTTCTGTGTCTCCCTCTCCATTTTCCCCTCTCTTACTCCTCTACTTTATGTGTCTGTCACTTTCTCTTACACCTCTTATCCCCCGCTTCTTTCCCTCTCTCTTTTTTCTGCTTGCAGGCAGATGCTGGCAACAGTTTTCTCCGGGCGGCCCGTTCTGGCAACCTGGACAAGGCCCTGGAACATATCAAAAATGGCATAGACATAAATACAGCCAATCAGGTGAGAGAGCTGCACGTCACCACAGGTTGAACTGATTCACGTTGTAGCTTCCCGAAAGCTTGTCTGACCGTTTTATTTTTAATTGCACCATTTTGGACTTTCTCTTCACGTCTAGCACGTTTTGCTTCTCAGCAAAACAATTTTTACAATTGCGCCGCCTCATAATCCTTGGCAAGAATAGAGGCTGACATATTTTGAGTATTTATGAGCATTCAGGTGCCCACGACGGCCCTCAGTGGAGCACTGCCAGGATTTAGTCTTCTGTCTTCTCGTCTAGTTTCTGCTGTTAAAAGTGAAATTTAGGAGGACAGGCTGCTCATCTCTTATTCAGAAGAAAAGAACAAGAGCAATGCATTATAGGTGAAGACAGTGGAATCGAATATCATTTGCAAACAGGCTGTAATTCTTAGCCCCTAAACAGATAAAATGACCTGCGGCACTTATGTGCTTATCTACTTTTCATTGATCATGTATGCCACCATTTTTCTTTGTGATTATTTCTAGATTAAGGTCTTTTTAACATGCATGACATGTCTGGATGTGTCCATCCTCCTGCCTGCTCCCTCAGCCCTGCACTGTGCTGTCCTCTATATGTGTGTGTGTGTGTGTGCATGCTTTGGTAGACTGATAACCAGTGGCTGAAGGTGGCAGGTAGAGTTTCCAGGGTCTCCAGGGGAGGTGATAAATGGGCCAGGGGTTTCTCCTTCCCCCCCATCTCTTCCATCCTGCCTCTTTTTCTCTGACGCCTGTTCCCAGGGTGTCCAGGAAGTGGCAGCATTAGTGGGCGAGGACCGCAGCCCTCAGGCGACACGAACTTGGCCAAAATAGCGTGTGTGTGAGTGTGTGTGTGTGTGTGAGAGAGCGAGATTCCTCTGGCTCATTAATCTACTTTAGTCATGGTTTCCCCTCTATTCACTTCTGCTCTGCTCAACATTTTGTAATTATGGCTGGTAAATTTTCTGTCAGGGTCTCTAAGAGGCTTTTTTTAGACCCCGTAACAACAGATTTATTCATGTGAGGTGACACCGTTCAGCGGCCTTTACCTCGCTTTAAAAATAATAAATACGTACATGAATGAATATTTCATGGTGACGGCAGGGGACAGCTCATGGATCACAGATATCATTGTATGTCGAAAGGCAGTTTAAATTCTTGCACAATGTCACTTCATTGACGACTTTGATCGCTACATGAAACTGTTATGTTTTACTGTTTGGTGTTGGGTGTGTTTGAAGTGAAGCGATAATCTACAACGAAACCCTTGGATATGAATGGGGGGCACATGTTTACACACAGATTGTGCAGGTGGCAGCACAGCCGCTACTATTTACAATTTTGACAATAAAAAAACATCATTATCAGCGCTCTGGTGCTCCTGTGAATAACTGCAGAGGGAGAGGAAAGTTGTGGATTGTCGGGTGTTGTTGTTCAGGTTGCGGTGGCCAGGTGGAGGTGTTTCCTTGTCTGGGTGCAGAACCTTTGCCACTCACCAGGACTCTGCCTCACCCCTGCCCTCCCCCTTATTGTGCTTCCCCTCCTCCTCTATCCCACTCAGCCTAACAAGTGCCCCACACACACGCACCGCCCTGCCCTCACGTTTGTGCACTGTTCTCTAACTCGCCTCCCTCTATTATTATTATTATTATTATTACTATTATTATTTGCCTTTTTCCTCCCCTCCTCTATGCTCCTCTCTTCTCTGTCCGCAGTAGAGTGATGGTGTGCTGTGGTCTCCCCACTCAGAGGAATAATATCAGTGGTGTGGGAAAGGTCCAACCTCACATGTCCTGTGCGGCTGAAGGAAGGCTGTGTGAGGTCAGACCTATCCCACACGGCTCGTATTCTTCCCAGCCACGAGACCAGCGGCCTGCCATCCCCCTCCCGTCCTCCTCTTCCTCCCCACCCTCCTCTACCTCCTCCTCCCCCTCCTTTCACCATCATTAATCAAATGAAAATGTTCACACCCTGATTTTCATTCCTGAAGACATTGTTTTTGCTAATGACCACTCTGAGAGTATTGCATGCCTGGTGTCCAGTGTAAGTATTTGCCTGCTTTGGTTTGTGAGTGTGTCACTGTAATGACAAGAAAAAAAAACCCTCTGCAGTTGTTTACGTTTGCATGCATTTCTGTGTGCACTTGTGTGATTATTAGGGAACCTGCGTTTTTTGTGGCGTGTTTAGGAACGATCAGTGTGAGATCTACTCTGCTCTCTCACTCAGAATGGGCTTAATGGGCTGCACCTGGCCTCGAAAGAAGGCCATGTCAAAATGGTGCTGGAGTTACTCCATAATGGAATCGTACTGGAGACCACCACAAAGGTAAAAACCCCCTTTAAAAATAAAAGTCCTGTAATCTTGACTTTGAGCCTAGGAATAGTCCTGCACAACATAAGCTCTGCAAAGACACCATGTGGCAGTTTGTGCTTTGAGGTATTTAGCGAGCTTTAAAGGTTGAGGCAGGTGGATTTTGTTACTTTTAGACAAAAGCCAGGATACCTGTTTCTCTATGTTTCTGATGTCCATTATTAGATTAAGCTACAAGCTTGATATTAAGAGTACAGACATGAGGGTGGTAGAAATCTCTTTATCAAACCCTGAAAGATCACATGTAATCCAGGGTCACTTGTTCTTGGATACTTCATAGATTTCAAAATATACCTGCACTACTAAAACCAAAAACACCCTGAACATTTTTATGATCCCAGCCCCATTTTTCACATGTGAAATAATACAGTTTTAGGCAACCAGTTGAAGTGTTTCTATAGAAATGAGACACTGCTCGTAGATCTGAAAGCTGCCTACACTTTGACACATCTCTGTCCTCTTGTCCTCACCAATCTGTGCTGAAACAGAAAGGGAACACGGCCCTGCACATCGCAGCCCTGGCAGGGCAGGAGCAGGTGGTGGCCGAGCTGGTTAACTACGGGGCCAACGTCAACGCTCAGTCCCAGGTGAGACCCGGCGCCGCTCGGACTGCGGTGATCCCAGGGAGCGCTACCTGAACTTTACTGCGAAACCATGCAAACTGCTACGAGTCCATCTGTTAACATGAGTCTCTGTTCCTATATTTCTGTGTGCTGGTGTTTCCTCTCTGTGTACATCCCGTGTGTGTGTGTGTGTGTGTGTGTGCGTCTGTGACCGTCCTCCTATCTCTCTGTTGCTTGTGTCTCCTCTGCTGCCCTGTGCGTGTGTGTATGTGTGTGTGTGTGTTTCTGAGACAGAAAGGTTTCACTCCACTCTACATGGCTGCACAAGAAAACCATCTAGAGGTTGTGAAGTTTCTTCTGGAGAACGGAGCCAATCAGAGCATTCCAACCGAGGTACTGGAGACCCGAGAGGAGTTTTGCTCGCAAAGACCAGAGTCCTCGAGCTCGTCCTCAGCCGACCCAGACATTCACTGTGTTTTCGTTCTGTCCTCTCTCCTCACATCTCTCTCATCATCTTCCCCCCCCCGCTTACGCGAGTCAGCCACACCTCTAACTCTCTCTCCCGTGTGCCGCAGGACGGCTTCACGCCCCTCGCCGTGGCTCTTCAGCAGGGACACGAGAACGTCGTCGCCCTGCTCATCAACTACGGCACCAAGGGGAAGGTCCGCCTCCCCGCGCTGCACATCGCAGCACGCAACGACGACACACGCACAGCTGCAGTGCTCCTGCAGAATGACCCCAATCCCGATGTACTCAGCAAGGTGCGCTCGCTCACAAACGTGTGCAGAAAGTGTCCAGATTTGCTGCTGCACGTATATAATGGAGAGAACGACTCACTCAGGAATGATAGTGACACGTTCTGACCTCTTTGTGTCCCTGCAGACTGGATTCACACCCCTCCACATCGCAGCACATTATGAAAACTTGAACGTCGCTCAGCTGCTGCTCAACAGAGGAGCTAATGTCAACTTTACCCCAAAGGTACGGAATAGCTAATGTTGCATCGGAGTCGACCTGCGTCCTTGCTCTCCTTGTGTGTTTATGTGTGTGTGTCTAAGTGCATTTGTTCCTCTCTGCAGAACGGTATCACTCCTCTGCACATTGCATCCAGACGGGGGAATGTGATCATGGTCCGGCTCCTGTTGGACAGAGGGGCTCAGATTGATGCCAAGACCAAGGTGCAGCAGACATCCTTCCTGCTGTTTTGCTAAATCTTCGATCCCCTTACTGTTTCTAATTTGATGCGTCATTAACTGCATTAGTAACAAGCCTCTCTCTCTCTCTCTGTCCCTCTCCCCAGGACGAGCTGACTCCTCTGCACTGTGCAGCCAGAAACGGTCACGTCCGGATCATAGAGATCCTGCTGGACCACGGAGCCCCCATACAGGCCAAGACCAAGGTAATACTCCTTGCGACAGGTCAAGAAAAGTCCTTGGTTTTCTTAGAAATCAGCTGATCACCATCAGTTATTGGGAGCATAAACACAGATTCCTCTGTTGCTACAGCTTCTTGTTTCCTCCTCTCTCGATCTGCAGAATGGCCTGTCTCCAATCCACATGGCAGCACAAGGCGACCACATGGACTGCGTCAAGCAGCTTCTGCAGTACAACGCTGAGATCGATGACATCACACTGGACCATCTCACCCCTCTGCATGTGGCAGCACACTGCGGCCACCACCGCATGGCCAAAGTGCTGCTGGACAAAGGGGCCAAGCCCAACTCTCGGGCACTGGTCAGTGACAAACACAAACTCAGGCAAACACGAACAGCTTTCAATCTCTGCAGGGAGGGTAATCGTCTCTTTTGCGTCACACAGAATGGCTTCACTCCTCTGCATATTGCCTGTAAAAAGAACCACATGCGAGTGATGGACCTCCTGCTGAAACACTCGGCATCATTAGAGGCTGTGACTGAGGTAAGGGAACAGGAAAAAAAGGTTTTACTATGAAGCTCACAGTTGCATTGAACATACTGCATAAAGTGATATTCCTGCTTCCTTCGCAACAGTCGGGCCTGACACCCTTGCATGTGGCATCGTTTATGGGCCACCTCAACATTGTGAAGATCCTGCTGCAGAAAGGAGCCTCCCCCAGCGCCTCCAACGTGGTGAGTTCCCTTTGGAAGTCCACAGTCGGTACCACCAGAGCTGCTGTCTTCATAGTGGTAACGTGTCTGGTCTGATGTGTTTCTTTGCACGAGTAGAAAGTGGAGACTCCTCTCCACATGGCGTCTCGGGCGGGACACTATGAGGTGGCAGAGTTTTTACTGCAGAACTCAGCTCCAGTGGACGCTAAGGCCAAGGTAGAGATTTCTAACCCGTCGAAATTGATGCTAATGTAGAAAGTTAGGAGCCAGAGTTGAATCTGTGGCTCACTGTTATTTTCTGAAGCTCTGCCTCATAACTTCTGTCCCCTCCCCCGGGTAGGACGACCAAACCCCTCTGCACTGTGCTTCTCGGATGGGCCACAAGGAGCTGGTGAAGCTGCTGCTGGAGCACAAGGCCAACCCCAACTCCACCACCACAGCAGGACACACGCCCCTGCACATCGCTGCCCGGGAAGGTCACGTCCAAACCGTACGCATCCTGCTGGACATGGAGGCTCAGCAGACCAAGATGACCAAGGTAGAGAGACCGGCCTGGTGCAGGCTGCAGTATGTTGTGGATATTACAGTGCGATGTTGGGGAAACCACCCACAGTCAATACTTATCTGCACACTGCAACAGAATTGCAGCTGTTTTTGGTTTTGCACAGTCCGAGCATTGCAGAATTGTCCCTTTAAACTCTCCAGATGTGCATATTGTTGTTTGAAACTTCTTTTTCTGGTCATATTCCTATATTTAATTCGCCTACTTAGTTAGCTATGCTTAGTTAGCTAATTCTCATTCTATTTTATAGTCTTTTTTTGCCCTTATTTTCAGGGCAACTCATTTCGTTCCATCCCACATTTAATGTGTTTAAATGACAATGAAAACTGCTCGAATCCTTGAATTGTTGTGAAGCTGTCAACTCAAACAGCTCTGCTCTCCTCTCTTGCTCGTGCCTCTGCAGAAAGGCTTCACTCCGCTCCACGTGGCCTCGAAGTACGGCAAGGTGGACGTAGCAGAGCTGCTGCTGGAGAGAGGCGCTAATCCAAACGCTGCCGGGAAGGTAGGGGAAACACACAGGAAAGAGGGCGTGATGGAGTCAGAAGGTAAACTCCGCTTTTGTGTGATGTACAACGGTGTGATGACTCTGTGATCCTGCTTGGGCAGAACGGTCTGACTCCGCTGCATGTTGCTGTTCATCACAACAACCTGGATGTCGTGAACTTGCTCGTCAGCAAGGGAGGGTCGCCGCACAGTGCAGCCCGGGTAGGTGAAACTAGAGGAGGAGACGTGTTTCCTTCTGAGCCGCCCAGGTTCGATTCTCACGGAGATGTGTTTCATCCCGCCACAGAACGGCTACACTGCCCTCCACATCGCGTCCAAGCAGAACCAGGTGGAGGTGGCGAACAGCCTGCTGCAGTACGGAGCCTCAGCCAACGCTGAGTCACTGCAGGGAGTCACACCTCTCCACCTCGCCTCTCAGGAGGGGAGGCCCGACATGGTCTCCCTGCTCATCTCCAAACAGGCCAACGTCAACCTCGGAAACAAGGCAAGACCAGTGACGCCTCGCCAGCTGTTTGTCGGGTCTAATTACATTACAGATGTACAGTACGGACGATGTGTTTCTGACTTTCTGATCTTGGTTCCCCTCAGAGTGGATTGACTCCGTTGCATCTGGTGGCCCAGGAAGGACATGTTGGCATCGCAGATATCCTGGTGAAGCAGGGAGCCTCGGTCTACGCTGCCACGCGGGTGAGACGCTTAGCAAAGACAGACAGAGGGGAGGCGAGATGGATGCATAGGTAGAGCGTTGGTTTCTCGCTGTGTACATGTGGGTTTCCTCCAAGTACTCCGGTTTCCCCCCTGCAGTCCAAAAACATGCACAAGTATTGGAGAATTTGAGACTCTGAATTGCCCTGCAATGGATTGGTGACCTGTCCGGGGTGTTTTCCTGCCTCTTGGCGTATGAGCACTGGGATCGGCTCCAGCGAAACCACTGCAACATCGCTTGCTTATAAAGCAGGTCAACAATGAATAGACGGAGCAGACGGAAATAGCAGGTTGAGCTACTTGGGTGGAAAGAACTTGTTGAAGGGTTATCAGGGGCTTATCTGAGTAGAAACTACTCAAGCACTGTGAGACATAGATAAAGTCTGTGTGATGTTACTTAAATAGCCCGATGACCTCATCTCACAGGCTTATGTTACCATCAATACAAGGCCTGGAGGTGCGGACCCTCTAGAACAGGGAAGGGGGACTTTTTTTTCCTTCCAAAGGGCCACTTCAGTTTTGGGTCATGTGATATGTGGGTTCAGTCATTGAACTCCTCTGTGATGCAAGGGCTACTTCTTTCAACTAGTTCAGGTTCAGGTTTAGAGCAGGCGATCTGGAGCCGAACCAAGTCAATGCAGAGCTGTAGATTATTCAGAGGTACAAACTACAAAACCTTTTCATCTCTATTTCACTCTCACACTTATAACTTTATAGTCTCCAGTCCACCTAAACATTCATGCTTTCGAACTGTGGGAGAAAACCAGAGTACCAGAGACTAGTACCAAACCCAGACCTGAACCCAGGCCATTCCTGCTATGATGTGACAGTGCTAACCACCAAGCCACTGGGTCACCTCTGTGTGGATGCTAGACTGGAATTCAAGCATTATGTTCCTGTTTTAACTTAGTATTGTTGTTAGTGTTGTCATCTTTTACAAAGTAGTTTTGACTCTTTCGCCATTCCTAAAGAGCGTCTCAAATCAAACTGTTATCGCTGATCTGTTCCCAGAATTATTCCACTGCATGGATTTGACCCATTAGCACATGCAATATTCATGAACCATTCAACCTCAAATAGGATCAAATTTACATAAAGTATTCACATTAAAAGGTCATTTAGTCGCAGAAGTTGTGAAGTGATGAAGTGACGTTTGCACTATCCCCCCCCCCCCCCCTTCTGTCAGATGGGCTACACCCCTCTCCACGTAGCGTGTCACTATGGCAACATCAAGATGGTGAAGTTCCTCCTGCAGCAGCAGGCCAACGTCAACAGCAAGACGAGGGTGAGCGCCCCCCTCTGGTCTGACAGAGAACTACAGCCGATTTAGCCAAGGCTGGAGTCCCACTGCACACTACTAATGACTCATCGAAGAGAGAATAAGTCACACAACACAAGTGGTGAAGGATAGGTCTTCCTGGATGCAGTTTATTAACATTAATTTGGTTACATAATTTATTTTCTTTTCATAACTTGCAGTTGCAGTTGCTGAAATAGTCACTAGCTGTGTTTCCATGACAATTTTTCTGCTCTTCATATTATCCAATAGATATTTCTAAAATGTGAATGACAGTACACTTGCAACTTGCACATGATGTTTTGCGTATTATCGATTTCATGAAATATTTTAATTTGATTTTGAAAAGGCTGGTCATGTGACCCCTCCTAGTGCCATGTGCCATGTTTTTCCATCACAATATTTAGGTTTTGTGCATTTTTCAGGCCAAAGGACACCACTTTGTTTTTGTCAGATTACAATTTCAAATGAGTAACACTGGACTGTTTTCCTCTCTCCCAGCTCGGTTACACTCCCCTGCACCAGGCGGCCCAGCAGGGACACACAGACATCGTGACCCTGCTGCTGAAGCACGGAGCTCAGCCCAACGAGACCACCACCGTGAGCATGAACATGACCCCCCCCTCTCCCTTAAAAAAAATCACCCGTATGGTTCGGTCTGCGGGGATCTGATCTATCTGCTCCTCTGTGTCTGTTAGAATGGCACCTCGGCCCTGGCCATCGCTAAGAGGTTGGGTTACATCTCTGTGATTGACGTGCTGAAGCTCGTCACTGAGGAGACAGTTTCCATGGTGAGAAGTTTAACTTCTCCTCCTGACACAGCGTCCGCATCATGCGGCCGTTTACAATGACCCAGCGTGTCGTATGTGTAATTTGTTCCTCCTCGTCCCCTCTTTGCCCTGCAGACGACCACGGAGAAACATCGCATGAGTTTCCCAGAAACCGTGGATGAGATCCTGGATGTGTCTGAGGATGAAGGTAGAGCTTATTGTTCACGGCACATCGCAAATACTCAGCTATGATAATGTTATCTCAATATGACCTCCTCATAGAGGCTGATTTAATACTGTTTTGACTGGTCTCATAAATATTCATTATTATTTTCAATTCCTTTTTTTGCCTTTTTTAGGAATTGCTCAGCTAACATTAGGTATGAATGTCTCTTTCTTTCTTCGTGCGGCATTCATAGGCCGTTGTAATCAAGTGTGTCGCTCCATTTCAAGCTCACTCTCTGCACCTTTCTCTCCGTGCTTCTCTCTCTCTCTCTCTCTCTCGGTTTCTCTCTCTCTCGTTCCCTCTGTAGTGACGCTCACTGTGATGGTGGCTCTGGTTTCTCATTGGCATGCACCCTTAGCACCCATGTCTATAACCTTTGTACGTCCCCTCAATAACACCCTCATTCTCTAACTCTCCAGGTGTCTTCCTCCCCCTCCATGTTGCGACAGCAACCCTCGCGTTATCGGTTACAGTCGCAGCCAGTAGGAAGAGGCCGCCTGTTAGCATTAGCGGTTAGCTTCTCGCGGTGCTGCTGTCCTTATGAGCTCATTGCTTTGAAGTGTGTGTGTGTGTGTGTGTGCGCGTGTGTGTTTGTCTGCGGTGTTGTGTCTGTGTGCACTGATGCCGTCATCCATGTCCCACATCATTTTTAGCTGTCTTGTGTACCTGCCATGTGAACTGTGTTTGTTGGACAGGAATAAATGCTGATTAGTATTGGATTACCTGACTCATCTTGCTCTCAGCGATGAAACCAAAGGGGGAATTATCACCTGACCCCACAGTTATAGTTAGCCTTCACTGGCGCTAATTACATTTTTTTTTTTTTGCTCCACTCTCACTGCGCTCAAAGTTTACAGCGCCGCTCACAGTGATGCCAGAGGACGTTATGTCTTGGTATATTTAGTCCCTTGATAACTGACAGATTGTCGCCGTTGCTCTAAAAATAGACGGCAGCTAAGTCACCGTCTTAAAGACACGTCTCTTACGTATCCGTAAAGGTAAATCGATATTTGCTTGGCATCCCAAGCTCACGCTGGAGGATGGCAGTGCCCCGCTTGTGTCTGCATGACGTGGCACACATGCAGGGAGGAGGGGGGGATATCCGGGCTGAGCGTCGCCTCGTATGAACCTGTGCAGAGCGCAGTCACACGGTCAAACATAGTGTAAAGACACCTAGCACGACACTTTGGCTCGGGACGGCATGCGGACACCCACTCATACGTGCTGTGCTGATACGGCCTCTAATTAGTACAGGCTGGGAAGACTCACAGTTGTTGCTGTGAATTCTCAAAAGTTACCGCATGTTTTGAGAGGGTAAGTAGACAAAACTTGCCTCCGCTGCTTCTATATAGATATTGTCTGGGCTCGACAGTTGATAGAGAGCAGCTCGTTCCTTTATCATCATGTGCGTCGTAGGGGGCTGGTGTTCTCGCCGCCTCTCTGTATTCGAGTGACTCGAGCAAATCTCTTCACATTGTTCTCTCTGAAACAGTCTGAGACGATCTTTTTATTCACTGAACAACATATTGTGGCGGGAATTAAATTATGCTGATGCAGGCGGCTCCCCTGAGAGATTTGTGGAGTACCCTCTCTTATTTTGATCAAGTTGTAGCAGTGGAGCTCTGAGAGAAAACATTTTGGACTCGGCCGGTTATAGTGATCTGTCGTATTGCTCCGGTCCACTTTTAATGGTCTGTCATGACTAACAGTGTAAAGATCTGTGTGCACTAATGTCTCATCTCACCTGTCTAACCCCTGAATCACAGAGCCATCTTCTATATCCTGGGTTGTCACGTTTCCTAACCCTTCTGGTTAACCACCTTGTTCTTTTCTTTCTCTCTTTCCCTTGTGCTGTGTCACCAACCTGACCTCGGTCTGTTCGCTCTCTTTGGCATGTTGTTCTCTGAAGGAGAGGAGCTCTTGGGGACAGAAGGGGCCAGGTACATGAAGATGGATGACATGAAAGACCATGATGACGATTTCCTCTCTCCCAAGAAATCACTGGAGTACGAGAGAGGGCTGGGCACAGCGTAAGGGGGGATGGGCGGGGAAGCAGGGGAGAGAGCCGAGCTGGTTAGCCACAAGCTAATAGGTGGATGAATAGAGGGGGACGCACCATAGACACTCACCAAACACCAGGGATGAGCACTTGGGAGGAGATGCAAAGGAGGCTTCTGAAAACTGACTGTGTTTTGTTCTTCTTCATGCAACAGGAATTACTCACCAGCCATTCCCAGGATCCCACGGGTCTCACCGGAGACCGTAATCCTGAAAGAACACGAGATAGATCAGGTACTGCACAGAAAAGCATGAATGGGGTGCAGCTGGGATGCTGTCATAAAGTTGTGGGAGCATCAAAGGCTGAGATAAGCTGTCAATCAAACTTGATATGAGCCATTTTTCAATGCATAGTCACGGATGCATTTTAATACTGAGCCCGAGCTGAAATGGCTCCAGTGATTGATTTCTGTTCTACATAATTTTTTTTATCCAGTGAAACTGTTTCCCAGGTTAATATGTGGTTTTATCAAAATGAAGGGTTGTGCACATTATGAAAATGTTCACATATAAACATAGTTTTGGTTGAAACCTAAAGCATTGTGCGTTTAGGGGATTTTCTTTGGGAAACTGCAAAATGATGCAGTCACTGGAGTGTAAAATAGTCTGCAGCAGGTCCCATAATGCTGTTAAACCACATATTAGCGTAGATGTTTTTGTATGGTGACACAGTCCTTAGTCAGCAGCCTGTTGAAGGTTAACGATGTATCTTCTTCATATCCACTGCAAAATTGCCCAAATATAAGTACAGAGGCATAATATTTCATACTTATCCCTCTCCATATCACTTTAAATGGAAGATAGCGTGAGTAATACATTTTCTGGGTCCCTATAAAACACAAGGTTAAACGTTGTTCTCTGGAGAAGGTCACAAACAGTTTGTCCCTCTGTGCGTCGTAGCAACACACTCCACTCCCACTGCCCAAAGAGTACGACGAGGACTCGCTGATCCCCAGCAGCCCGGCCACAGAGACGTCAGATAACGTCAGCCCGGTCGCCAGTCCCATACACACAGGGTGCGTCCGTCAACTCCTCTCTCTTCTCCACCTCGCTGGCTGGAGCTGCAGCTAAATGTCCCCATCTCGGTCCTGCCCACAGGTTCCTGGTCAGTTTCATGGTAGATGCTCGGGGCGGCTCAATGCGAGGCAGCAGGCATAACGGTCTGCGTGTCATCATCCCTCCGAGGACCTGTGCGGCACCCACCCGCATCACCTGCCGCCTGGTGAAGCCGCTGAAGCTGACCAGCCCCCCTCCTCTGGTGGAGGGAGAGGGGCTGGCCAGCAGGATCATCTCCCTGGGCCCAGCCAGCATGCAGTTCCTGGGGTGAGGAAGCAACGTTACTAACTTCCACTTTTATTCAAATCAAGTGCCAGCTCACAACAAACACTTTTACACAAAGTCATTGGGACATAGCAAACACCCCCCTGTCCTTAGACCCTCACATGTAGTGAGGAATGACTCCCAAGAAAAACCCTAAGAGGGGAGGAAATGGAAGAAACCTCAGGGTGAGAGACGGGGGGGGGGGTCCTTACCCAGGATGGACAGGCAGACAGAAGCAAGACAGTATACAAGATCTATATTTTGATATTTATTGATTTAGATTTATTTGTTGAGGCCAAACAATAGCAACAGTAGGTCATGGTGAGAGTTCTGGGTCCAATCTAGCATCTATGGGGTCTGGGAGGCGAGTAGGATAAGAAGAATGACAGAGAGGGAGAAAGAGATGGAGGATAGATGATAGGTGAAAAAGGAAGAGAGAGACAGAGGAGGGAGGGAGCTACCGTTTAGTATAACATCGATTAAATGCTGAAAAATCATTCTATTGGCCTGTAGTATGAAACTTTAATAACATGTGGATAATACTTGGATTTATTGCGACATCAAAAGAACACTTTGTTTAATATGGATCACATTATGAAGTTGACTTCACTGTAGAATATCCAATAAATACCAATAAAAACGTTAGCCTTTTATTTATGTATTTACCTTAGCTGTTTGTGGAGAGTAAATTCATGCTGTGTGTGTGTGTGTGTGTGTGTGTGTGTGTGTGTGTGTGTGTGTATCTGTGTGACAGACCAGTGATAGTGGAGATCCCCCACTTTGCTGCTCTGGGCCGTGGCGACCGGGAGCTGGTGGTGCTGAGGAGCGAGAACGGCTCGGTGTGGAAGGAACATCGCAACCGCTACGGCGACGAGGTGCTAGAGACCATCCTCAACGGGATGGACGAGGGTGAGCGTTTTCATCCTACGCCTCGGGGCCTGACGTAGCAGTTTGCTTGCCTCTCCTCTCACGGCTTATTTCTGTTTTGTTTTTTGTTTTTTTCTCAGACCTGGAAAGTCAGGAGGAGCTGGGGAAGAAGCGAATCCACCGCATCATCTCCACCGACTTCCCCCTCTACTTCGCCGTGGTGTCGCGGGTGCAGCAGGAGAGCGATCTGATCGGACCCGAAGGAGGTTCGCTGTCAAGTAAACTGGTGCCCATGGTGCAGGCCACGTTCCCCGAGACGGCAGTCACCAAGCGCGTGCGACTGGGGCTGCAGGTGAGATGGGACGATGAGGAGAAGGAAGGAGAAGACAGGCAGAATCGTTAATGTCCGTGTCGCCTGAATAAAAGCATGTTGGATGTGCTGGGATTGGTTGATCGGATCGTATCAGTGCCTGTGCCATGTCTCTCTGATTTAGTTTTCTGTTTGTCTTTTGGTTTTGCTTTTTAGAGGACATTTACGTTTTATTCACACAGTGCATGCACCTGGCACCTTTATACTACTGTGGATTTAGCTCATGTGTTTGTTTTGTCTCTCTCACTAATGTATTTATGTCACTGGCAAGGCCCTTGTGTTTACTATATTAAACACTGATAACTAGTATTGAAATACAGCAAGTCAAACATTGCTTGCTATGAAGGACCATGTTTGAATTAACACTCATAGCCCAGTGGTTTCCAGTGGTGTCATGAATGTCAGGAAAGTTTTTTTCCATTTTCAAAGGGACTATATGGTTTCCCCCACACAGCTGACCACTGAACGTTGAGCTCCTTTCTGTCTTAACATCATCAGGTTTTCAAACACATGCACCAAAGACGAGATGTGATAGCCACATGCTCAGTTACACAGTGAATCCTTACCACATATTTATATTAATTTATACTTTTAATCACATCCTGCTCATCTTATCAAATCATACCGCTTTTGTACCCACTTATCATTTCATTTTTGTGTTTCACCCTGTCACAAATTGAGGAATTAATGATACTTGTATTAGCTGTAAAACCTGAATCAGAACATTTGGGAATGGGCTGTTTTACCTTTGTAGATGATGACACTGCAATCATTGGTTCCCAGATTTGTTTTATTTTGACATCATTTTGACTCTAATTATTTGATTTACAAGGTTTTCTAAAGAGAAAGTACCTTCTATTAAATACATTCTCTTTCACACTCATCATTTTTGTAGTGGATATGTTTGTTTTCTAAATTGATATCGAAGTTTCACTTGTGAGTGGTTTTACTTTGCCCTTTTTTTTTCATCCATTATTCTCCCACAAGACTGTACATCCATTTTTCTTTCAACAAATTGGAACTCAAATTAGCCCTTATGAATACAGAAGTTCAATTAGCAGACATAGTGTATGTTTCGGTGAATGCAAATGGAAGGTAGTTACAGCATGAATGGGCCTTTTACTGTGCGTATTTAGACACATGAATTCACAATGAAGTAAATATGTCTTGTACACTAACATCCTACCACACGTCGTAACCTCTGAGCCAAATAGAGTGAATGTTACTGAATGTACGTAAACTAGACACTTTCAGAGCTGCCTTATATAGGTCTATTTTAACTATTTCATAATTTTAGCAACATATCTATTTAACTAAAATGCTGATTTTCTTTGATATCCATGTGTATTAATGATTGTAAAAAAACACTCCTGTTAACACACATTGTTCCTTTCTGCAATAAAAAAGAGTTTTACGTCCTACAACCAAGTTGTGTTGCTATTGTTTTTCCAAGTATATGAAGTTCATGAAGTGTTTTATTCACTGGGATTTTCTCTCCTTCTCTTCCATCTTTGATTTCTCCCTGTTCGGTTGTCCGCTCTGTTACCCCGTATTCCTCATCTTCGTCCCGCTATCTCATCCTGCCCGCTGTCACGTTCCCCCTTCTAAATCCCCATCGCCCGGTCATACACTTCTTCCCTCTTTTGTCTCAATTTCCCTCGTGCCCTCGTTATGAACCCCCATCTCCATCATTTACCTTCGACCTCAGGCTCAGCCAGTTCCAGATGAGCTGGTAGCGAAGCTGCTGGGCAACCAGGCAAACTTTAGCCCCGTGGTGACCGTGGAGCCCCGGCGACGCAAGTTTCACCGGCCCATCGGCCTGCGCATACCGCTGCCCCCGTCCTGGAAGGAGAGCCCGCGCGACTCCGGAGAGGGCGACACCACCAGCCTGCGCCTGCTTTGCTCTGTCATAGGTACAGTCAAAGTCCAAGTCACCTTTATTGTCAGTTCTCTTACACGTACTGGACATACGGAGAATCGAGGTCACGTTCCTGACTGTCCCATGCGTGGACAAAGACAGTAGTACAGAAGTTAAAGTGCAAAATACAGGACGAGACATTGAGTAATGAGAGGTATTGTGTTCTGTGCTGTCCTGAGTACAACATATGGTTAGGTAAAGCTTAGCTAAACAAGATTATTAATGTGCATTGCGGATCCTATGTGCATTATGTCCTTACTTAAGTGTAACTTAAGTGTAGATAAGGCAGCGCTAATTACAGGTGTAATTACTTATACTAAGCATGCCATGAACAGCACTTGTATGGTGGGGGAGTAAGTGTGTGTGTTTCCCTTCATTGTGAAGAGACAAAGAAAATAACACTGGTTTTCAGTGGTAAAAGAGGAAGATGAAACTTCCTCGTTATTGCCTTTGCTTTGGCTGGATGGACTGGTTTTCCCTCTGCTCATGCTGTCTGATTCCCAGGTGGTACAGCCCCAGCCCAGTGGGAGGACATCACTGGCACCACTAAGCTTATATACGCTAACGACTGCGCCAGTTTCACAACCAATGTTTCGGCACGGTAAGAATGTGCTGACGCGGTTTCTCTTTGCCATCTCAAATCATTCCGGCAAGCAGCTCGACTGTGATTACGAAAAGACAAAGAGCCTTACATCTGGTCGTCGTCTCCTCTCAGATTCTGGCTGGCAGACTGTCCCCGGACAGCCGAGGCCGTCTCCTTCGCCAACCTGCTCTACAGAGAGCTGTCGGCCGTGCCCTACATGGCCAAGTTCGTGGTGTTCGCAAAGATGAACGAGCTGCGCGAGGGCCGTCTGCGCTGCTACTGCATGACCGACGACAAGATGGACAAAACCCTGGAGCAGCACGAGAACTTCACCGAGGTGGCTCGCAGCAGGGACATAGAGGTCGGTGTCGAGAGGAGCCTCCTCCTGCTCGCGGTTCCGTGAGCACAACGGTGCCTTTAATGCCTGCATCCCCCTTGTCCAGGTGATGGAGGGAATGCCGCTCCACCTGGAGTGCTCTGGGAATCTGGTGCCGGTGAGGAAGGCCACCCAGCAGCCGCGCTGCTTCAGCTTCCAGGCCTTCAGAGATAACAGGCTTCCTGTCTCTGTCAAGGTATCGGCGCCCGCCTCCCCCTCTCAGATCTTTATCCGCTTTTGTGTCGGATGTTGTTGCTCTCATCCAATTCCAGACACGTTCATTCATGGGTCTCGATGTCTGTCACTAAGGTGAGAGACAGCAGTAAAGAGCCCACTGGATTTCTGTCCTTCCTCCGCAAGACCACCAAGTATGAGGACAGTCAACATGTGCTCTGTAACCTCAACATTTCCATGCCTCCGTGTATCAAGGTACAACCATCGACGATGCATTGCATGACTAAATAAATAGATAAATACATGTGTAAGTAGCCATTCTCTGTGATGTGACAGTTCTGTTTGCCTGTGACTGGCAGATTATCGGAAGTGAAGACCGGAGGCGAACCCTGACCCCGCTGGCTTTGAGAGAGAGATACAGCGCGCTCAATGAGCCCGCTATGGGTACGCAGCTCTGTAATTCCCCCACCATTTAGACCTGCTTATGCTATACCGATGCTATGAGACACAGTATTACAACAACATGGGTCTAGTCTCTCACCTTAATGTCGGATGAAGTCAGGTGTGAAACGTCAGCTCTGCTCTGGTTTGTGCAGCATCGATGAGCGCCATGGAGAGGACGGAGCTGAAGATGGCCGTGATCGCGGAGCAGCTGGGCCTGAGTTGGGCTGGTGAGCGAGCAAGAACCGACCGAACCTGCTTTTATTTGCTGCAAAGCGTCCATGTTTGCCCTATGTCTGACATGCTTGTGTAGAGCGCCGCCGATTAAACAAAGTTATAACGCAGGCAACCAGCCAGCGACACTAATTATCTCCTGTCTTCCTGCCAAGAGCCGTAGCTGCTGGAGCGGCGTAGTAGACAGAGAGCGGCTGCGAGGCGGGTCGCCACCCTGAGGCCGTGTGCCATATAGCACCAACGCTCGTAAAGGAAAAACGAGATAAATATTTGCTCTGGCTCGTTGTCTCACACAGAGTTGGCGCGGGAGCTGCAGCTCAGCGTGGACGATATCAACAAGATCCGCGTGGAGAATCCCAACTCGCTGCTGGAGCAGAGCTCTGCGCTGCTCAACCTGTGGGCCACGCGCGAGGGCAAGAGGGCCAAGAGTGAGTATGAGAGCTCCGACTGGTCTGGGTTTCCCTCGTCAGCCTCAGCGGATTCAGATTTATCGGGACGCCGTCTCTTTTCTCTCCCCCGTCTCTGTTATCCTGCCTGTCTCTTACCCGCGTGTCCTCGCTGCAGTGGAGAGCTTGTACGCAGCCCTGAAGAGCATCGACCGCATGGACATAGTCAACATGCTGGAGGGCCAGCCGCCTCAGCCTGCCAGGCAAGGCTCCCGTGATCTCAGCAGACGCCGGCACAATGAGAGAGAGCACCTCTCCCCTGGTATGACCAATGGTAAGTTTCCCTTTTTTCCCCCCACAAGGCCCACAATGCAGCCCCTTCCCCAGATCCCTTTTCGCCTCGACCCTAAAAGCCACCCCTCCAATCAATAAACATACGCCTTCATTCCCTGAAATCCCATGAACGAGTTTGTTACCGTCTGAGTTCCCTTTCCCTGTGCCTCTCTGATTTGTTCCCTGTGATGCTGTTGTGTGTAAATGCTGCCACAAACACCAAACTTTTGCAGGAAGTTACCACATCAACATGCAGAGGGACTCAGGACACTCCTACTGTGCTACAGCCTCTGTAGTGCAAGTTATTCAATGTGATGGGAGCTGACTCTCCTTGCTGAACAAAATGCTCATAAGAATAAATATAATAGTGTTACTGTCATTTCTGTTATCTTGTGTATCAATTAATTAGACAAGTCAATAGGAATTTTAGTACTTAAGAGTCATTTTAGTGTGATACTCTGTCTATAAAACAACACATTGTCATACATGATCAGTCCATATAGACCATACTGTACGTATAGCTTAGCTCTACTGACCTCCTTAGCAATTTGTCAGTCCTCGGTCTTTTGCTCTTTTCCCTCATGGTTTCCTTCACACATGCATACCCTACATCTTATTGACTCCATTTTCACCTCTGGACTGGAGTGAGTTCCACTTCTTACTGGGACTGGCTTCTCTGCCCTGGGTCCAGTGCAGACCACAGGTCAGTCCAACAGGTGACAGGTCCCGGTCTGTGAAAACTGGAGCAATGTTCAGAGATGTAAAGATGCATAGAGATACCACCATGAGGGTCAAAGGGTGAAAAGGGAGACGTTCAGATCACAGCTGCAGTGAATCTGATAACCGTGTATCTGTCTTGTCTGTCTATCTGTTTGGCTAGCTGCCTCCCAAAGGCCCTCCCTGCTTTGGTATGAACGTTGCAGGAGCTTCAAATTCCTCGATATCACGTCTACTGCCAATTCTCACAATGATGCCACTGACTTTTTCCACAAGGTTCATGATTTACAGTCTGGATTACAGACTTCAGCAGCCAGCTGAAGGAGCAAACAGGAATATTTAACCAATGAATAAGTTGACTCATGGAATAAACAGAAACATTATCCAATGAATGAATTAAACACGCAAAGAAATAAATATACAATATACATGCATAAATAAATGTATACAGAACAAAGCAAGAGATGATCACAAAGACAGAGGCATTGGACCGTTTGCCAGAAATATCGTCCATCACTGAATCTCTCCCACCATGACAGGAAGTTGGTAAACCAACCTGACTGGGACCTCAGCCACACGCTCCCACCAGACCCACACTATTGGTTTGGGCCTCACCTGTCTATCCAGTATCTCCCCCCACCACTTGATCCAGGTCACCACCAAGTGGTGATCTGTCTCTTCACACAAGTGTCCAGAATGGGTCAGCTGACTCAACTATGACCGGTGGTGTCCTGGTGCCAAGTGCACAGTTGGACACCCTTGTGCTGGAACAGAGCGCCCTCTGTGGACAAACTGTGACTAGCACACAAGTCCAGTAACTGAACACCATTTAGGTCCCTATCACGCGGGCCGTTCCTTCCAATCACGCCTCTCCAGGTTAAACCGTGTACACCTGAGCAGTGGAGTTGAACAAGTTCTTATATACAAGTTAAATGAATGAGCTCTACATGTGTATTAGACAGAGCTAGGCCTGCTGTTTCTCTGATTCCCCTCCTCATAACCGTCCTCTAAACATCAGATAGAAGTAGCCTCATATTCAGGTTCAAACATGAGAATGGCATCGATCTGTTGATAACATCTCAGCAATAACTTGTAGTAGTCAAGGAGTCAGTTACTATCCCATCAGTCTCTACCTTACCAAAATAATGTGTTTGAACTTCCTTATCAGCTGTCCCTCTTAGTTGTAGTCTTCCTCTGTATTGGGTAAGCAAGATCCAGTCACACTGATTTCCAGATCACATGATAACAAATATTCTTTTTGTGACAATAGCGTCACATTTAATTTTTTAGTCTTTTCAAGGGGACGCTGACGGTCTCTCTGCCTGTGGTTGCATGGGGAGTAGTTTGAGACTCTTTAGGGCTAATGTTGGTGCACTGAATGTCCTTTGGGGAGCCCTGTTTTCATTCCCTGTGAATCTGTCCCTCTCTCTGTGTTTCTCTGGACATGTCATCTGCAGCCTAGCCGTCCTACTCTTCCTCCTTCTCACTCCTCTCCGAACTCTGACCTCATGCCGACCTCATATTGACCTCTGACCCACATCTTCCTTTTTTCGTTTCTGTTTTTGCGACTAGTTGTGCATATATATTTCTTTTAATTTCCGTACCCTTGAAAACCCCACCCTTTTTTTAGTGTGACCAATACCCCTCACACAGACTGTGTACTCAGCACCCACTGGGAGGGGGGAGGTGACCCTCGCTCTCTCTCTCTCTCTCTCTCTCTTGCTGTTTCTGTCTGTGATCATCAATCTGTTTTATATTCCTCCTCCTCCTCCTCTCTCGCTGTCCTTTTCTCTTATTTCCCACTTTTCCCATCCCTTCTTCCCCTGCCCTCCTACCTGAGTGCATGTGCATGAGGCTGACGTTCATTGCTCATCTCCCCCTGTGTTTGCATGGAGACACTGGGATGAGTCCAGGAGCGATGCCGGCTCGTTGGAGATGTCGATTCAAACACTGCATTGGCTCCTAATGCTGCTTGACCGGCGGACACATACCTCTGCATGGCATGCACACTGAGAATGACCCGACTGTCTGTCTGATCCTCCTCAGTAATTTGTCCCATGGGGGGGTAAAAAAAAAAAGGCCACACACCTTTTTTTTGCGAACACTGACTTGCATTTGCTCTGTTCATGTATGAATGTTGCGGTTGTTTTGTATGTCACTAATTGTATGTTGCAAACTGTTTCCATCTGATGGGTTACTTTACTGTGCGAAACCAGTGTTTTCAATGTCGTTGTGAGTTTTGAGTGAGGGTCAAATTTGTATTGTTTCTGCCATTTGTTGTAACTGTGCTGATTGTTACATGCAAACTCACAAATTCTCAGTGTGAGCGTATGTGTGTGTGTGTGCGTCTTTATGTGTGTTTTGTGTTGTATACTATAAGTGTTTTGTGTTTCCCATATACATGTGTGCCTAGTATATCGGTGTTTACACGTATGGGCAGAAAAGAGCACATTTCATTTACATGTGTTTTATGTGGACTCCACCAATTTGTTCTCGCCATCTTTCTTCACTTGAAATCGGGGGAATCAGGCAACAACACTTTTTCAGCATTCATACATACAACACTCTTCTAATCTTCTAACCATCTAACCTCCATTTCAAAATCTCCAGTTTCACCTTCATCTCATCTACTAACACGGAGAGAGAGGACCGACAAACTCTACCACATTTACAAACTCACTCGGTAAATGTTGTATTCTGTGCAGTGTTCCCAAAAAGACTAATGAAATAACAATGATCAGTCCAGTTCTGGCCCTCATCTCTGACCATGCACATCATTTACATGTAAGAAAAGAAGCGTACTCTTCAAACCGGGCTTGGTTATGTAGCTATAAGGTATTTCAACATGGTGTGAACATAAAGAAGATATGTAGAGCACATGCCAAGCAGATACTTCACTATCTTCTACTGTAATGGAAATGAATACAAACACACAATATTTGCTTTTTTTCCGATGGTACAATAATACATGTGATAAAGTCACATCACTGTGTTTCTGATTATTAATCTCGGTAGACAACAGGCAGCAGTGGAGAGGGTGAAAGAGAAAGCAGAAAGTAGGACAAGAGGTCTTTCTGGCTGCTTGGTGTCACAAATATCTCCTGCAACCTCAGCACTACTCCACAGCAGAGCTGCCAGCAGTGAATCAAGTTACACCCTGTGCTCTGCACAGTCTTCTCATCACCATACAGTCTATACACACACCTTGGTCCTTGCCCTCTGCGCACACACACACACACACACACACACACACACACACACACACACACACACACACACACGTTCATGCAGAAGGGGACTTGCCTCCTCTCCTCTCTCTTATCTCTATATTGTTAGCTGTGCACGATGTCTCCCCTTCCATCTGGTTAATGTAGTCCCTGTTAACACGTCCTGCAGCGTTTGAGTCATTGCACCACTCACACTTTGCTTCATCAGCATCGCCATCCATCAACGTCTTTTCCGAAAACTTTCCAGGGTAGCCGGTCATTTTGAGAATAACTCATTCAGTGTGGTTCCGAGACACGTTCCAAGACAGATACAGGGTTGAAGAAATTAAGAGTTTAACCTGATTTTATTTCCTATTTTTTTGTGCAATACGCAGTTACTATCTCAATCGAAAACCATTCCTGCTGCTGTGACACTGTGTACTCTCATGCTAGGTCTTACAAAAATGTGAAGATATTATTGCAAAAACTGTTGAAGCCACTTGTAGTAGGAGTGACCTGAGTCCACAGCACATCAGTGTGCACATATTACTGAACTCTAAGCAATTGACCTCAATTGGTATTCATTTTCAAGGCAGCCGCCATGTGACTTTCTCTACAGAAGGAAAATTCTGTAAATGTGTTTGCACAAATATCACTAATTCCACAGGTTATATATGTTTATATAGCTGTCATATATTGAATGCATTATGACCAATATGTGTGTTATTGAGAGAGCGTGTGTGTGTTTTTTGTATGTGTGTGTGTGTGTATGTATGTGTGTGTGTGTGTGTGTGTGTGTGTGTGTGTGTGTGTGTGTGTGTGTGTGTGCACGTGTGTTTGAGGTGGGAATGAGATTGCCTGCGTGCATGCTCTCCAGCCTGACAACAATATTAACCTGCCTGTTTACTTCCTGAGTGGGTTGAATGCATGCGAGTGTATCTGTGTGATGCAGCGAGACAGTGAGTGTGAGACTTATGGCATGTGAGTGCGTGTGTGTGCGTGTGTGTGCGTGTGTGTGTGTGTGCGTGTGTGCGAGCGTCTGCCGGACAGGTGTGTGTCCCAGTCCCAATTTGGGGGCAGAGGCAGTAATTCCTGTCCGTCTCCCTGCAGGTGGCAGCCAGCAGAGCAGCACCAGTCACTGCTGGGCCCAGACCTCAGCCAGTCGGTCTCTCTCTCTCTCACTCTCGGCCTGGCTGTGTCTGCTGCTGCTGCCGCTGTTGCTCAGCGCTGGCTGGTCAAGCTTGATAAACCCTCTTCTTAAAGCTGCCCCTGCTCTCCTGTCTTAAGCTCCTTGCACCTTTATTCCAGCTCCCATTGTCTTGACCCCCCCCCCCCCTCCCCTCCCCTCTCCCTTGCCCCCACTCCTTTCCCATCCGTCCCTTCAGCCTCCTCTACTTCTCCCCTAAATGCCCAGCTCCTGGGCAGGGGCACTGCCCCCCTCCCGGGGTCCCGGTGCTGTGGGGGTGAGGTGGGGAGCGAGGCGGGGGGGCCGGGTGTCAGTGTGCCTCTCTCTGTCTCGCTCCAGGTTATGGGCTCGCGCAGGAAGAGCTGCTCTCGCCGGCCTCCATGCAATACAGCCTGCCCTCTCCGCTGGGTTCTGAGCCTTACTGGCAGGAGGTCTCCAGTCTGGACTGTGCGCCCATTGCCACCACAGAAGAAGACACCCTCATGGAGATGTCTGATGTGCAGGTGTGGCCCTCAGGCAACAGCCCATCCCTGGTGCCTGTAGAGGACTCCTCACTGGAGTGCAGCAATGCTGATGATTCAGAGGGTCTGCTGGGGCTGCCCTACGGGAGTCTGGGTCGGCCGGCCAGTCAGGCCAGCGCAGCCAGCGGAGGGGGCGGCGTGCTGAGCGGCTCCATCGAGCTCCCCGAAGACGATTCAGAGATGGGTGTTGACTCGCTCAGCACGGCCACGCCGGCCTCGCTCGGGGGCACGATCGCTGGGATGAATCTAAACGGGCTGAACAATGGTCAGGGGTCAGAGGCGAGCTCAGAGGTGTCAGCGCTCACCAGCACGACTGGTGGGGACGGAGCCGGAGGAGGAGGAGGAGGAGGAGGAAGTGGAGGAGGAGGAGGAGGTGGAGGAGGAGGGACGGGCTCAGTGGAAGGGCTTTCTGTTGTTGCAGGACAGCAAAGGGTGTATGCTCGGCTGAGTGAGTCACCTGGTCTGAGCTGTGTGGCAGATCGTAATGGAGACAGGTGAGTCAGCCCCTCTGTCGGCCTCTCAGGTGACAGTGCAAAGTCACTATCACGCCCGCACAACCAGAACTGACACACAGACCTGCGCTAACATCTCTGTGATCCTTATTGCATGTCCCTGACTGTCAGAGCATTTCACATACAGAGGATATTAAGCTGATGCTTCCCATACGTTGTAATGAACCTTTACACTTTTCTCACCCTCTCCTATCTAAAGATAAGTCATGAAGCTTGTTGTCTAGTTGCAGGCTAGTCTTTTTTCACTATTTGGTTCCAGACAATGTCAGGTTACTGTTTGCATGAGCCAAGACTAAAATACTTAATATGAACTTTATAACATCAAAAACGTTTGAAACTGTTGTAATGGCAAGACTAAAAAAAGATGTAGATCACTTAGTACACATTTGTTCCAACTTCAGAAATCTCTGACTCTGATATTCACTTTGATAGTATCTGTATCTTGAGGCTGTTATTATCATAATGAGTTTTGCTTGGCAAGGGTACAGCATGTATTACCTCCACATCGATCTGCTCTTCCCTTCCAGGTCAGGTAATGGTGGCAATGGAGGTGGAGGAGGTTCTTTCCTGTCCTACCTGCAGGAACAGACAGGCCCAGGCTGGATCCCTGTCACCGACCCAACGCAGACCTGGGTGGGCAATCAGCCCAAACCCCGGCAGGCCATGGACAACATGATGTCATCGGTGTGTAACGCCATGGACGGGGACCAGTCGCACATGTCCCAGGAAGCCCTGCTGCAGCCCGTGAGGGACATGGGCCATTCTGAGATCTTACGGGGCCACTTCAGAGGTACCCAGCCGTTTGAGAAGGGTCTGGGCTTCCCGCACAGAGTACCAGAGCTGAGGGCCTGGGACGACGTGCGTCTGAAGGGTCAGGTGAGTCAGTGATGATTACAAGATCACAAATCAGTGGTTCATGACAACAAAATGCAATCAGCTTGTCTCAAAAAGCTTTTATGGGCAGCAGTATTTGACTATAGATGATTTCATAAGTTTTTTGACAACATTTACATGCGCAGCTAAGTTTACAGTGTAACAAATCGAATAGTTGACGGGATCATGTCCACCTCCTCAACAGTGACTTATGTCATTTCAGTGGGTTGATATGAAGCCTTTATAGTCCCTCTTGTCCATGTATTCCAAGATATTCACAAGAAGTTAGCATGTGAATAGTCATCCGTCTTCTAGAAATGGAAGTTATTGGGAGCTTCTGCCATCTTGCTGTTCTAGCTCTTCTATTTCTTCACCTGTGATTGGTTTTCTTGTTTTCTTTTTCCTGGGGTCAAACACTGATAGAGAGGTTGCAGAATATGAGAAGTCTGGTATTGGTTGTTCGTTCAGTTATAGACTGATTTAGGCCAGAATTTGTTTCTTTCTCTTTTTTATGTCATATAGACATGAAAAGGCTGATATCATGATTGATTTGAATTTCCCAAAAACAGCACAATGAGATTTTTAAGTCTACATTGGCGTGGTAGAATTTCCCAATGTTAGACTCTGAAGTTGGATGTAAAACTCAATGAATCATTCTGCAAACAATCAATCACATGTTCACACACAGTCTCACACACACCCAAACACAGAGGCCCAGGGCCCAAGAAGGGCACAAACAGCCTGTCCAGCCAAATATAGCAGGCATTCACTCTGTCCGCCTGCTGTTACATGATCCCCACCCCTGTCATTTCCACGTGTCAACTTTCTGGCACAACAGTCCCACACATCACACTGTAAAGGACAGCCACAGCTATTGAAACGTGTGAAATAAGACGCAGATTGTCACTTTCAGATACTTTTACGGAAGGAGTCCTTAAACTTGACTCAAACTCGTTTTATCTTTGATTACATTTGGATGTACTGTGTTACAGAGTTGCAGTGTCTTTGTTTTTGAGAGTTTGTGTATCTTCAAGGTTATGTGGGTGACAAAAAGTTTGTAGTCTAAGCAGTGATTACCTGAAGGAAGTCAGAGGGCAAGTTTCTCCGTGCTCCTACCACAGTATGCAGGGCCACTGGAGTAGCCAGAGGTATTTAAAGCCCACAGATCACATGGTCAGAGGGAGTGAGGGAGAGGTGGGAATAGAAGCCTCCCAAGGTTGCTTTTGCTTGGATTTGAGTTGACTGGGTACTCCTGACCTGACAGCGGGCAGGAGAAGGACAAGGGACCCGGGGGAAGGGCCCACTGCCCCAGGTACTGGAGGACCGACATGAACTGAAAGACAAAGGCAACTGAATCAGTGACGGGAGGCTGCAGCTGTTTCCTTCCCTCTCTCCGCTGAGAGAGGAGCGGGGCTGGCTGAGGGCTGAGCGCTCAGGGGCTGTCGTGCTGTCGCGTTCGTCTGGGTTGACTCGCTCAAAGTCGGGGCGATGTGGGCCCTGGTGACGGAGCTCCTCTTCAGCTTCGTGCTGCTGGCGTTCCTGGTCATCAGCTGTCAGAACGTGCTGCACATAGCCAGCGGCTCGGTGCGGTCCGTGCTCACCTACGTACACGCTCAGCTGGACCGGGAGCTCGGCGAGGTGGAGGGAGTGGCCGACGAAGAGGAGAACGTCACCACCAGGGTGGTCCGCCGCAGGGTCATCCTCAAGGTACTTAGAGAGGGATGCAGGAGACTGCTGCAGGCTTTGTTTGGAGAGGACTGACAGGTTGAGATGGTGAGGTGGTGATCTAAGGCTGGAGTTAAACAGGATGCAGGATAGGTTTGTGGTAACTGGTTTGACATGATCACTATCAAGTGGCAGTGAGTATTGTCTCTCTGGAAATATGTACGAGCATGACAACAATTACTTTTTATTAAATTACAGTTGAATTGCTGCGTGGATGTGGCTAAATTTACCCTTCGCTGGTAAGGATGTAAATAGCTCGTCTTGGCCTGAACAGGTTTGGACCCCAGGTCTATTAAAAAGCCCTCCGGACTGTTGGCATTTCTTCCTACTGTATCGCAGACTTGTCTGTCGCAGTGTGAAAGACACATCAATGTGCAGACCTTTGTTCTCGCTTCACCCTGTGGAGGAATTTCTTTGAGCTTATAAATAACTGTGGACATGCAGCAAATTATTATTAACAGCATTGTAATGAACCTCATGACATGTAATTAGGAGTGGCACCAGGAAGCATTAGTTCAACTCTGTGGATCCCAAAGGCTGGGCCTCTTACGTGCTCTCCATAAACAATCCCCCAACCCTTCACTCATCTGTCGTTCATCTGTCTCACTGTTTTTACAATTAGTGGAGAGGTTTGAGGCATGCAAATAATGACATTACACTGAGTCAAATCCACAATTTACCAGGTGATAGGTTTATTTCCATCATCCACAGCTTACGATATCCTGCGAGGGAAGGACCTTCGATTAATGTCATTAAGGGGAACCAATTCTTTTGTGTCCACAGGGCGATGAGGCCGAGGATCTCCCCGGGGAGCAAGTAAGCGAGGAGCAGTTCACGGATGAGCACGGAAACATCGTCACAAAAAAGGTCAGCCATCTTAACAAGCTTTGACCCTGTAGTCTTAAATGTCAGGGCCACAGTGCTCACTCGGCATCTCCACACATAATGATTATTGAGCTAATAATCATGACACAGTTCATCGACACGTTTTATCACAGTGTACATCCGTAGATGTTCATTTCCCTTTTTGCCTACACACTCACTGTTTTTCCATAATCACTTCCTTATTTCTCCAACTTTTTCTCCTCACTGCCTCCTACCCCCGACCTCTGCCTCCACCCATCACTCTCTCCCACCCTCCTTGTGTGCGTCTGTGGTAGATTGTGCGTAAGGTTGTGCGCAGAGGGAAGGGTTCAGGTGAGGAGGGGGAGATGAGCTTGGAGGGTTCCCTGCAGGACGCCAACGAGCTGGAGGTTGACGCTGAGCAGTTCATGAGCTACGCCGTCCTGGGCCGGGACAGCAGCAAGGTGCGCTTCTGATCCTCAGACAGCTCTCGGTCGGCGTCCGAGGCCGTGCAACAGCAGAGGCTCCGCTCAGTAGCTAGGATGTGCAGGGAGCGCTAACAGAGCCCAGACGGACTGAGTCAGAGCAGGTGGAGCAGTGTAGAGAGCACAGGAGACGCAGGTGCATGAGCCTCACTGTCACAGGCTGTCAGAAGGTCTTGTTACAATGTACAAACGCTAAAACCACCAGAGAAGACTGGGAGCACAGTTATAGTAGCATCGCCTCATGTCCATCTGTCGCATGCAAGACGGACAAAAATGAGTCGACTTGGAGTGCTGACAGCTCACCATGTTAGTCCTCACTACGCCACATCTACCTGTTTTTGTTGTTTTTGCACATTAATGACTGAATGAGTTGACTGCGGCTCCTTGCATTGCCTCTATTTTCCATTCTGTCCCCATCAGTCATCTCTATGACCCCTGTCCTTTTTATTTTGCCTTCATTAAAGGTTTATAGTTCCTCAACTGTGACTGTGTGCTGTATCACTCAAAGCTTGCAAGGTTCTCTGAAACAAAGCCGTATCTATTAAATACAAGCAGAATTTACAGTTTTGTAATGTACTTTCTAAAATAAATCTGCAGGGAGTAGCAGAAGATTGGAGTTTGACAGATCAAGACAATTGACTGAATAATACAGTGTTTTGTCTTATGTCAAATCCCATCTATCAGCACCTGCAAGAAATCTATTTAAATGTGTTTGCAGGCTTTCTCTGAATCCCACCGACTGTAGATGTTTCTGATGCCCTCTTTTCTTCAACTGTCTTTTCAACAACCACCCATCACCTCTATCCTTGTTTGACTGTTTTTACATAATTTCTTTTTCTTTCCCCCCTTTTCCTCTCCCTTTTACTCTTCTATTACATTTCTTTTGTTGTGTTTCCTCGTGGTGCTGTTTCCCTCTGTTCTTCTTTTTCCGTTTTCCGTCTTCCTGTCACGTCTCCTGTATCTTCCTCTCCCTTACTAACACTTCCTCGACCTCCTGTTCTGCTCCTGTCAACCCCACCTCTTCTCAATCTTCGCACCTCTTCTGCTGCCAACCCCTCCCCCCCTGATGTAGCCCGATACTGTGGATGTGAAGAAAGGTGCTCAGATAGTGAAATGTGCCACTCTGCGGAGAGTTAAGCAGTGAGGCAGACTGAGTGCTGCGTCCCCGCAGGTACGGGACTGACCCACAGTGCCTCATCTGACCTGTGGGCTTGACCATTTAATCCAGTCTCTCTGGGTTAAATGCATCTGAATGTACCTTTAATTCAATACTAATGACATGTAATGTGAGGCTGGCACAGCAAATGGATATTTTAACTAAACAAATATAGATGACGGGGAAAAAAATCTAATCATTTTTCAGAGTTCATAGCATACGAAATGCACTCTGTAGAAGACCTATCCATGTAAATATGTGATACTTGATGCCTCACTTTTTGCTATATCATGCAAATAAGTTTTTTTTGGGTTTTACCATGAATTATCAAGTGAGGCCAGCGTACTTCCTTATGCGTATTGTGACAAGCTGTGAAACAGGTTGGCACAATGTGCACTCAGCAAGTCAGCCCGCCAAAAAGGATCTTGCAGTGTGACAGTTCGCAAGGTCAAAGCTGCAAGGCCACTTGTCTTGTGAATTGCTATCTGAAGCCACTGTGGTGTGTGTGTGTGTGTGTGTGTGTGTGTGTGTGTGTGTGTGTGTGTGTGAGAATGTGCGTTTGAGTGTGTGTGTGTGTGTGTGTGTGTTTGACCTGCCCTTTCTAACATAAAGGCCATGACATTCTCGCAGTGACTGATATTTCAAGCGACTCACTACTGAATGTTAAACCCGCTTTTGCGAGCCATCTTTGCTTGAACGCTTCTGCGGAGCTAATGTCTTGTTTTAGCGAATAAGAGAGTAATCTGGTTGACACTCGATCATCTGTTGATGGGAAATTCGAGGTTGAAAAGTTAGGCCAAAGCCACTTAAAGACTTGTAAATCGTACCAAACACACATCCGACTCAGAAACAGACATTTGCAAACAGTGACAGCTTGCATGTTTTTTGTGCTCTGGCTAGTTGTGACAAGGCAATGGTGGAGCGCGACCTAAATCGGTGTGTTTCCTCTCCACAGAGCTCTCCGCAGGATTCAACCCCTTCACCAAAACCATCCTACATGGACACATGACCAGCAGCAGCTGACAGGAGGACGAACACACATACAAACGCAGACAGAAACGAACGGCAACAGAAACCAACGCTATGACAACCACAGCACGAACCCAGAGAGAGAAGGATACGGATTTACTTGTAGTTTTTATTACCTTTTTTTTTTTTTAAAGAAACCGTTGGAAAAAAAAACATCTACTACTAGGCTAGAAGCATGATTTCTTATAAAACAAAAACCAAACACAAACAAACAAACAAAAAAAAACTAGCAACCAAAACGTGCTTCCTGTTATCTGTATCAGCATGAGTGACTGCTGCCGCATGGCCTGTCTTTAACTACAAATACTGAGGGAACATGGGGGGGGTGGGGGGGGTGGGGGGGTGTGAAGGGTGGGCCGGGGTGGGGAGGAGACACTGCTGTGTGGGACAGGCATGCAATGTGGGGTACGGTCAATCGCTGACCTGTTTTCTAAACCAACAGGGTGGGGTGGGGTGGGGGGGTTCATCAGTCAAAAAAGGGAGACTAAAAACACTGAGAATCACATTGTCTCTAAGCAACAGGTTACTCCCCGTCCTACTTGCCACACTCTTCCAAGCTAAGAGCATCACAAACTAGTTCCAAACCTTTCCCAGTGCTCTCAGAGTCCCGTAAAGCTACAATTATCACCCAAGGATATCAGTGTTGTACATAATATCGTATGCACTAAACTGCTCTAGGTGACTGTGTGTTACGTGTGTTGTTTATGTTCTACGATCCCTCTGCGATGCCACTGATGCTGCTGTTTCAGGTACATGAGAATTTCCCCCCTGTTTTTCTCGTTTTGGTTCGTTCGGTCTGAACCTATGTATTATTCTATATATCTTGAGATCTTTGTGGGTACAAGAACATACAAATGTTGTGTCGCTCTGCCTGTTTTAAACGTCGGGTTTTTGTGTGTCGGGTTGTTTGTTTCTTTGTGCTGATCATGTGCTTTTGCCCTTTGCTTTTGACGTGTCAAACAGTAGAGGGAAGTCATTTTACTGTACTGTGTGTGGGGGGGTTTGAGCTTCGGGAAGCAGGTTTCCAGCCTGGTAGCGAGCCTGCCTCCCCGGCTTCCCTCAGAGTGGTTTGCCTTGTGGAGAGGGTGACAATGAGATATGGGGTGAGTGACAGATTATCGCGAGATTTTAACCTACTCTACCATCCCACTCCTCTGCCTTTTCTTGTCCCCGGCGTGCCGTGTCCGTCTGGGGTTTTGCATTGATCAGATGTCTGTCCGAGCCAAAATCACAAAACCGGTCGTCACTCTCAATCTTGCCCTTATCGCCCTACCTCCGCCTCTCGCCCCCTCTCCTCTCCAGTCAGCCTCTCAAAGTAGATGTAGCAGTCCTGTCCACCTCCAGCAGGGGGCAGGATCCCACCTTCAGCAGTGTCTGATTGACCTCGTCATGCAGTAAATCCCACCACCACCACACATGAGGTGCACTTACTCGCCATCTCACCACCAACTTCACCGCCAGAAGATGTCACTTGATGAGGGTAAAAGTAGCTGAAATGCTGGTAACAATGTAGCGCCGGCTCGACTGGGGAAACAGACGGAGAGTCAGCTTGAGAGAGGAAAGTGTCGTGTCGAGGGTCAAGGACGTGTTGAGCTTTGATGTTTGTCTCCTTGGCAAGTCTTTGGAGTGTAGCAAAGACAGTCAGTCACCAATCACTGTGATGAGAAACTGTAATACTGACCCGCAACTGTGAGCCTGACCCTTCCCGAAGCGCGTCTCTTGGTTCACTCCTTTGGTTTGTCTTTTTCTTTCATGATTTACTGTCTTAACTGTACTTCAAAAAGAAGCAATAACTGCTTACTAAAGGAAAGGATCGCTGTGTGTGAGTATGTCTGAGTGCGTGTCTGAGTGTGGCAGAGAGAGAGAGAAAGAGAGAGAGGATTTCAATGATCATAATCCATGTTCTTCCTAAGATCGGGCGTTCGATCTGTCAATCATAGCTTTGTGCTACTCCTCACTCCGCTCAGAAATGATGTCAGTACATAAGTATCCCACATTTTATCACTTTGCCTCTCTAGAAAAGAAAACTATCAAGTTTTACACCAAGATTGGGCAAACACTGGTATGACTTCATACCAGCCATCCCGTCTACAAAGTGCCCAGTGTCTGTTTTTGTTACTCATCAGGGAATGTAGGTGTGTTTAGTCATAGTTTTTAAACCTTAATGACATTCATATGCACCTTGAGAGAAATCCTACTGTATATGTTTGTGTGTGAGATTTTAATATCACGTATTCAGTCCTACATACTGGGACATGTCGAAGTTGTGATAATATCACAGGAAGTAATACCGCAAATGGACAAAGAGCAGAGGCTCTTAGGTTATACGTGTAATTCTAATTCACAGAATTTTTAAAGTTGATTTACCTCAATATAAGCGTGCCATCTCACATGATACCAATTACCTACATGCTTTTATTTCAACCATTATGTTAGACAGTGAATGCTTTATAATGGAAAAATATGTAAGCCACAAAAAATCGTTGCAATAATCACCCATCAATAAGTGTTTTAGTATGGCTTCACGGCCAGAGATGATGAATGTAAGGTCTTGGTATACTGTAAGTCTTGTTATAAAGTAGTCAGCTGTGTTGGCTCTGTACTTAGTAGATGATAGGGTAATCACTCTGTTGTTTCAACTCAATATCTGCTGTCGATCATCATCATTCATCACAAACATACATAGATATCACATAAGAGAGATTTAATGAGAGAAGCCTCAAAAGGGTTTTGGACACTTTAACAAATGTCCCTGCATCAGATATTATTTCTATTTTATTATCTTTTCTAACAACCACAAAAAGGTTAGATGTCAACAAAGATTACACAGCAGTGTAATGGCGTATTACTACCCCTTATGTTACAGCATACAGTTTGCTCTACAAGGGCTCATAATTACGATATGCTTGGGTTGGTTTCTGAAGCAGGGGCTCATAAATCCACTGCTGATGTCAATGTTAGAGCGTGGGCCTTGCGGGGGGGAAGGTGGGGGGTGTGTGTGATGAAATGACAATAAAATGGAGCGTTATAAAGTTGATGATGGAGCTGTGGAGAGGCTCGGTGGCTCCTATGCCTAGTCTTTCAAGATGACAAGCATTTTTTTTCCTCAACACAACCTTCCCCTTATTTCTAACCCCCGTACCAAATATACAACTAAGCCGATTTTAAGGCTTCCACTTTGTGACGGTTTGAACACGATCCGATTGGAGGAGTCCAACTAAGTGCGAGCAGAGGGAGGTGTGGTTACATCAGAAAAATTCAGCCCTGCACTGAGGGACTACTGAGATGATGCCATGCACCAAGTTCATGCAAAAATATTAACTGTTGCAAAAACTAGAGAACACGTGTATATTCCTTTAGAATGGATTGAAGACATTATTAACGCAATAGCATATTACTCAATACTAAGGAATGCAACTGCGCACATGCACAGAAAATGTTTTTAACATAAAAGGCTATATATATATGGAATATATGAAAATATATATATAAATATATATATTTACTTAGAATGCTATGCACCCTTATTGTCAAATGGGATTCTAGTTATGTTATGGATGTACTTTTAGCATCATACAGCTGTAGCTACCAAGAGACTGTTGAGTTCTGGGTAATGCCTGCAACCTGGGGATAAATAGGGAACTTGTGGGTATTTTAACCTGTTTTGTTTGCTTTTTTTATTGTTATGGAGAGTCAAACATGAATTTAAAATATAAATGTAAAAGCCTTTTAATCCAATCAAATCTGAGGACATCTATTGACAATTTACTCTGTACACCAGCTCAACATTTACAAAATTAATAAAGAAATGAAATGTCTTTGTGTATAGTGTGTATACTTTTGTGCAAGACACTTGATGCTGTAGATTTGAACAGAGCATTATAAATATGTTGCATTATTCCCGGCCCTGTCCATCTTTGTGAAGACGACTGCGTTTTATTATACTTTCATCAGAATACCAAATGTTGAACATATCGGTCTCCAGCAGGGATCACCTTTGAAGCTCTGCAAAAAGCATGCATATTTAATTAACAGACAAATGAATGCACCAGTAGCTATGAATCATTTTCAGCTTCTATTTGAATAAATGCAGTGCACAAAACCAACAGCTATGTCTTGTATTTGCCAGACGTTCAGGCGAGATTTAAACTGGTGTCGGCTCCTTTTGTAAGGACTCCTGTGGCTCAACTTGTCTGAAAAGTGACCAGGAATGAAAAAAGAAAAAAAGTTGTTTGGCTTTGTTGAATAAAGACAAAGATGTACAGCAGGTCAGAAACATCATCGCATCCTCATTCATATGTACATTTCAAATACTAAAATGGAAGTTTAAAAAATGGTGAATATGAAAAGAGATGAATTTGACACAAAACGCAAATGTGATGCAAAGTGTTTGTTTGTATATACCTACATTGAGGTACATGAGTGAATAAAGGCGCGTAGCAGTGAGTCTGATGAAGTTTCCATTGAAATGGAAGTATGCGCTCCTTTGATTCTGGCTCAGTTATAAGGCTGGATGTGTGCATGCTCAATCACTGTTTGGGCAAGAGTGGCATCATTGTTAAGTGAGGAGCATGCAAGACAGCCAATCAGTGTAAAGCTGAAGCAGGCCTGTGTAAAACCAGATGCAAGGCAAAATACCTTTTAAGAAGCATCGGGGGCATTTCTAATCAAACTAGTGCCCTATGTTATCACCAGAGAACAAGGATAAAGAGTCCATTCAACAATTATGGATCTCCTGTAATGTATTTTTATCAGATGTATCGCTGTAAACACGTTGCTGTGAGATGATTCCAGCACAGCTGGTGCTGAGCTGTGTGCAGACCGTGCACATCCCATCATGTGCCAGCAGAGGGTGAGATAAGTTCATGCAGCCCTGCAGCCAGTCTGCCTGTCTGTCTGTCTGTTGTGTTGTGTGCATGTGGTGTGTGGTGTGCAGCTCAGGTCCTTTTAACAAAGAACCTGGACGCCGTGTGAGTGGGAGAGAGTGTGAGGCTGCCTGCTGTAATGTGACCCGTTCAGATACTACCTTTCATCATTTTGCACTTATGAATTAGAGGTATTTATTTCTTATTTATGCGAAAGTAGCCACCCCCGTGCCGAGCACCAAAGCAATACCTGCCAAACCAGGCGCGGTGCAGCTTTTGTTGTGGAGACTTTCTGTCTGTGTTTTGAGTTGTAGCTGGCTTAAGTTTGAGCTCACAAAACGAGAGAAAGAGAGAAGAAGATGTCCACCGATTGCCAGAAGACCACTGCCAAGGCCATCCCGTCCACCCGCAGGGTGACCATCAGCGACTCGGCGCACATGCCCCACGACTACTCCACCACCCCCGGAGGGACCCTGTTCAGCACCACCCCCGGCGGTACGAGCGGCTCTTTTATGTCTAGCTCTGGACACAGTGTTGGTCACAGAGTATGCAAGACAGTCCCAACAGAGTCTCCATGAGGTCTGCCCCTGTTACACGCACACACACCATAGTGTGTGTGCAGCCAGCCAGCTAGCGTAGCTAAAGCTAACCGCTAACTAACCTGCAAAGTGCCCGGTGCAAATGTAGAAAACTAAGCTAACAGTTAGACGAGAGCACGGAGGGAAGGTGTTCTCATACATGCAGGTGTTACGGACTCTTATCGGGCATGTCCCGGGGGGTGAAATGTATTTTTATCGTGGGTTTTATCAGCTGATCAGGAAGCATGGGCGACACCTTCTGTCCTGTGCTGTTATATTTCACCCACAGTTAGATCTGTGATCGCTGATTCCGCAGTGAACTGAAATATTGACTGTGTATCTCATTTTTGTGACGGTAGCTCGTGGTAAAATAAAAGAAAGAAGGTTTTGGGAGAGGGTTTCTTTATTAGTAGTGCACCCGAGTGTGATTACCTTGAATGGATAAACAGTGATTCTATACCCTCCTCGGATTGGTTCCGGCTGAGCACGTGACGAGCAGACCCTATCTCATTGGTTAATCGTGTTTGTGAAACGATTTAGTATGAGATTCCGTTTAATATGAATATGGTTTAATACATTTGGGAGATGTAGCCTTGAACTGGGTGCACATTTTGTTATTTGGTTTCAATTTTAGATTCAAGATTTAATTTCCTCTTCCAAATTCCTCCAATACAGAGGAATAGTAAATGCATACATCACAACTGGTAAAAATTTATTTCAGAAAGGCTTGTTTAACCCGTAGCTTTGACCATTCATACATATTCATACACTAATGACACACATCAGACGCAGTTTGTCCATAACCATTTATAGATGGATGGTGGGGGGTTATCGATGAACTATCTGGCATTAGATTTTAGTGAGATCACATCTCACAGAGGAAGTTTGTGTGGTAAACACAGTTTGTTTCAGTACGTTAGAGTAATGCTGAGGAGAGCAGATTAACATCAGTCTGGGTAATCTCTCCATTTACTCACAGCTGCGTGTAATGTGGTGAACCAGCCAGTGATGGCTGACCATAATTTCGGTAGCTAATCAACTCCTCTCACATCAGGTACCAGGATCATCTATGACCGAAAGTTCCTGCTGGAGTGTCGCAGCTCTCCGATGGCCAAGACTCCTCCGCGCGGTCTGCCCAACATCCCCGGGGTGACCACTCCTCCCTCCGGAGACACCGTGGAGAAGGTTCACAACGGAGAGCTGTTGAACAACAACGTCGCTTCACCCGAGTGCAGCAACACTGGTATGTCCACACAGAAACAGCACACTGTCACCCTCATAGTTGAGCCAAAGTAATATGTCTCTGATTCAGATGATGGCCTCTAAAAACTACTGGATGCAGAGAAATCATTGGTGCCCTTTTTAAAAATTTCACTTCATTGTACATTCTTAAATTGTGTCAGTTTGGACTGATTTCTGTAAATAAGGACCCGTCAAAACCATTTTAATTTTAAAGTATTGCATCAATTATAGTTATTTCTGTCTGACGGGACTAGAATCACAGAAAATAATGAAGGATGCATGAAGATTTGAATGGTTAAACCATGACTTTAGAAGTTGTCAAACTCACTTTTTGGTGTCAGTCATCTGGAGCTGAATCCTCAGTGAACAACTTCGATATGAGTTCAATATGAGACTAATAAAGATAAATACAGCTGTTGGAGTAATGTTTTAACCATCAAATACTCTTCTTGTCTTTTTTTCATTAAAGGTGATGACTCCCAGTTTGAAATGGACATCTAGGTTGTCCTGGAAAAAAGTATTGAGATGTCAGACTTGCCAATAAGACGCTGTGAAGAGAGGCTGAAGAGCACTTTGTCTTTTCCCCATCATGCATTCCACGAGGAGAGAGGTTCGCCTCCAGTGTCTGTTTAAAAGTCTGATTTGTCATGTTCCTTTGCTTATTTTTGCCCAGAACAAATCTGTGATGTGTGTTTCCTTCTTTTGTTTGCCCCGAGGCTTAAACCAGATTTATGTGTGACAAAGTGTGCCTTCCTGTAGTGGCTACGAGCTTAAACTCGACTCTGAGAATTACTTAACCACCAACAAAGCCTGATCCACAAGAGCTGAGAAACTTAGTGAAGATCAGTGTTGAGAACGGATGACTGAAATGAAGTTTTCTGACCATTCCTGAAGGGTTTGCCACTTGTGATTTTTTTTTTTCTTATTTCCACACATTTCTGACTCCTTTGTTGGGATGTTGCCGTGAAACGTTCAAGATGCTGTACAATTTGTGGATCTCCACCTGAAGTGTCATTCAGAGAATGTGAAACATACTTTTGTTGCTCAGATTTTGGAACAGATTTTCACACGTTTTGTAGGGTGACGACGCATTAAAGCAAACACCATTGAAGCAAAGAAGCCTCTGGTTTTGTCATGTGTTTTAATAGCAGGCATTAGTTTTGTGTGCTCCTTGCTCTGCTTCATCAGTGGGTTTTCCTCTCACACTTCTCATGGGTATCGTCAAGATGTTCGCTACTCTGAATACACGTTGTCTTGGAGCGCACTCTCAGGAGGAGGTTTTTTTTTTTTTTTTTCCAGGACAAAATGAAACAGATTTTATCATCACAGCTGAGCTGTTTGCAGTTCACAAGGAGCACGAAAAGCTAATACACATCTCAAAATAATAAATCTTGACTTTGACATGTTCTGAAGAGCTCTCGGCACTTCCTGTGCTCCGCTGAATCCGCACGAGTCGTATCAGAGGAATTCCTCACGGAGCGTGCTGGCTGATAACCTCGGTCGGTCGACTGTATGAAGAGAGGTCAATATGCAACCGAGCAGAGCTGGGTGAAACTCCCGTCCTCCTCGCAGCCAGATGGACATCTGTGGAGTAAGAAAACCTCTTTAAAAAAGATGCAAGAAAACCAGCATCTCTTCAGTTCCCATCTGCTCTTTACCAATTGAAATCATTTTGAAAATTTTAATGATCTTTTTCAGTGTAAACTCAAACAAAATCCCATATCCGAGGAGTTCAGTGTAAATGGCCATAATTACACATCATTCAATACAGAAATGTCCAGAAATTGTCATAGCTGCCTATTTTACAAATTTGAGCCAGACCATTATTTTTGTATTGCATTTGAAAATCATTATATTAATGCACTACATGTAAGGTGAAATGAAATGTTTTCCATTAGCTCAGTGATTAAGGGCTACTGCTATGTGGAGAACAGTATTACAATTTTAAACTTGTATCAATATTAATTCCTCCTAAGTGTACAAGTGCAATTGTCTGACCACCAAACTGAGCAGGTTTATTCAGGGCGGGGAGAGTAAATGTGTGAGAAGTGACACGTGATCGGGCTCGGCTGCTACTGTGTGTCGTGTTTCCAGGAGTAACAATGTCAAGGTCTCACTTCAGCCTGCTTGTACACGCCACACTTCGCCTCACTGTGTGAACTGCTGGACTGAGAAAATCTTACCATGGTGACGGTGAAAGCCTCTAACCTTGCAGACACCATCACAGAACAAACACATGACAAAACATTAGCTGAAAGGAAAAAAAAGCTCTCCCAGAGGCTGCAGACTGTGGTTTCGAGTGTGGATTGAACAGTTTCAGCTGAGCAGTTCCAGTCCAGCCTGTCCGTCCTCCACAGTAGCTCCAGCATCCAGACGCTGACTCCCTCCATTCCCTCGCCTTGCTCTCGGTTTGTTCTCCCCTTGTCACCTCTGCTTCCTGACCCCCCTCACCCTCCGGCCAAAGTAAACAAAATGCTCCTACTCTTCTCTTCCCCCCATTGCTCCATCCTTTGCTGTGCTTGTGTTGCTTCACTCGTGATCTCAATCAACACAAGACGCCTGGGCAAGAAATGACATGAAGGAGTTCTGACGATCTGTGCTCTGTACCAGGCCCGAGAAATGTGGATTGGAGGCGAGGACTGCAAATACACTAAGATGTTAGGTGGCTGCAAGTTGCAGAAGACAAGTGGGATTTAGATGCAGATGAGTATCTACGAGCAGGTTGAGCCTCAGGGGGGAGCTTTTTGTAAGGCTGCAGAGGTTGTGTAACAGGCTTCAGCTGAGAGTCACTGAATAGTCTGTAACCTTTGTTAAAACCGTATAAAAATGCTGTTTATAAAAGCATTAAAAAGATCATTTGGAATAGAGAATAGCACCTGGCAGATAGATTACACTGCAAAAGTTTTTTTTTTTACATTTTTTAAAAGGTTTCATTTCTTTTCAAGCTGTTCATTAAAATAAAAACACTCTGTAACCATCTATATACATATAAATGTATGTGAAAAAGACCATGAAACATCACAATTTTGTCAAAATAAAATGTTTTAATAAATTTGTTTTTCATATTTTATGTACAAAATATACATCATAATGTATAAATAGATAAAACATTTACCATTTTTAATATTCTCCCGTCTTAAACTATTACACTGCGGTTAGGGAATAATAAAAAAAATTCACATCTCACATTGACCGGGCCTTAACATCACTGAAGCAGAGAGACACTGTCTCTCCCTGAGACAGCAGATACACATGTCAGTCAAAGAAAACAAGAGCTTCTCTGATGATGCTGTTATGGGCTCCCATTAAGCAGGAGTGTTTGCATCGACTGTGCAGACAAAACTGCATTCAGAGGCTGGAGAATGTCGACCTTGTGGAGGAGTACTGAGCTGTGTGATTGTGCCTGTGTGATTGTCCAGAGAGACTGCTATACCCAGAGGACTGTAAGGGCAGAATTGAGGGAACCATTCCATACAAAACAAGTATTAATAAACCTTTTCATCACGATACATCTCACTGTGTACTTTCTTCCCTGACAAACTGGCTCCAGAGATAAAATCTACAGTATGTGGTCCACCCAGTGTGGATTCACTCACATTTAAAACCCAACATTTGTTGTCAAGGCGTGTGTCTAGCCGCTCTGGATCTACATGGAGATGGTACAGAAACGGGCAAATCAAAGTTCGACAACATGCTTTGTTGACAGTCGCAGTCTTGTCTGCAGTGATAGCGTCCCTGGCCCTCAGTGGCAGCCACACTCTTCAACAATCATGTCCTCGTGATGCCTCAGGGTCAAATCATCGCTCTCGTAGTAGAGCATGGAGAGCGGGCTGAGACGTGTGGGCACGCAGGACGGGCAGGACCCTCTCTCGGGGTGGTGATATCGCAAGAGGCTCTGGAGAAAACACAAAACATTCATATGAATAAACGAGCAACTGCAACATGAGAATAGCACAGATTCAACCGTACAGTGGTGTAACTGCACCAGGCTGTGCTCTCACCTGCATGTAGGCATGGTTCGTGGGCTGGAAGGACTCATCCAGTGGCGTGGGACACTCTCCCTCGCAGCGATATGCATTGTAGCGCTTCGGGTACACGATCCACTCGTCCCAGCCGATGTGCTCGAAGTCCACCCACATGTCCACCCGCCGACACAGCGGCCGCTGAGGCAGCTCGGCTGCCGGAGCAGCCGTAGGAGACACTCCGTCGGTCACTCTCAGCCTCTCCATCCGGTTCCTCTTGTGCCGGCGACCCTGAGTGTCACCGCTGGGTCTGTCCATGGTCACATACTTGGAGTTCTCCACAGTGTGAATCAGGCTGTAAGCTGTCTGGCCATTTTTGTGAGGAACGCTGTGTTTGGAGAAGATGACCATCATGACCCGGTTGGCGGTCGGATGGTGTATTTTTCTTTGCTTCAGGAACTTGACACCCATCTCCTCCCCGGCACCGCTCCCATGCTCCACGTCGGCTTCTCCCGAGGCCTCCTGGCTCAGGTTTCCGTCTCCCTGGTACAGCCAGTATTTTAACAGCGCTGTCACATTGAAGACTTTCCAGGAAGACTTGGAGCTGCTGGGTGACGTGGTGAAGCTGCCCAGGAAGAGCTGCTCATCCTGGCAGGATGCGCCGTGCGGGTCGCAGCTCTGTCTCCTGGAGTGATACAAATCCACAGTTGCACGCACAGACCTGGAGAAAGCTGGCAGCCTGATCCGCAGCTCCGCCAGCTGGACCAGCTCGCTAGTAGAGACGGACGACATGTCGAAGGTGACTGCCCATCTTTTGCCCACTTGCTGACAACCTAAAAATGAGAGACACAGACTGTGTTAAAACATGTTGACTGCATCCAGCAGTCTGCAGGATTCTGGGGGGAAACCAGATCCTGGACAAATGTCAAAACACTGAAGTGAAAGGGGGACCAGGACAGGATGTGTATTGAACCCCCCTGTGCAAGGCCGTCTGAGGGCTGATATACACACCCTGTCACATAAAACAGAGAAAGCCTTTAAAGTCGAATAAGCATTTTGACACTTGCTGGGCTGTAAAAGGGAGGGTCTGATAACACAGATAATGCACCCACCAGGGAGCTGCAGCAGGGTAGAGCTCTGAGCAGAAACTGACAGAAACATTAACAAAACTAGCTTCAAATCCAGCCAAATACTCAAAATCATGATTATAGTTGTATGTATGTAACTTTTTTTAACAGCTACAAGTAGCTTTCTTTGGTGTCACGTGGAAAAATGGCAAAATGGGTTAAGTTGAAGACCTAAGTTAACAGCACAGAACAACACTACAAATGCTGTTACTATACAAAATCTGCACCTGCAAAAAGTAAACTGCTCACTCACCTTTGGCCATCAGGTTCAGGACAGAGTCCGAGCTCTGCGCCGACGGGCCTCCTCCTTGTGTCGTGAAGGCGTTGACAGTTGCTGAGGAGGAGGAATCAGCTGCCTTGAAGGAGCGGTACAGCTGCATCATGTACAGAGGGTACGTGCTTTGATGAATAAGTGAAAGGTTTCTGAACCTGGCCTCCAGGCCTGTGAAACCTCGGTGGTCCGGCATGGAGAAAACGGCTCCAGAGCAGAGAAAAAACACACAGAAAACTGTCAGGAATTTAATTTCCATGTTTCCAAGCTAAAACCAGCAGTGGCCAGAGTGACAGAGAAGCAAAGATCTCCTTCCTCCTTCCAGCTGCTCTCAGGCTGAAATGATGCTGTGCACAGACGGAGCTCCAGCCAGGCCTCTTTATAGCGGACAGCTGCCCTTTGATGACCCCTGACCACTCCAGGCATCTGAACAGCCCCTCTGATCAGCGGAGCACATCAGACAGGCAGGAAAAAAAAAAGAAAACATTTAGCCAAGGTCATTGTCCTGTCAAACAGCCTGCCTTTAATATGCGCTCAGGGGCCTGATCCTTTAGACATGCAAAAATCCACTAACAAATAATCCTGTAAACGCAACATAGCCATTAGCACCTCTCTGGTAAATCTAGGTAAATCTTAGGAATAAAAGAGACCAGACACTACTAAAATGTAAACAGGTTTTCATTTATTTATAAATAGCAGACGATAATAGAATGAGTAGTATGTTCAGGACTGTAACTGAGGAATGTGTAAAACAGTAACATTTTTGGTTTTCTGAATCAAACAATTTTTTATCATTTACACAGGCTATACATGCCCATAACCGATATTTACTTCAAGTTCTCAGATTGGTGACTTATTGTGCTCAAGAGGTTCAAGATGGACTACACAGTGTATTTAAATAAGAATCAGTCCAAAAAAAAGACCATATTAACAAGCATCTATACCACAAATAACAAGAAATGGAAAAAAATGTAACAATCTAAAAGTCTCTTAAAAAGCAGCGAGTCCAGATAGACAACTGTATTTCATGTAGTATGGTCGTACAAAGACTGTGGCCAGTAAAACAAAGAGAACTTTTCCCATGGCTTGGTGTTCACTTCAGTGTAGTGGAGGCTTGTATGCAATCATATGATGATCTGACTGAGGTCTGACTGGTCTCATCTGTTCCACGCTATCCACGGTCTTCAATGGCTGTCGTCTCATAAAGAGTTGAAGAAGGCCCTCACCTGTATATGAGAGTGTCAAACAGAAAGGTTACATTCATTTAACCAGGCTGGGAGTGTGAGAGCTGGTATCAACCACCAAGACAGTGCCCTCTTGTGGCCGCGCCTGGAACAGCAGATAAAAGGTAATGGCAGTAAATTAACGCACCTCTGTTATAAACTGCTCCCGCACATCTGGGTCACTCTGAAACTCCACACTAGCATCCAGCTGCAGCACAGGTATCTGCTTTAACTTCTCGAAATGTAGCCTGAAAAGATAGATAGATAGAGAGAGAGAGAGAGAGAGAGAGAGAGAGAGAGAGAGAGAGAGAGAGAGAGAGAGAGAGAGAGAGAGAGAGAGAGAGAGAGAGAGAGAGAGAGAGAGAGAGAGAGAGAGCCAGGCTGTACTATGCTCTGCATGACAGTAAGAGCCTCATGATGGATGGATGGATGGATGGATGGATGTATGGATGGATGGATGGATGGATGGGAACTTACTCGGTGCTCTTCTCCACAAGCCACCTCTCATGCTGAACATGAAGTTTGTCCAGATAGTCCAGTTTCACTCCCTTCTCTTCAGCTCTTCCCCGATGCTCCAGACGCTCCATACATTTCTGACGGGTATCAACAGCACAGTGTCGTTCTATGATTCCATACTGGGGATGCTATGTTATAGTATGAATATAAGCAGCAGCAAGCGCCAGCTAAAACCATACACTGCAAACATGCTTGGTACCTGTGGTGGGGCTCTGAGGTAGATGATGCCCTCCAGCTCCACCTGGTGTCCAAACTGCTCCACCAGGAACGAGTGCCAGTCCTGGTAGACTGCCCACTCTGTAGAGTTGATGCAACCCAGCTCAAACATGTTCAGGGCAAAGATGTATCTGACAGGAGAGGCACAAACAAAATAAACTCACAGCCATTTGCTGACAATTAAATTGCACGTAAGACATGGTATCCAGTCTATAATGCAGTGTAGATCTTTGATTATAAACAATAATAATAACTGTGTATTACTAGATGTTTCCAGTCTACATCAAGTCAAGCAGTCATCACTTTCTCATTACTCTCATTTAATAGTGGTGGCGAACATTTAAGCTGGTGCGTTTCTCCCCTGCCACGCGTCACTGACCTGTCGCTGTAGACGGAGCGCTCGTACACCTGCACAGGTGTTCCCTGGCAGCGTAGCAGGTGAGCTGGAGGAGGCTGCAGCTGCGTCCGCAGGCGGCTCATGCAGGAATACGTCTGAAACGTGTAGGACCAGCGCAGAGGGTCCTCGTACATCATCTGCAGCAGGTTGCTCACCGTTGACTTCTGTCAAAGCCAATAAAAATAGTCATCTTGGGACACCAGTTTTGATGATCCCTCAGGGACGTTCCCTCTGGGAGTTCCAGCTATCAACACTTGAAGTTAGAAAACAATTCATGTATCTAACAGTAGTAGCCATGACATGTCCATGAGGACAACAGGTTAAAAAGTGCAAAAGTGCAAAAGGTGCAAAAGTGCAAATTGCAGATGCTCCACATAAAACCTGTAGAGTAGCTGCTGTTCTATTTATATGCAAAGGTAGAGGTGGACATCATCTCATTTTAAAATCACTTGGTAAAAGATGTAGATGCCATGGGCATGAGAAGCACCTGTGAGCTCCCACTCTTTATGTTCTGCCACTTGCCGACAGGCTCTGCTACCACCTCCCAGTCTGGACAAGCTGCCTGCAGGAGTCTGGCAAAGGTCGACTTCCCAACAGCTGAAGATGGACAAGACATTATACAGAAGAATCAAACACCTCACCTAATAGTAAGGATAAGATAACCTTTTGTACAGCAAAAGACAGCAGAGAGCACCATTCATAACTGACCAACAGTGTCAAGGACTGAATGTTCTTACCAATGTTGCCCTCGATAGAAACTCTCCTAACTCGAGCTTGTCCATCCTTGCTTGAGCTTGAAAGCCCCCTGGAGCCAGACCCAGGGCTGAGTCCTGACCTCTGGGCCATGGTCCGGAGGTGTGTGTGTGTCAGGACTCTGCCTGGTTTCCACTGTGTGAGAGGCGCAATGAAGCCACATCTCATAACCTGAATCAAACCTGTCTGCTTAGTTAATGTGGTTACGCGTGTGTGTAGACGGCACAGGACAGACATCATGAATAAAACACAAAGACTTAACACATGTATGAGCACATGGCATGCGGAGGCTGGTGTTTATGGGTCTACATTACCGCCGGGTTAGCCTCATGCTAGCCTGATCATCCTCCTCTGACGTCACGTTATGACTAATCGGTTCAGAGCTAAATATGCGACTGTTAATACGTTTATGAGCAATATATGGGGCGAAATGCTCTTGAGTTTATAATATTGAGCTACGCATAGTTCGAGCGCCCCAAGACAGTCATTTAATGCTGTCAAAATGCTACAAACATTTGCATCAACTGCCGTTTCCGGTTTGTGTACTTTCACAATAAAGGTCTGAGAAACCATGTGTTGAAACCATGTGTTAAAATCACAAAATATTTATAACGCTTTAGACGTCATGTATAGTGACGGTGATCAGTCCCAATTAATTTGAAGTGTTGATTGTTAACCATAGTTGATTTTAAACCTTTCTATTAATTTCCAGCTGAGAATAACACAGTAAATTCAGATTGAGAAGTATTTATTTTTTCTCCACATATTTGTGAATCTTTTTATTTGTTTAAAAAAACCTGATTACACCTTGTTATTCATTTCCACCATTTCAGATTCTCTACAATCAATCAATTAAAACACATTCAAATTTACACACTAAAGGTAGAAAATTCACAGCAGGATCTATTCACTTTGTTCTAAATTAGACTTTCATTTAAAGCTTGCTGAAATTCAGCATTATCACTGGTTAGAGCAAAAAAATAGTCAAGACTGAAGTGCTTTCAATGCTTGTCAATCACTGTCATATCAGAAGGTCACGTCTCAGTAGCTGGTGTTTTTGATGCTGATCTTTTGAGCCGTCTCTATCTTGTAATCGCCAACACCTGTGGGAACAAACACATTTTTTTGTTTCATTCTGTTTTACCTTTCACAAATACTTTTTGTAAGAAAGTGACATTGTGATGTGTGCAAGGGCGCCCTCACCCTCACTGAGTGCTGTGCCATCGGAGGAGAGTTGCCAGTATCTGCGGTCACTCTGTCTGGCCTGCTCTCCATTCACCATGCTCAAGAAAGGTCCCCACAGGCTCGTCTCCTGTTCAAACCTGTCAAAAGGTGTCATATATTGCTCATCCTGGATCTAAAAAAAAAAAGAACTACATTAAGCTGAAATTCCAAGGTAGCATGAAATGACTTACGTGAAGCCGACACTTTTCTCCTTGAGAAGTCTCAGGGCCTCCAACAGAGAGCTGCCCTTCGGCACATCCACAGGGTAGAGAGCTGCTGCCCCGCTGGACATCACCACCTCCACCATCACTGCCACTTTGGTCTCACTTGGCAAAACTACCACAGGATCCACGGCCTCCAGCAATACACTGTCTGTAAAGAAGAAGCAGGGTGTGACGCAAACGAAAGCTGTAAGGGGGTAAAAATGCCGCTGCACGTACCATCCTCATTGAGGCACTGCTTGTTTTTCACTGCCAGGTACGACTTCTGGTGCAGAGCTGGCAGAATCTGAGAGACGGCCATGGGGTTGTGGTACACGTTTGCTCTGGCGTCTCTCCTCATGGCCTCCATGGAGGCAGCACAATCTCCAACTGGGCTGCCCAGCGCAATTAAGGCCTTGAAAACCACAAATAAGCAGACTTAAGCTGGTCTATAGTGTGTAGTTTTTGTATGGCGTCCCTTGTGATAAAGTCAAGGGGCACTGAACCCAAAAGACAAAGCAGATCCTTACTTGAACTGCCAGGCCTGTGCTGAACTGGTTCCCAATATGACCGTCTGTCCCTTGAGCGGCCAAGAGCTTCATCTTGATTTTGCTAAGTGCTGTGTCAAGCTCAGCAACATTGTGCACATGGGCACCAGCATCTTTCACACACTGCAGTGCCAAACCAGCCATGGCATAGGTGTCTAGAGACAGAAGACAATACATGTTACAGTGATGCGTAATCTGTACAGACATCTTGTGTGTTGTCTTTACACACTGCCTAGATATTAGGTCTGCACACTTATCACAAATGCGAACAAATGTGGAAGGTACATAGATGATATAGACCTTTAAGGTAGTTTACGCACAACTTTTATGAGGAAACAACTTAAATCATGAGATCTGAGGTTGAGCCCTGTTTGCAGACTTCATGCACAGCAGTTATTCAATGACATTGTTAGTTCGGGCAGGTTTTACTCACCAACACTCTCTGTGTCTCCGTGCCTGAAGTGATCATGTTCCACTGCCTTGATAAGCTTGTTGCTGACATGTTGGTTGACTCTGATGCTGCTGGCGCACAGAGCGAGCACACCCAGAGAGTACTGGTAATAGTTGGTCAAAGGGCGGTGGCTGACTGTACAAAACCAGGGTAGGAATCAGTGAAACCACATTGAATAAAAAAAAAATCACAATAGCTGCACAGATTTGGACAGCACTGAAATTACTTCCATCAACATCCTAACAGACAAAGTACAACCTGAACACTCCTAAGCTCTCTTGAGAAGTACTTCTGTAAAAAAAAAGCCAACCAAGATGGAGACAATATTTGCCAATAAAGTTATACATAAATATAAACAGCAGCATTTTGTGAACCAGATACTCAAAACTGTGTCAATTTGATACTTTAATTTTTATTTTGTACACCTTTGTTTTATTAAGCAACCTTCACTTTCCAAATGTGTAAAACTACCTCTATGGCCCTAAGTTCACGTTGAGCTCATCTTCTGCCACAGTGTAAAACAGGATGGTGAACACTTTTTATGACATCCGTTGGCCTCCAAAGGTCAAAGGAAAACTTACAGCCAATATGCTCTTTCTCTAGCTCCATCTGTTTCTTCAGGTGAGTCAGCAGCGGCTCGCTTTTCTCGCTGACAGTGAAGGTGACGGTGCTGAGGTCGTAACACGAGGACTTCAGAGCCAAAGTGTAAAGCGCCATGAGCCCGGTCACAGACTGGCTGTTGGAGAGCGAGCTGGGAGGATTAAGGGGACAACAAGTCAACAAGAACATCGAGGAAAACATAAATCAGTGGAAACACATGTTAAGCACAAAAGCAGCACGGTCCAGTACGTTTGAATGTCATCGTGCAAATTATTTTTCAGCTTGTTCAGATGCTCTCCCTCCTTGGCCAGGTTGTGCTGAGTGGAAAGGCGTAAAGCCAAGTGGACACTGGGATTAGGGAGTCCTTCCTGCGCCTCCAGGGAACGGAGGAGATTCTTGTTGAGAGACAGCAGCAGCTCACTGTTGGATTCTCCAGTAGCTGAAAACAAATATTAAGACAAAACAATGCTGCTCTGGTCAAACACAAAAAAAGTTTTCAGTTGTCTTGCTGACATCAACATGAACTTTCAAATCGTTGCAAAACCCAAACTGCAGCGTCAGCATTCTGAGTGAGGAAAAATAAAGTGTGGACACTTAATTATCTAAAATTAAAACTTTGATTGCTCTGTTGAAGTTCTAAATATTGTCATGTCTCCTCACTGACACAGGGTGCAAACATTCCCCGTAATTGCACAACTTTTGTCGATATGCAAGCCAAATGACGGGCAGATTCAAGATTGCAAAATCTGTGAATGTCCAGAGCCGTGAGTCAGTTTATTTGTTCCCTGCGTTATCACAGTCCAAACAAATGTAATCAGAATCAAAACCAGAATTATTGCTAGGAATTTCTGCAACTCAATTATACGGCTTCATTTGAGTTAGTGACCGGTACAGACAAGGGGTAGGGTGGATGACATAATGTAGTAGTAGCATAGCAAGTAGCAGGGCAGTAGGGAATAGTGAAGGCAATCAGGACTTGTAATGATTACTTATAACGTGATTTCAAAGATAAATACTCACCACATGGCATGCCAGAGGCAACAGCCAGGAGGCCTGTAATAATGACTAAAGCCAGCATTGTGGGCAACCTGACGGAAAACACAAATAGTGGAAATACAATAAATTATTACCATTGTTTTACATGTTGAAATAACAGCAAGTTTGATTTGTTCAGCAGACTTATCCAAGTCACATTGGAAAAAAATAAGCACATTAAACCTGTAGATTATATGTAGAGACACTGATGTCAATATTAGGCTATACGATAGTTATTACAATATTGTCCCTGCTGGTAAGTCAGATTTGTGAAGTGCGTAGGGTCCTACCTGCTCTCGAAGTGGCTCCGGAGTGAAGACACAGCTCATAACGACACAACAGCATCTAGTATTTCAATGTCACATGACTAGTCACATGAGAGGACAGAGCGAAGATAACAGAAAAACGATCTATCAAACACATCTAGCCGGATGCTAGATTGATTGCAGAAGTTTGTCTTGACTGGTTTACATATTCTTTGCTACTTCCAACGCACCAAACAAGAGGGAGGGACCTATCTAGTGCGCGCACATCATCTTTGTTTCGGAGTCTACGTCGGGGAGTAGACAGCCATTTTTAAACGGCAGCAAGAGCTGCAGATTACCTACCTCAATTTCAACTTCACTTGGTTTGTGTGGCGTGTCGGTACCCGGTCTGGCGTATTTTAACAAGAATAAGACGTTTGTCGGCGTGTTCGTTCTCAACCACATAGCAACTACAATTCCCATGATGCCACTGGGACGTAACGGACGTACGTTCTAGAACGTCGGCGACTTTTTGAGAATACGGAGGTGACGTAGCCCAGCCTACTTTTCGAGGAGTACACTCCACAGGAGCTGCTGTTGTTGTTTTAGAGGCTGTTTCAAATTATAGCTGGTATCGCCATATGTAGGTTAGTTCGACCTGAACGTGCAGGGCCCCTTCGTTTGCCTAACGGGGATATTTCTATGAAAGTCAGAAGTGACGGAGACTTGCGAGCAAGAATATCAACAAACACCAAGGGGCAGGGCAGCTGTGCAGGTTTGTCTGCAGCGATATATGTGTCTGGGCTACCAATGCAAGATTGTGTTCAAGCCGGAATAGGTGCTTTCGTTTTACCGTGTCATGTCTCGGTCTAGTCTGTGGCGTCTTTCATGAAGTGACAGCCGCGTAGCTACAGTAGAAAGCCCGCTAGCTCTGCTGTATTTAGACACTGTACGTCATGTAGGACTCTGAAAATACCGCTATCAGCTTATCTGATTGGTATCTTCCAGGTCAGATCTGTTTGTCTACTGGTGTGGACCACTCTGCTCCTATAAAGCAGAGGAGCAGGCTCTGTGCCAGCCATGTACTCGTTTTCAGGCCCCACAAGCCTCCCAGAGTTTGACCTGGGACCTCCCAGCACATCTGGCCACCTGCAGAGAGCAACTCTCTCTAATAAGTACGTAGCTGCTGCTTATCACACATGTATTGGTGACATGTTTGCAATGTTTTGCCAGCCAGGTGTGACATCTGCCTCTCTGTCTCCACAGTAGCTGGGAGGCTCGATGCCTGAGGAAGCACAGGAGGAGAGTGGACGATGAGTGAGTCAGAGGCGCACAGAATAAGCAAGGTGCATGTAGTAGTCATAAACACGTTGTGCTAAATGTCTGTTTTTGTGCCCAGGGGATGCAGTGCCAAACGAAGGAGGTTAATGTGCGATGCAGAAGTGGACATATCTGAGAACCTGAGCAGAGGCTCTCAACATGACTGGTCCACAGCCAGCAGCAGCCCAGGTCTGTCCGTACAACAGAGCAGCGCTGCACCTCCACAACCCTGCGCACCACCCCAGGACGAGGCTCTGCCCCAGACGCCCTCCTCTGCCCTGCCCCGGCCTGAGACTGACAGCTCCTGCATGGAGGTAGAGGCAGCTCAGAGGAAGCTGCAGGAGATCGAAGACAGGTGGGCTATGAACATATCTATGTATGTATGTGTAGGAAAGAAATAAGCAATGACTGATATGACACACTGAGGAAATACAAATCACGCAACATTATCTTTTATTATCATTTCATATGATTTTTACAGTTTCATGTCTCTGTCACTATGTCTATCAGAATAACACTGGAGGACGATGATGAGGATGAGGATCTGGACGTAGAGCCAGCTCCCAGACGTCCAGTGCTGGTGATCTCTGACAGTCTGAAGGAGGGTCTGCAGCGCGGCATCAGTGACATCCTCCCCCACACAGTGGCCCAGTCTGTGTATGTGGTCCTCATACTGGAGCTTTTAATACTGAGCAGAGCTGGAAAGAACAACGCGTCTGTGGTTCCATGGGTAATCATCTTGGTCCTTTTTATTTTCAGGAGCCACTCCTGCATGGAGTTGGTGCTGTGGCGGCCACCAGACGATCCGTTCTGCCGGAAGCGCAAGGTGTCATTACCAAAGCAGCGCAAACAGCAGACGGTGTCACGGCAACCTCCGACTCCGTGTCCTTCGCCCACTCCTCACAGTCCCTCCAGTCCACCTGCCGCGGACACGCACTCTTCTCTGTACAGCTTCCCTGTGGCCCACAGCTCTGGAGAAGAGGACATGGAAATGTGATTGAGCTCAAAGACTCTCGAAGCGCCATGCAAAAGGAAAAGGCCGGCTGTGCAGGCAGTCTGTCTTTGAGTAGACTCTAAAGGGACTCGGAAGCTGCTCGGTTTGGCAGGATATGTCCATTTGAATACATGGACATCGTGCAGCACTTGTTTTGCTTAACAATCAGTCGGTTGAGGTTTTGAACTATTATATTACTGTTTGATGTATAATGTAATAGCAATCCTGACCTAATTCATTGGTGTGAAACTGTTAAGTTAGTCATGGTCTTTGAGAGGTACAGATCTTAAACAGCCTTATATAAACAATTTTACATACGAGTACATTTTACGTGTGGATCTGATCTTTGTCCTTACAAATGAGATCATTTGTATATACTTTTGCCAAAGCCTGGCCAGAGACACCGCAACGTACTGTAAATATGACTTTGTTTGGCTTCTGTGCATTGTTGGAGGGACAGCAGAGATTGGTCCTTATGTTCACATTTGATCACAGCATGGTTTCCTGCTTCGCCATCGTACTTGTGGCTGAAAGACTTCTCTCCCTCAGAGAGTACGCCATCTGTGAGCTTCGAGGAGTGTATATCGTAATGCACCTTTGATTGTTTTCATTATCAGAAATTGCAATCAGCCATCCAGTGTTACTTTGTATTTGTTTCTAAATAAACAGCCTCTCTAGAGATTCGGTATGACGTTACTGCTCTTCATTGAGATTGAGTTTTTAATTACATTTAGAGGATGGAGGAAGGTAGCGGATGGTTTCCTGACTGATGCTAACAATTCTGCTCATCTAAACATGAATATAGCTGGGTTGACCCGGGGGATAGACACCAGCAGACACTGTCAGGCAAAAAGCAGGTAAGATGGATTTTACTCAAACTTTTACTGAGTTGACAAAATATGTCAAAAGCATATTAAACGCAGATGACATGTTTTACCTAGTCAGAAATAAGAATTGTTTGTACAGTCGGACATCGATCGATGTGTCAGATCACACCAGGGATTCCCACAGATGAACTCAGCTTTATGAGCCTGTCTGACGTAAGTCACATGATCACCAGTGAAACGTCTGCTCATCACTTCTTCACAGTTCACTGTGACCTCAAGCCATAAAATCCCAGCGGCCTCCGCACAGAGGAATGTGCACTCAATTACAAAATCCTACATTGCGACTGCTGTCACCGTGACCTGCGGACACATGCGAGGGTAAATGATTCATCGCTGTGGCCACAAAGTGTCTAGAAACGCAAGACTCACAGAGTTTCATGTTTCAGGTCCCGGCGACATCTTCACCTTGACCGGCCTGTGAAGGAAACACCGGTGCAGAGTTTACGTTTACAGTTTCATGTCCGTTCAGCGTATTCAGCTTGTACTCACCGCTGTCAGACGGGACCCTGACGGATGTAACGTTTTCGTGTGTGAGGCTGCTGGGCTCCAGGGGTAGGACTGGTTTTCTACGCGGAGCTGCTTCACTCTGCTCTGCAGGTAACGCAGAAGTTTCAGTGAGGCCACGTCCGACGGGCTGTGAGCGGCAGCAGCCGGGAGGCTTGAATTATGAGCTCCCTGATGGGAAACAGACAGACCAGTTGACGTTAGTATCAGTACGTAAATGGAAAAGAAAGACTTTTAGGTTCCATAACTGTAGTAGTTTGCCGTTTAAGCCCCCACTGTAAGATCGGAGCGTTTACTTTTGCACTTGGAGGCGTCTCTCCTTCAGGCCTCTCACACTCTTGCTGCCTCTGCTCTCCAGTCTTGGATGGTTTTCTGGAAAAGAGACGAGCTTTCATTGGAAAGGCAGGTAGCTGGGAATGATTAACACACATGCATGGAAGGGTTAGAGCTTTACAAGTATAGTTAATGTTACATCTACGGTAGGAAATGCATGGCGCAGTGAGTCTAGATGATATCATGCTCTCGACGGCTGGTTAGTTTGTCGTCTAGCTTTCACACACAGCACCACAGTGCAGTTACCTGCCCCTCAACAACTTTGTCTTGCACCTGTGAGACAAATTAGAGCAAAACTTCAACACAGAAAGCCGGAATATCAGTTTGACTACTAATTAAGGCTCACAAAGCTTTAACTCCATTTTTGAGAGGGGACCAATGACATGGAAGAACACTGACTAAAACACATGAATGGGGCTGTATGTGTCGTAGTTGCTTCAGGTGCTACCTCTCCAGTTCTGCTGTTAGCTCCTCTTCAAACTTGCAGGCCAGGCGCCCCGCAGTCTGCTCCTTCCACTGGGCCATGTTCCTCTGGACCTGCCGGAGCTCCAGGTCTTTGGCCTTGAGCTGTTTGCGGAGAGATGCTGCCACTCCTCCCACTGCTCCTCCATCGCACAAATGAGCCCAGCTCAGACTGCTTAGCTCCTCGACGTGCTCCTGCACAGACCAGACGGGGCATGTCTCAGCTGGAGAGTGATGACTTTTCTGTGTCTGTGTCCCGGGCGTTTAAGTTCATACCTGGATGAGACGCTCCCTCAGAGCATCTAAAGCTTGGTCTCTCTCCCTCCTCAGCTGCTGCCTCTGGATGCTCAGCTCTCGCTCCTTTACACATATGAACTTGTGATCAACTTGACAACTAATGTTCTCTTTAGTTTACATTTACTTTGGATCCAACAGCTACAAGGCCAACAGTGCTAAAATGCTGAGAGACAGGCTAAGTTAAACTGAAATACACTGATGTAAATCATACCTTTTCTTTGCCCAGTTCCTCAGCAGCTTGTTTCAGAGAATGGAGCTCCTGGTGTAGATGGTTGAGCATGTTCTTCATCTGCTGTCTCAGGGTTCTCAGGAAGACCAGAGCTTCAGCCACTGTGGAACTGCACAAAAAGGTGGCATCGGAACCAGCATTTCCTCAAACACACTTTGTCCGTGAGGTTTTTACTTTCTTCTAAATTCTCATTCTCCGTGTGGGAAGGATACCTGGCAGGTATTTGCACAGGACTTTGTTTGGCTCCACTCCTCTCCACGAGGAGAAGTAGGTGTTGGCACTCTGCTCCCAGCTGCTGGGCCCAGTGCCCCAGCTGCTCTTCCCGCTCGGCTGTTATTTGCTCGTAGCTGCTCTCTCTCTCCTTGAGCATCAGCCGGAGCCGCTCGGCCTCTTTCTGAGCCAGCTGAACGGTCTGCTCCAGCCTCAGCGCTGCCCCCTGCCTCTCCTGTGGCCACAGAGCAGAGCACGTTAGCTTTTCTCCACCGTGTCTCTCCCTCTCTGTGCCTGATGATGATTCCTCTCTGAGATTCTCTCCCACCTGTTTCATCTGCCTCTGCACCTTCTGCAGCTCAGCCTGGTGCTCCTCTTTCAGTGATTTACAAACAGCAGCCAGTAAAGACTCCTGCTCTCTCTGCTGGGCACAGCTGGCTGCCTCCACCTCCTGCATCTTCTAACAGGAGGAAAGAAAGCGCTGTGAGGAGACAGAATCCACATTCACCTTCAGTTTCAATGTGTCGTGCTTTACTTTTTGTAGCGCCACCACTTCCTGCTGAAGAGCGTGTGCTTTGCTCTTCTCCCTCTGCATCTCGCTCCTCATGCTTTCCAGGCTCTTCCTGTTCTGCTCCTCCAGTATCCCACAGTGCATCTGCACAGCTTCCACTTTCTCCGCCGCGCCCTTCCTCCTCTCCTCCTCTCTTGCCGCACGCACCTGAATGTAAGCACATACTGTGTGTCACACGGCCAGGCTGCATATTTTGGGGAGATCAGATCAGTTTATCAGAATACCTTCTCCGAGGCCTCTGCGTGCAGCCTCTCCTCACGGCTCTTTGTCTCCAGCTTCTGTTGCTCCAGAGAGTCCCCCAGCCTCCTCGCCTCTTCCTCTTTCAGCTGCCGGAGTTACAGAGTGTCACACCTTGGAAAGCAACACCGTGGAGCACTTTGCGTGCATGTCAACTATCGTGCATACCCAGAAGTTCAAAGACAATACAAACAAGACAAGTACACAAGCAGAGACACTTTACATGAACCAGTTCACCAGCAATTTGCTATGAGGTCATGTTACTGTAGACATCAGGTATTTAGAGACACACACTGACCTCTATGGTATTTTTCAAGGACTCGATGTGTCGGGTCAGACGCAGAGCATTTGACTTTCCTTCTTCAAGCTGTTTATGAACCTGAACACACATCATCCAGAGGGAGCGAGGCATGATTCATTAAAATCTGATTATCCTATTTGAAGAATCAAGATTTTAGTGGGATGTTTTGTCACCTTTTGGATTTGCTGCTCATTAGAGAAAGTGAGATCTCTCTTTTGCTGTTTCAGTGCTGCCTCCTGCATGGAAATAGAGCTACTGTTTACTACTTGTTTCATCAGAAAACCATTACTTTGAAGACTTCGCTTGCTTCAGCACTTACGACTGTTCTTTGGGTCTGCTCCTGGGCCTTTTGCAGCATACTACTGTGCTGGGTTTTCATGTGTTGTAGCTCCCCCTTCAGTCCATCTCTCTCTGTTTGTAAGGCCTCACGCTGCTCTTGTAAATCTAGCAGCTGCAGCTCCTTCTGGGCCAGCATCCTCTCTTGAGTTCCCACTCTGATCGTGCATTCTTCTAGTTCCCCCTGCAGCTTGCCTACTCGACGCTCCAGTGCCTGACAGAAAGACACAAAAAGTGGATGTCGATAGTGTGCCATTTGCTCAATAAACACATCAGAGCTTTTGTGTTGGAAATGAAGTGTCACCTCCATCTCGTCTTTTTTCTGCCTTTGTTTCTCCTCCATGGAAGTGCATGTGCTCCTCAGTAACGTCTCTGCCTCTGTGACCCTCTGAAGCTCCTCGCAGGTTTCCTCCAACTTCTGCTCCAACATCAGATGTGAACATAACAGAAAAAGAAAAAAAGTACATTAGTTTTTCTTACAAAAACAATCTTTTCCCTACAGCTTTGCAAGCTAGAGACAATAGTAAAACTACTACTACTACTACTTTCACATGGGAAATGAATAACATAGTACTTCTTGCATGGACTCTAGCTGCTCCCTGGCCCGCCTCTGTTCAGCAAACAGCTCTGTTTTGGCACTGTCCAGCTGTCTGTCCATCTCCTGCCTCTCCAGCGCCGACATGACCACGCTGGGCTGTTTGTGGAGCAGCAAGAACGTGTGGTATGAGAGGACAGCGTCCATTTTTGGTGCAGGAATAGCATATTTCTTGATCAAGAGTTTGACTCAAAGTTGAAAAGTTTTCATCTTATTCTAACCTCAAGGACGCGTGGCTCTCTCGGCAGCTTGTGCAGCTGGTAACTGCAACACAGTTGTGGTTATATTAATATTTTACTGCACTACTGCACACAGCGTTTTGCTCCGTCTGATACCATACCTGGAGGAGTCCTTCTCTGTCTTGCTGTCTCTCGGAAGAAATTCCAGACTTCTCTTCTCCCTCTCCATCTTAGACTTCAGTTTCTCTAAATCTAGTAAGGCATGCTGGGATACAAACCATGTCGCATGAATAATACTCAACAATGTGCTGTCCCGTGTATGAGATTATGACTGTTTACCTTTCTTTTCTGTTGAAGATCAGAGAGGGAGAGCTCAACCTCTGACAGCTCAGTCTTCTTCAGCTGTAACTTCTCCTCCTCTTTCTGACATTTCTGAACCAGAACGATAAAACAAAAGTGCCACTCTTAAACACACACAGGGAAATTACAATACTGATGTAAAAGAATTCTTCTAGTTACACTGAATAAGGCACAACAATCCACCAGGAGAATTATTCTCACTTGTCGGAGTGCAGAGAGCTGCTCTGTCATCTTGACCCACTCAGACTGCATCTTGTCTGAAGTCCTCTGTGTCCTGCACCGCCTCTGCCATTGACTCGCTTCCTCAACTGTGTCTTTGTCAGCCGAAGACACAAGCCTGTGATACACAAACGTAGACAGTGTCAGCAATACGAACCAAAGATTTTTACACTGCACTAACACTGAGGAGAAGATCAAATTGATCTCTGAAGCTCTCCATCTCTGTTTACCTGTAAGTCTCTGACTTATTACGCTGTGCTTTACGAGCAAGTCGATCTCTGTTTTCTCCATTTCCATATATGGATCCCTGGCCTTTGTAAACAAGAAGGACAAATTAGATAATACATGTTACATTTTTATAATAGAGTACTCACACAGGGGAGTGCAGTCACATCTGTTTTTACCTGATGATGACTGAGTTTCACCTTCTTCTTGTGTGGGAGTGTCACAGTCACTCTGATTGGAGCAATAATCATCCAAACCTGTGACGGACTCAATGAGAGAGTTCCATCCTGTGGGACAGAAATAATGCTCCTTCAGGTACAGGTATGGGCCCTAGTCTAGAAGTTCTTGGTTTCACTTGAATTTGTATATAAATGTATTTTGTCGTTGTAACATGAGACTTGCTCCCCTCCACATCGTCTTTGGTCTCTTACCTGGTCTCCGGTGGATATGCTGCCTGACTTGCTCCGTGCAGACCGAGTCAAGGTCACTGTCAATCGACACGGTGTCAAAGCTCCTCACAGGCACTCCTGTGAAGGAAAGGAGCAAGCAGCCAACAATCAACATCCTAGACGATTAGCTGGAGCGTGCTTGCAGATGCAGTGTAATCTGCGGCTGCTACCTGCCAAGCACCTGGCCTTAGGAGAACACCTGTTGTTCTGCTGCACTGTTACAACTTCTGCTCTGTAAGAGGCTGAAAGAGAAGAGGCACAAAATTCAGGAATAAACATTGGGGGGCCAGTTGGCCCACTGTACATGGGGGCTACATTCAATATGAACAATATGCACATTTCAAAGATTCAAAATTCAGTAGAGTGTTCATCCAAAGGCAACTTGTAGTAGTGTAGGAGCAGTACTTGTGATAGTAGATAACATAACAGATGGACGGACAGATGTAGGACTTTTCTCTTAATCCTCATGTGTTGGGACAGCTTCTTGTCTTCACTGAGTTGTGTGAGGAGAGTACTTACTGCTGCTGTCATCAGCAAGCCTCTGTGGTGAGCAGTGTCTCTCTCTAACATGTGATGCTGGCTCTCCATAGCTGTCAGAGAGACATTTCTGCATCTCTCTTCTCTGACATGGCTCCTCTGGCTGCAGATAGTGAGCTGTCTCTGTGTCTTTGCTGCTTCTGCCTGTTGGTGCCATTTCTATTCCATCAGCATTAAAAACGTTTTGTTCCTTTTGATCACTCATCCAGGTGATACAGTCGGGTATCGAAACCCCCTCAGCTTCCTTTCCTCTGTCTAGTTGCTGAATGTTACTCTCCGCCAATGTCAGTTCCACCATTTCATCTCTGAAGCGTCTGACAAAGTCCTCCGTGCATATGCTGTCTGAAGCCAGCTGGGTTTCTCCTGTCATCCCCTCCTCATGACAGGTGTCTCCGAGCAGTTTCTCCAGCCTCCAGATGACCTGCTCCCTCTGAGACTCTCTCTCCTCTCTCTGTCTTGTTCTTCTGTCCATCTCCTGCTCATTTTCCTCCACAGTAACAGGACCATCCCGGCAGCCTGTGCCTCTCTCTAGAGAGAGCCAATGAGAAGTGGAGTGTTTTTATGTAAAGCACAATTTATACCTGTGTCTGTTCAGAAGAATGTGTGACAATTATGATATTTAAGTATGACCTGATGTTTGCTCCACCGTTGGTGTGTATATCAAATCATTACAAGACATGGGAGTGTCGTTTGTTAGACTTGTACTTCCGAGGCCTGTGTCTTTGCTCAAAGATTGACTCCACTTAAGAGGAGCTGAAATAAGAAGAAACAGAAACACAGATTACCACCTTCAATGGTTATCTCTCAAACTGGTGGGAGGTGTATGTCTGACAGAATTAATTACCAGCATTGCTGCAATCGAGCACTCTGGAAACTGTCTGAAATTTCTGGGGCTGGACCTGCATATGATCACATCAATCAAAGTTACCTCTTAAAAGATCCCATGCACATTCAGACAGGATGGGACAGGGGAGACATTTTCAGATGTTTTTTAATCACGTAGATATTTCTTTCTAAAGTATAATAGAGTCACAGCGTCATTGGGCTCAAAAAAACTAATGTTTCATTCACGAATCCCTTCCAGTGTAGTCTTATTTGGTCCAAGATGTGTTCAGATATTTTACTCAAGAACTGCACAAAATCACAGACCCGCAGTTGACTGAGCTGAGCGTCGATGGCATTCAGGAGGAGGTCGCAGTGGTCCAGTAAGAGAGGTGGACAGCCGGGTCCAAACATGCTGCTGTTGTCATTGAGATCTGTGATTGTAGACAGGAGAGCCATCGACACGAAATGAGTAAAAGCCCCTGACACACTCAGATATTTGTAATTAACAGTCTATTAAAGCTCAGACCCGAGCACAGCAGCTCATCCGTTTCATCTGCATCTCTCTCTGCTCCATCCTGGCCTCTGTCAGCCATGTCCTACTGCTGGAGACAAACATTATTAGCAGTGCCCAGCAGAGGTTCAGGCTGACTGGGCAGTCGTAAGGAGTGAAGGGGGGTGGGTTTATGTTGCTCAGTTGTCCAGGAGACCAGGACAATTTAGCTTGTTAGCAGCCCAGACTGACTTCTTTTCACTGAGAGGACTATAAATTCCTGTGCTCTCCTGTCTGCACACAGTCCCCAGCGTACAATAACCGTACAAGTTTTAGTCTACTTTAACAATGTGAATTAAAAGTGCTCATACAGCATAACTGAAATATCACGACATGTAAGTCTCAGGCTGCTCAGCAGAGATTTCAGTTCATCTGGTTTAAACCATTAGAGGAGTTCAGACACTTAACACTGCGCAGAATTTGCCAACTTTAACGGTTGGCTAACACGACTGCAGCATCACTTATAAAGTAGCACAAAAAATGTCACGTTTCACTTCCCTCCTCTCCATTTAACTGCTTCAAACATCCAGAATGGTACTTACATTCACCTTTAGGTCGATGCCGAACTTGACTGAGCAGCTCTGAAAGCGCAGCTGCTGCTGCTGATTGACAGGAGCGTCAGTTGATTGCCATGGAAACGCTCAAACAGCTCGCTCACTGGAGCGAGCGCCACAACGCGAAGCTGACGTCATCAATCCCGAATTGGATGTTTAGATTCATGGAGACAGTTTATTAGTGCTACGGGACCGAGACTAATTATGTTTTTTCCACTACGTTTCTTCTTATTAGTGCCACACTCAAAACAGTAAAACCTCAGAATTACTTACAAATGTTATGTCAAATGGTTTCACGCAACTTCTCAAAGACTGACACCTCTCTGCCCAACAGATCGACAGGCTGGTAGTCAGGGCAACATACATGCACGTGCACACTAGTACAGGCGTCTCTAGGGTGTCTCTTGGGTCGAGGGCTACTGGGTTATTTTTACTGTAAATCACTCCTATTGAAATGAGTGACATATGGTCCATCTTATCTTCAACAACTATTTAGCTGATAAAACCAAGATTTAAACACGTCTACAGTTTCAAACTCCACACAGTAAGTGGCCGGCAGCTGCTGGGATTGAACCCATGGCCTTCTTGCTGTTGTGCTGTCTCTATTAGCATCCAAACTTTCTTCTAACATTAATTAATTTATTGAATTAAATGTAAGTGTACGGTCTCTGTCATTCAACTCTTCGGTCAACCATTGTGATGTGACCATCTCTGGCCACTAGAGGTATACTTTCTCTTCCCATGTGGCATGTAATTGAAGTGCACTGTCTCTATTGTATTTCTGTATTTCTAGATTCAGACAATTGTCTTTTTCTTATGAAATGACAACACTCAACACTTCCAATCTTCTTGGGTGCATTTTTGACTGTGGAGAGTGTGGACAGCTTCATCCACATTCACTGCCATGTCATTGTCTGTGTGTGTGTATAAGGGCCAATGATGACATGTGGTCCTCTCCCATGCTGGTACGTTTGAATGTGCTCAGTCTTTGGAGAGTACTGGCTGACATTCACAGGAGGTGACTGGCGGAGCACATGCTATTTTTGTGACGCTATTATTGTTTCATTAGATCATCTCATCACATTCTTTGATTGCCTCAGCACATGAGCTTGGTCTTTGTTCTGATGACTCGGTTTGCCATTTCAGTTTCCACTGTTTCAACTCCTGGTAAATGAGCCCTGCTGAAGGTAAGACTTCTTGGTAAAGCCAGACCATTTCATAGACATCCATCCAAGAGTGGGAGGACAGCAGAGTAACTAGTACCAGAACACTGATCATTTTGTCAACTTCACACTATTTCAAAACCTTTAGGCTTCTGTTTTTTGCCCATGGGCATGAAATCAAGTATCGTGATACATTTTTGTACTAAAAAAGCCATACAATGATGTTTCTATCTAATGTGATGTAATCTATCATCTATTCATTTTTATTTAATTTCAAGCAGCTGTCTTCTTCCAGCTGTGGAGAGAAAATAAAGCCAGATATCCAATGTCAACAATAACAAGTTTATTATCATCTTTTTTTAATTATTGTGTCTTTGTTGTTTAAAGACAATGTTAGACAAGTATAAATTAAGGGAGAAAACTCACAATTAAAAAAATGAAAAAGAAAAAAAAACAAAACAACAAAAGTTCAGTTGAATCCACACCTGAATGCACCCACGTGTATTTGGGGAGGAAAAGTCGAGGCAGGTCAATCACCTTTGACCTCCTGTACCAGGCCGCCATTGTGATGTGTCTCATGGCTTTCACCGTCACACGGATGCTTAACATCGCCACCATCTCGCGACAAAGCCAGGAGTCGCAGTCCAAGAAGGAGTAGGGTTCGGTTTAGGCAAGGCATGACAAGTCTCCCCATCTTCATTCACAACGGAAATGTGTGCCGCACACGCGCACAGCATGAAAGACCGATATAAGAATAATGGCACCCGTGAGAAGGTAGAAATTAGAACAAAATCAGAAAATAAATGCATGAAAATTAAAGCTACAAATCACACCAGAGGGAGTTAAGAGTTGTGGGAGTTGAAATGAGAGAAACAACTAGAGAGGGGCTTACATTAGGACCCTCAGAGATAGGGAAGGCAGATGAAGAGGTTTATTTTTAGTCTACAGTACACTCTCCACATACACTTTGGTTGTTGTTCTTGTCCCTTTCTGCGCGCTAACAACTGTTCTGTTTGCAGCGACAGCTGTGAGCCGGCAAACCTAAGCCTCGCTGCCTTATTGCTACAGCCGTCTGATACTGTACACGCCCTCACTGGGGCAACTTCAGTAGGCAAGTCACCGTCAAGTACAGAGGTCACGTTATTTGGAAATACATTGATTAAAACCTACGATGAGCTCTCCACTATCATTCAAAATATATCATGTGTTCTCAAATATAAAATCATCTCAAAAACAATATATTAAAGTAAATCTCTCGTCACCTCAGACTGATTTCTGAGAGAGGAAATCCGTCTGCACTGATCTGCACAGTAGCAATCCTCAGGATATAACATGAAACAACTTTCCGCAACACCCTCCATCCCGACGTGTGATATCCACAATCCACAATATGATTTGAAGAGTACACAACTTCTATCACAAGCTTGTACCCGCATACATGCTTTCAAACACTTGAGTCTGCGTGAAGTGGAGGCAACAGAAGAAGCAAAGCAAAGCAGTCATTAGTAAAGGAAGATTGCTTTTTATGCCAGGAGTTAAATAAGAAGATCAATACTCTCTTGTGTTTTTAACATTATTTGCTAATGTCTATAGCAAACACACTAATCCACCTACCAGCACCTCTAAAGGTCACTGCTGAGCATGGTTAATCTTGCTTGTGTAATTAACACAACATTTATTGTCTGACTTCACATCCATTAAATTAACAAAATGTGCCGAGTCACAAACTTTAACGGTGCTTGTAAGCAGGCTCGCCATTTCCATCTGCTTCCCATATTATGCTAAGCTAACCAGCTGCTGTACATCTTCTGTCAAGCGAGGTATGGATCATCTTACATACATTTTGTTTAAAAGGAACAAAAAAGGAGCAAACTGTGTCTCCAAAATTGATTGAATTATTTCCTTTAAGAGAGTCATTCCGGACGAACGACTTAGTGATTGATCAGACTGTGCTCATGACAACCACAAATATGAAATATATAACATTTGATGTGAATAAGCAGGAGATGGGCAAAAAAAATATCAAACAGCATTAGTTTCATTATCAAATCATTAATTCTCTGAAAAACAATCTTACAGATTTTACATTTTATCACATATCTTGAAAATCCTCATTGGATATGAGTTCTCTTTTCCAGTGCATTTTTATACATCCTTACGGCCCACACATTAGAGAAACTGTTAGATGCACGAAATCATCACTGACCCCTGCTTACTAATGTGCTAGTACCAAGGACACATTAAAAAAATATTTTCAGTGTGTTAAGACAGTTTTTTGGAAATACAAAACAAGAAATCTGCAGCCAAATCGAGGGTGACAGAATAAACATCCACCTTTCCAGGCTCAATCAATCGGCATATTCTTCGGGCTCAATCAGTCATTTTTCGTAATTGAACTATGCTGTACAGATAACTTAATATTTAGATTAGTATAATTATTCTTCTTTTTTACAATATCATTCATTTATCACAAAATATTCACACAAATAGACTAGACGGTAGATACAATACCTCCAGCCTTAAATTCTACATTCCTAACAATAATTACAAAAAAATACTACCTGTTTTTCAAAACTCTTGTCACCGGAGAAGTGTAGTGCACAGGTTGGGAGGGTGGGGTGGTGGGGGACTCTTTGCCTTGTTCAGTCAATTAAAGGCAGAGGACTGAGAGTACCGTCTGAGCTGATCCCAGACCAGTGTGCCCACAAACACAGAGTGCAGGGACCACACTGGACGAGCTGTGTGCAGCCTGGAGAGGCGTCTCCAGAGAGGAAGTCCTCTGGAGACGAGCACAGTGGTGAGCAGCAGGAACCAGCCCCGTCTGCCTCCAGATCTGTGTCTGAGACCGGCCCGGACTCCTCAGAGACGCCGCTCCAGGCTCACACGCTCTGCATGTGACCGCGGAGGGAGATGAGAACGCAAAATGGTCGCCAGGGATACGATGAGCGTTGCTATGGGAGAGCACCATAGAACAAGGTAAAGTACACACACGGAGTGATATTCTCCTAACACCGACACAGAGATATGTACTAACCTATGGTCAACCACGGTGAAAAGAGTGTTTCCTGTTTTTTTGATAAAGATTCACATCAGAGTGATGTGGATTTTCAGTGTTGCACTGTATTAAAACTACAGTAAAGGACTGAAGACGACAGATTTGTTATAACTGGAGTCACAGGTGGAAGATGTGTGAAATGACTAAAATGCATGGAAGCAAAGAGGCCATGTATGATGACTGCATGTGTAAACGTGACATGAGTAGGAAGTTGTATAATGTCTGCCCGAACTAAAGTCTAGTAGTCTAGTCACTAACTGACTCAGGTGTCAAGAGGGAAACATTCAAGCTAAATAAAATCTGCATCCGTTCAGATAAACTAATTTCCACTGTGAAAGAAAGAGATCCGACCTTTCAGATGTAAGCAGCGAAGTGTTGTCAAGCAAATAACTGGGAGATAATGCAGTCAACGGTTTGCAATAAATACAGACAAAACTGAATCATAAATCTGTGCAGCAATCCAATACCTTAGAATACCTCAGCTCATTACTTTGATGTTATTTCATCCCCTTAGTTTTCACAGACACAATGTGACTCTTACAGTTATAAAGTCCAAAAGTTGCTTTCCAAAGCACAAGATTTTTCATTATAATTTTGTCTTTTGTCTCTAAGACAGCAGCTAATCACATACAGTTTGTCTTGCCAGTTGCCAATTAAAAGTGCATTATAAAATGCAGTAATTCTATATTAAAGAAATACAACTGCAGGAATGAAACAAAACTTCATATGACTAATGATTGTGAAAATAAATAGCATGATATGATATTTCACAAAGTCAGGAAGAGCCGAAGAATAAACTAACATATTGGATTACTTCACAGGGTCATGCCCTTGTTTCTAGCTTTGTCTGTAGCTATTTATACATTTTGTTTTCAGACTTTCTTTTAAATCAAATTTCCAAAATACCGTTTTCAGGCTTTAGCCTCTTTCTCAAAAAGGAGGCAAATAATGAACCCTTGAAAGTAATTTAGGATTTATAAAGCAGGTCCAGTAGAATCTCAGTTGTGCTAAATAAAACTGAGGAGGACACTTTTCCTATCACCTTTGCTGCCGCTCTGACTTTGTCCCTGTTATCTGTCTTTGCGAGGTGTGACGTCCTGTCTGAAAGCTAAAACTCTTGAATGGGGTGATCAGGGAAAAAGTGCATTGTGAGCAGGATTCGGAGAGCACCTGATTTCAGCAGTGTGCAGGTGCCCCTATTGTGTGGCGTTGCAGCTCCAACATTATCTCACATCCACACATTAACCCACCGCTGTTTCAGTATAGTGCCACAGAGGACAAGCCAGTGAACTCCCTCCCTCCCTCCCCCTCCCCCCACCCCCTCCCCCCACCCCCCCCCCACAGTAAAAGCAGAACGAGAGTGCACATTTGGAGGTACAGTGTAATCTGAGAGAGCGTGTGTGTGTGTGTGTGAAACAAAACACATTCTCGTGCTCACAAAGGTCCACATGGTGCTCAGAAGCCAGCTATGCCCCATTGTGTTAAGGACCGGAGGCGGAGCGAGTTCCCTGTCTGAGGAGGATACGAGCCATCCTGGGCCAGCTCGTCCGGGTTAGAAGATGTCGGGGCACATGCTCCAGTCCTGCTTCTCCTTGGCCTCCCAGTAGCCTCCCTTGTACACAAAGTTTGTCTCTCCGGTGATGGAGTCCCTCCTCTGCAGGAACCACAGCGGCTGGTAGCCTTCGTACTCTCGGCCTGTAAGAGAGGGAGCGCAGGCGTCGGGGTGAGTGCGGCGGCTCGGCTGAACCGGACCGCGGCTGGAGCAGCCACACGTGCAGGCCACTCACGGAGCGATCGCTTTGCCCCCATACGGATGCAGAGCGTGCATGGGAAGCAATCGATCGGCGCTCGCCGCATTTGGGATAGCTCCAAATGTGAACCGAGCTCATGTAAATGGTGGACAAAATTGAACTCAAAAGCATCAATAAAATAGATATCGGCATAATCAGTGTGACTGATTATAGCGGGAGGAGAAGATTCAGCATTGGGGCTGAACGATTAATTTGCTTGAAGTGTGTTTGTAGGAATGCAATGGTCTCTGTACTTGTTTTTTGGCTGTTTGCTTCATTTAAAAAAATGAAGCTTTATCTAGATCAAGACGGGGCTTCATTAGCAATTTGACAAAATATGTTATTGAGGCCAGTTCTTCATGAAATGTCACATGTATGCAGGAAAAAGTTTATTTTTTGTTGTTTTTTTTCCTGAGTCACTGTCTGGAGAAGTTGACATGAGAGGAGGAGTATCATGCAGCTCCCACACAGAAGCAGACCACACAAAGGACACAGAGGATGGGGTGGATGTGCGTGTGTGTGTGTGTGCGTGTGTGTGTGTGTGTGTTTGTGTGTGTGTGTGGGAGAGGTGCACAACAGAGGGGCACAGGGTAACCTCCACTCACCAGAGTCATAATCACACTCTGACCACCAATAGAGGGAGGAAAAGAAAGACAAGTCATGGGTACATAGAATACAGTCTAGCCTACGCACAACACACACACGCACACACACGCACACACACACACGCAGGAATGGCACCACAATGAAAGGTTTCTGCTGAGTCCACCATAAAGTTCAGTCTGGCTGCTAATACACATTGTCCTTTAGAGGTGAGTAAGGCAGGTTTTGCCTGACCTGCAAAACCTGTAGCACTTACCAGAATATACACTCCTTCTCCGATCGTAGCCATTTAGGAATCAAGCGTGACTAACAACTGTGACTTTCTGCAGTTTGAACTCTTTCTTTGCTGTTTGTTGCATTACTAGCTTTCTCATATTAATTACATGTAAAGTGAACCTAGTAGAATATGTGAATCCTTGTGAAATAAAGGCCTAGCTGGTCTCTACAAAAAAGTAAAAAAAGTTTTTAAAAAATCGAATTTAATGTTTTTCTTGTCACAATATTGTCAATGATAGATGATGAGAAGTTAAATAAAAGAATAGCTGTGATACTCATGAGCTTTGGCTGTCACAGCTATGGAGAAGAACCTTCCCTCTCTTATTTCATCTTTTATCTTTAGCTTGTTTTATATTTAAAAAAAAAAAAAGCATTTTCTAATTCAGTTGCTTCCCTTTTATTCTTATGATGAGGCTTCCGGCTGTCTCCTGACATTGTCGAGGCAGAGAGTGACTGGGACTTCCACTCCGGGAAGCCTGGATGCCATCATCAAAACACCTCTTCACGCTTCAACCCTCACCCCCCCCCTCGCTGTCTGACTAGCTCAGCTCCTCCTCTGACTCTCGTCTCCCGCTGTCATTTCCTACCGTCATCCAGAGCGTCTGAGGCCTCCGCTTCCCTCCGTCTCCTCACGGCTCTCTGTTTCTCCTCAAGCCTCTGCTTCTCCGAGTTCGCCTCGTCCCAGCGGCCCTCCTCCATCAGCTTCTGGTCGGGCCGCAGACGGCTGTCGGTCATTCCCACTCCCTCCTCCTGCTCGTTCAGGGTCAGCGCCAGTGCGGAGAAGTAGTACATGTTCTCAGCATTCTCCCTGAGAACGGTAACGGGAAATTGATGGGAGTTAGGCAGTGCGATGCGTCCCCAGTCGATAATATTGACTAAACATTGCAGCTGTTATACAACTCCTGTGACTCATATATTGTGTGATGCTCGGCCTGGTCGGGCTGAAGAGACGGGGAGATGGGGGGGGGGGGCTTACGGCAGAGGGTATTTCTTCCACAGCAGTTTGGGGGTCAGAGTCTGATAAACGGTCTTCTGCTTGCCCTCCGATCCACTGCCTCCACGGCTGCTCTGGATGATCTTGGCACTCTCTATCTTATCGTCCCAGGTACCGGAGAGGATGTAGTGAGCCTGGCCCCCGCTGTCCGCCACCACACCTGTCACCTGGGAGGAGAAATCAGAAAATACTGCTTGAAGACGCCAGGGAATTAAGAATGGAGATAGGACAGTTGCACATTGTCTTTTCCTCCTCATACTAAGCAAATTTTGCGGGCACACTGGTAATTTTCCATCAGTTTATCCCAAATCGGTCACCTCTAAGTCTGGCATCATTGTGCCCCACTTTGAAGTAAGTATCCACTACCCCAAAGGAGGCCACCTCACTGCAATGTCACCTTTTACGCTGAGCCTCTGCTATATGATAAAACTGTAAGTACGCATTTATAGGTTGTTGCTGTCCAGCAGGGGGCAGCAAGAGCTAAATCAACCCCTCTCGGTATGACATCATGCCACAGCTGCCTGTGCTATGGATGTGAGGAGGGAGTGTTTACCTTGCGTGGAACTTCCCTGGAGAAATAACTGTAGGGAGAGAACTTGAGTTGGCAGGTCTCCTTGGTCCTGTGATTCACAATCTCAATGTCCCCCGACTGCGCCGACACACAGAGAGAGGGAGACACATGGACACATTGCAGCATGTTAATTTGCAGCCTGGTATGTGGAGATTCACAGAATCAGACCGATCGTTTTCTTCTCCCTCCAATTTGCCCTACATTTACACATCTGCGCAAGAGTTACCAAATAGTTTTCTCTCTGTGTGAGATCCTCGAGTGTTGTAAAATGGTGACATATTTCACGGAGCCAATCAGAGTTTATTAGAGTGAGAACCAGCACATTTGTTCAATTTCCTGCTTATGTTCACAGAGAGACGGCATGATTAATCACATCTGTTCCGACCAGGTTGACAGAGTGCTGACTAAGCAGACGAGCTGGGATGAGGAGCTGCACTTATGCCATAAAGAAATACTTTACATTTTAAAAGCTGGTGCTTCAGGTGCTTTTTAAAAGGTACCACAGTCACCCTAAGGTGCTGCCTTGTTGAGATTATTCTGTGTCCTGTTAAATCAGCTCACGTAACGCCACAAGCACATCAGTCACTATCAGACTAAGTATCAGGCAGTGTCGCACCAAACAGAACAGACAGCGTTTGCTGCAAACAAACTTTTGAGATAACATGCCTATGCCAACGCCCTGCAGATCTCTCTCTCTCTCTCTCTCTCTCTCTCTCTCCCTGTCTACCTCTCTCTCTCTGGCTTCACACTGTCTGGCATCACACTGGCTGGCAGAGGAGGAGGCGGCAGCAGCAGCAGCAGAATAGTTCCCATTGTTTGGTCAGTTGTTTGGCTGACCCCATTCTGCGCCAGAGGGCAGCAGAGTGGTGGAGTGATGCAGGAGAAGTGTTGAAAATATTGACAGTTGTTGGACTTTTTTCTCAGCGGACACAAAGACGTTGGAGGGAGCATCTCGTACTATAGCACGGACGCTCGGCATCGCTTTATAGCCAATGCAGAGGAGAATGACAGTCTGAAACATCATGACTTATCATGCCTTTGCATCATAACTCAGAAATGATATTTCCTATTCTTTCTTTTCCTATTCTCAGATTCACACGCACACACAAACAGGGCTGTGACAAACAGAGTGCCACGATACGCAGTAGGAGCTCCCACCAGAAAAAGGAAAAATGTGAAGGCAGAAAGTGGAGCACATTTTGCACACACTGACAGGTCTGCCCTCATCCACCTCACAGAGAGAAGAAGCTGTTATTTCAGGGTCTTATTAGAGATCAAAGATAAGGATAAATCCCAAGAGACTGTGAAGCTCCTTATTCATGTACTGTAAGGGTTCGCACCGATTCCCTCCGCCTCGGCAGCGCTTCCCTGACAGATCAGAGGTATTCTGACTGGGAGCCCGGGGGATAAATGAATGATAGCAGCTCTCACAAACACACCTGGTCAATCCACAGCTTGCCCACGATGATGTTGTGCACAGTGGAGGTGACCTTTCTCCACACGTAGTGGTTCCCGCTGGAGTGGAACTGCAGGTGAATGGCACCTGGGGGAGGGGGGCAGGGACAAAGGGATTGATGAGGATCCGACTAAAATGTCACAGCTGCTTTGTTACCAGTCTGCAGCCCTTGAAGTGATTGCGGGTTTGTTCAGTCCGACCAGCTGCAGCTCGAAAATATTTCATCTAACACATTTCGACTCTGAACGCGGGCAAATTCATCCCTACTCGCTTCCAGTGTGACCTAAGCCCGGAAGATTAATAACATGTATTTGACCGTAAATGCCCTCCACTTATGAGGTTTTTTTCCTTGTACACGGCACCTCACAGCACGCGGGAAGGGAGAGAAGTCAGATAAATACCAGCGCTTCCCTCAGCAGGACCTGCATCTATCAAATCTCTCATTTATCTGAGCCAACAGACCCCTGCTCTGCCGTCCCAGTGTAATAGAGAGCTCCCTTTATACCCATACTTTATGTACGTGTCAAAAGGGTCATAAAACCCTCTTGATTTATCCTCACACCCTTTCCTGAAGCCTTGCATTGTGTGTTTTTGTGTGTGTGTGTGTGTGTGTGTGTGTGTGTGTCTGCCCACTACGGCTGTTAAATTTGTCTGATAAAACCTTTATTTACATATACCGTGTAGTTACTCAGAGTCCCTCCTGAATGTGAAATGTCTCACCCAGAGGCATTATGGAGAGGTATTTGCCACGGAACTTGCTGGTGATGGTGATTTCCTGCCGCAGGGTCCAGCCTCGTTGGGAAATCACATGGTGTGCAGCCGCAGGCGGGTGATGGCTCACCTGGGAAGACACGCAGACGTCTTGAGTCGGCACCGTGTGTAAACTGGAAGCCGACATCATGCGTGAAAACCACAAGCGTCTCCCGTCTGTACCTGCTCACACAGCGAGCGGTAGCCGAAGTCCTCCAGGCGGTCGAGCTCGTAGGTCTCGCCCAGCAGCGGGTTGAAGGGCTTGGCTGTCCGATGGACCGTGGTGGAGTAGGACGAGACGGAGAAGGCGGCGACCAGGCACATCTGCTCCAGGGAGGACTCGCAGCGCGCCGCCTTGTCCAGGAGCTCGTGGTACTCCAGGTCCTCGGTGAGACGCTGCAGCATCGACAGAGGCTCGTTGAAGTTTACCTGAGCGAGGGGAGAGAGACACACACACAGAAGAAAATGTGGTAAAGTGTGTTTTATGAAAGTGCAGAGGCTCCCCTAGACAGTCATGCTGAATCAGGGATTCAGACCCTTTAATTTCATACTCGATATGAGCATCTACAGTAGGGGATCAGCCCTGAATAAAACTGGCCTTCCAAAAAGTGGACACAACCTGAGTCACAGGTATGAGCCACAGTCGCGCTGAGATTCATTCAGACTCATGAGAGCGGACAGCGCCACATCCACTTACAGGCATGGGAATTTTGGAGAGCTCCTTGCCGATGCAGTTCTTCATGATGCTCCACAAATTGAGGGAATAGTTGGGCTTGTCTGGGACATGGGTTCGCCTCTGTCTGCGGGGCTGCAGCTCCTTCCCCGACACGTCATTACAGCCCGGAGACATCTAGGATCAGGTGCAGGGATGAGAAAACGGCATAAACTTTGCACAAAAAGAATAGTCCATGCGTATGAGTTTTTGAGAAACGCTCTCAACTTCCCGGACAGCTTGACAGCTCGTCTCCACATGGAGACAGGATGACAGAGCCAATGAGCGTCACAGATGTGTGTGAGGGAGAGGAGGAGAGGCAGAGGAGAAATACGAGAGAAGAGCAGATGTTTGACTGGTAATTAAGATTTAGTGGAATGAAGCAGCTGTGTATCTTGTGGCACCACGGGGGTGACGAGGACACAGTGGGGAACTCAGACGAAGGTGCATGTGTGTGTGTGTGTGTGTGTGTGTGTGAGAGAGCCTGGCATGACAAGGAGCGAGAAGGATATAAATAAATGGACGAGCTGTGGGCTTTCTGGCAGCACAAATGAACCTACGCTGAGGTGCAAAAGCCAACAAACGCTCATAAATGTCAGTCCTATTAGTCAGACTTGCTCTCAGGACACACACTTACATGGTCGTCCTGGTTCCAATCGTTGGGCTGACCTCCGCTCGCTCCGCTCAAATTACTCTGAGAGCGCCTGCAACAGCATAAAAATATTTCATAGCATCAGAAAACACACTTTCCACTTTCCACACACACACACACACACAGGAACACAATGCACAGAGGGGAGCACAGATTGCAAGGTATTACAGACGAATGCTGTTTCAAAGCTGTTGCCACTTCCATCATTTATAATGGGCTCTACCACGGTTGAGGGACATATCGCAGGAGAAGAGCCGTAACCCTGGCGAGGAGGAAAATAACAAAATATCCCGGAGAAGCCTGGCCAAACAAGTTGGAATTGTCAGCTAGAAACCGACTCTATTGCGGCGAGCGAACACGCCATAAAAAAGGCAGCGAGGGGGCAAAACATTAAAACAGAAATTGGTTTGTATTTCGCTGCGGGAAAACAGCCAGTGGCGAGAGTCTTGTGTTATTTTTATCCGTGTAAACCAGAGTGAACACATGTGACAGAACTGGGAGCGAAGGGCACACCGCTCTGTGTTATGTGCATGCGCGTGTGTGTGTGTGTGTGTGTGTGTGTGTGTGCGTGTGTGTGTGTGTGTGTGTAGGTTAACTTGTCACACCACGAGCCGCCACCGGAAGCGTGTCACGGGCCGGGCAGTAACGTTCACTGTGCTTTGAGCTTGTGCACATGCAAACGAAACGCGAAGAGTGTTTGAGAAGCGAACCCTTGCCCAGTGTCTGTGAAGTGACTGACCTGTGCTGTGTGTTCTCAGTGGCAGTCACTGTGATGAACGCAGGGGAGTCCTCCATGGCATCAAAGTACTCAGTATCCTCATCTTCATCACTCGCCTCCTCTTTGCGCAGCCTCTCGCTCCCTTCTGCCGGGACATATACGTTCATGACCGGTCACAACGGGCAGGAACCATCACATGGCCGCCCAGTGTGTATTTTACAGGGTTCAGGAGAGAGTGGCGTATAATCACATACTCATGGTGATTAATCAAGGAATAATCAGCTTAGTAAAATTGGCAATGTTCCCGCTGGTTAACTAGCCTGAATGATGCGAGTTCCTCGGGGTTCATTCAATATTCAGAGCCTCCAGTGATCCCTCGTGTGTGAAGCAGAGCTTCCAGCTGCACGGGGCAAATCCTTCAGTCACGTAATCAGACTCATTCTAAAAAAAGGTTATCGTCGCTCTGACTACTGTATGAGGGTTTCCTGCCACGTCCACCACAACAACCATTAAGGCAAATGTATTTTTGTTTTTTTACAAAATTGTACATTGTTATCCTATTTTTCTTATTCTACCTCATACAACGACTTTATTAATGGCTTTAAACACCTGCCACAAAGTATGAGTTTTTTGTACTGTACAACAACATTTAAACTTTTTGTTTGATACAGGTAAAAGACTGTTTGTCTGTTTCTTTTGTTTACATTTTAAGCCCCTCTTGTAGGCAGAGGAACACACGCTGGCTTAATGGAGAAGGTCATAGTGTCACTGTAATGAAGGGGCTTCTCCTTACTGAAGTCAGTGTTTTTTTGTTTTTTAACTTTACTTAACCTTCATCTTAACAGGCTGTCCCTTCAGACTGGATCTCTTTAGCCATGGAGATGCGGCCATGTGCAACATCAACAATAAAAAACAATTGGACATAAAGTAATAAGCAGTAAAGTAGCTATTACCTACGACATAAATAAGGGTTGTTAATTATTACCTATGTGTCTAACTGGCACAAGTTAATGGTCTTCCCACTATTATTTGAGTATTACTAAACTGTTTAATGACTACATGTTGTTGCTGGACATAAAAATGTAAACATTAGATCACTCAGGAATAGCAAAGGCACATTTCTATTTTGTTTACGTACTATAAGAGCCTTGAATTCACCCAAGGTAATAAGGCCAGACAACTGAAGACAGTTTCAGGTCCAGGGGGTAGCAAATCTCAAATCAGCCGTTCGGTATGAAACTGGCACTTATAAGATGAAGGGTCATGAAAACTGGTACTGAGAGAGGTGGCATCGCAGGATGCTACAATATACACAAGTACTAACCTATGCAAGAGGTAAACTGTGCTTAACTGTTAAATACTGCATAGAAGAGGCCGGACGCCTCGGTGAGGGTAATTAGCTTCTCAACTGAACAATTATCTAATTCAGACCTTTAGACACAACTAATATTGTCCTCCCAGACCGTGAGGAATGTCTATAATGTTGAGCCTGATGTTACACATGACTTTTGGCATCAGTAGCAGCAAGTAGGTGAGAGACAGACAGACAGACAGACAGGGAGCGAGTGTGTCCGTCTCACCCTTGTTGGCGGTGGGGGCGCTGGGCGTGGTGGAGACGAGCGTGGGTGCCTCTCTCCACGCTCGCTCCAGGCTGTTATGCTGCTTGGCTAGTTGCTCAATGGTCTCCTCTAGGTGGGTACGCTGCTCCCGCTCATACTGCAGCGCCCGCTGCCACCTCCTGCTGTGAGTCTCTGCGAGGTCCAAGAAGTCTCGACACGCCTGGAGAGACACAGACGCACACAGACAGTACCCCGAGTTTAATCTGTGTTACTGTGTATACAGCTGGTGGGAAAATAAAGAGAAAAAAAAAAGGATTTACATCCTGAAAATAACTGCTGTTCGTAATTCCAAAGTTACCACCCACTTGCTGTGACTAACGGCTCAGAGCTTTCCATTAAAAGTGCTACGAAGTGTCCTCAGACAACTCTTCTCATAGTTTAACTTGAACCATGCCTTTCATTCCTGCTCAAACCTGCAAAACAACTTCTTCATCATAGTCAGGGAAGTAGGGGAAATCAGGAGAAATCTCTTAGGTCTACATTGGGCTCCCCCCCAAAAAATACTCACAATCATTTGATTATATCATATTTGATGTCGGGCAGAAAAGGCATTTTATAAGATGTTCATGTTCAAAAAAAATATTTTCCCTGCATGTGGAATATTTCCTATTTTCTATCCACATCTGATACACGCATTTTCAGCATAACTTTACTTGACAAAAGGTCACAAAGTATTTGGTAATTATGACTTTTTATGAAAATCATAAAGTTTCTACTTTAGGCTTTTAAAGTTTCTACTTTAAAAGCCTGCCTTTGATTGTGGAGCACAGATCATTTACAGATGGTAAAAAAACATTTCAAATAGCACATAACAGGTTTTTCAGGAGCGTATTTTGCTAATGAGAAGTCTCAGCAAATGACAACATATAGTTAAAACCACAGAAGCTTCTCAGCCTCTATGTGCATAAAAGATAATCAACAGATAATACTGTACTTAATGATAACCAATCATCCCCTGACAACAATATGGAAACAAAGAACATTGAGACGTGAAAAGGTGCGAAGACACTCATGTCAATCACAGCAATCAGGCCTATTTATCTGCATTGTTTGGAGCAATCATTAATATGTTAATCATCTGCCTGTCATGCGTTCAATGGGTCTTCCCCGCTGAGTCAAATGTGTCCCAGAGTGCGGCATAAACACAGAATTCATCAGTAAGGTGATGAGCCAGAGGTTAAACCCCTGATTGCACATCAGGACTGTGTGTGTGTGTGTGTGTGTGTGTGTGTGTGTGTGTGTGTGTGTGAGTCAGCTCTGAGAGGATGAGGGTTACTCCAGAGCAAACGCAGGTTTAACGTCAGCACCGTCCGCTGCCTGATCATACGTCTGACAGCATTTCCTCATAGTAAAAGCAAAGGTCAACGAACCCAAATAACGCAGGGCACAGCTGACAGCAGGTGTGACGGAGGCGTCACGTGACGGCCATTCATCCATCACGGGAGGTTTCTGTTCGATCAAGCCCAACTCCTTGGCAGGAGTTCAGCTTGATCGAACAGAAACCAGCAGTTTTTACTGCTGGCTTTACTGCCGATTAGACACAGCCCGCTCAGTATCTGCAGTAAACATCTTTGCTTCTAGAATCTTCCTGGATGGAGTTAGAGTTACCGAGCGACTGCTTAGAGTTGGCTGCAGGAGGAGAGCCGGAGGGACGAATGTGTCACACAGCTCAAATAATCTCTGCTGAGAGCCACGGGCAGGATGTGCAGGATCACTTTTAGGCAGCAGGAAGGACAAACATGGATGCTGCAACACCTGACTCCTTCCTTGATTTGTATCCAGAAAACTGACACCAAACCGAAAAAGTGCTTTTCAGCTCTCTGTCTCTCTCTCTCTGTCCACACACATACACACTTATACCGCACAACATCACACTGATACATTAACAGCTGTTACTTGCTATTCAAGGTCATGTGTATCGTGGAATTTTAAAGCTACATGTCCCACCTGTTCTCCAAGATTCCCAACAAGTGTATACATGTATGCCTTGAATTTACAGGGCTATTTATAATCTAATACAAGTGCAACAAGGAAATAAACCTACAACTTCCTGTATGTGCAACTGTGTGTGTAGTTGATGCTCTCAGTCACTGATTGCTCCTTTACACCTGTGAGTCCATTTTAGCTGATGGCGAACAACAAGCAGGTAGAAACAATGTATTCAGCCTGATATCAATACTAATCTTAGAAGTGAGTTTTTAGGCCTGGAAGCTGAATTTTTGCTCATCATCTCAATAAGATTCTGAGCTATTGTGTGTTGTAATATTCTGCTAAAAAGAACCAAGTAGGAATGAAGACGTGAGATCGGAGCATGTAGTCAGTCTCTTACCTTGCTCTCGGTCAGTCTTCAACTGGCTAACCATCAATGTGTGGACCTCAGTTTAAATGCGGGATGTGCATGTGACGTTGTGGTCCACTTCCTCACGCACGACCATGATATGAAACTCAACACCCCCTTAAAAAAAGTATAACAGTTCCACTTTTTTTATGCTGAGTCTCCGGCACAAGCACAGACTGCGTGTGACTACAGCCGAGGGGGGGGGTTGATAGAGGCTAAGAAAGTGAATGAGCACGCAGATATGTGAGCACGAGGTGGTACGCTGATATGCTCCGCAGAAAAGCTCTGGTACAGTAAGGGATACAAAGGACTTTTGGGGGGAAAGTTGAAATTGTGCACACACTCACTCACACACACACACTCGCACACAGGGCAAGCCTGAATTCAGTGACACACGTGAGAAGTTACATCAGCACCAAATGAACTAATGCAACCCTCCCATTGGGCCAGGGTCAGATCACAGGGAGAGAGAGAGAGAAAGAGAGAGAGGGAGAGAGAGAAAGAGAGAGAGAGCATGCAGTTGTGTCTTGCCATTATGGCCTCCCTCTCCCCCGACACACACACTCACACAGACTTCTCATTTATCCTCCTCTTGCATGTACAGCACAATGTCTTTGGGAAAAAGCACATTTAAAAAAGAGACTACAGTGGAGTAAAGTGCATGTACTAATAGTGGGGGAAAACATGCCTGCAGGCATCCAAACAGCCCGAGGAGAGCCTTTTACAAGAGCAGAAATCATTACGGGGAGTTTGTGGCAGCACTTTTTCTCGTTAGAAGCACATTCTTGGCAAAGCTAATGGCATTTTAATGAGTAAGGCAATCCAAGAGGTTTGATTTTATTGCTTGTCCAGTAAGTTTAAATTTCCAGTATAAATGGCTGGAACAAGAGAAATAAGGGGCTCATCATTTTGAGCAACAGCCTTCGACATTATTAAAGCACAATCTAGATTTTCATTGTTATCATTACTATTATTGTATATCACAACACTGTGTCCCAGGTCTGTTAGCAGGCTGCACTAGCGCATACTTCAACCTATCAGGATTAATAAAAAAAAAACAGCCAGATGGTTCACAGGCAAAATCAGCCGGCCATGCGTTACAAGGAAAACAAACGGAAGAAACACCAGAAGCAGCGAGAAGGTCAAACCTTGTCTGATAGTCTGGTTTTAGTCAGAGCAGGTCTGTGAGTGTGTCTCACCGTGGCCCGGGAGGCTCTGACATTCCTCAACCAGGCAGCGATGGAAGAGCCTCTGAAAGAGGGTGGGGAGGGGGGGGGGGGGACGAGGGGGGTGGAAGGGGCTATTCCTGTCTCCCCCTCACCTCGGATCTAATGTCACTCCTGCAGGACCTCAACCCTCCCTGAACTCTGGTGCACTACTGACATACTGTAAAGACTGGGGTATTTATCACCGAGGCCAGCGGAACAGGCTCGCACAGAGCTCCCTGGTCCCATGCTGCCAACCAATACGCATTTTTTTTACTCATCATCCATTATCCTACTCACTTTGTTCCCAGTGGGGTCTCATACTGGGAATACACCCTGGACAGGTTGATTACAGAACACACACACACACATGTGCCATTCACTCACATCCAGGGGTAATTCAGAGTTTCTTAATGTGTATTTATATTATTCAGAATCATTTCTGTGCTTCTAACTACTGATCAGGACACTCGCTGCATTCACTGTATGTTTCTGTTTAACATTTTTTACATATATTTCTATGGTATTCTTCTATTTCATCATGTGTCATAGTAGCTGATTATGTCTGATATTGCCTGTTTGTCTATTTATTTGTATATATATTTATATTTCTTTCAATATTTGTTCTAGTCTTTCTATTATAAGACACTTCTATTCTCGAAGGAGCACCTGTGACAAAACACAATGTCCCCCCGGAGATTAACAAAGTATTCGGATTCTGATCCCGAAATCGAAATACGAGTTTGGCAGTAACGTCGAGGCTTGTGAAGTCTGAGCCCGCATGCCTTCATGACTCCCGTTCAACAGTTTAACATGCCATCCTGTGATGTGATATCGGCTCTCATCGCGCTCTAACCAGGGAATTATAAACGACTGCGATTCCAGTCACGCTCGTCACGCCCAGGCGCGCGAGTCCCCCGCTTCGCTCGCTCGCTGCCGCGTCTCGTCGGAGGTACTCACATTGATCATAGCATTGGAGGTGATGCGGAAGAGGGTGGCTCGCTCGTTGACTGCCTTGATCTTCTCCCCTCCCTCCACGGGGACCTTCAGCCCCTCGAGCTCGCTCAGGGAGCGCTGCAGGGCCGCCCCGTGCTTGGCGATCAGGTCGTTGCACGTGCTGAGGTCATCGAGCTTGCTGACCAGGATCTTCAGGGTGCCCTGGATCTCGCTGCGGTCCGACTGGGACGTGGGCTCCTCGTCCCCAGAGTCATCTGGGACAGAGAGGGAGAGAGAGAGAGAGGTCTGAGGTCAAACCCAGTGGGTGCTGGGGTTACAGTAGAAAACAGGACTGAGATAAAAAGGTGAAATTACAACTCTGTCAAGTGCTTCTGCTCCACAGATGGAGCCATGGGTTTATCAATACACAGCTCGGTTACGCTGCTAATATTTCAGCGCAGGGGTCGAGGAAATTCTAACCTGGATTTAAGGGTTTAATATTCCAGTTTAACAACCAGTCCGGCCCTTCACCCGCTACAGGACTGATGGAGTAGAGCGCGGTGTGTTTTAGTCATTTTGCGAACAATAAGAAATGCCGTCTCAGCTTCACCCGTTTCGGTTAACTTACCGCATTAAAAAGTGATTTTATCATTCAATGAGTGTTAATGGGAAAGCGATGTCTTTGATTTCACAGATGGCTTCACACTAATACACTTATTGGACTGCAGCGACACACCAAATATGACCACAGATATCCTCAAACATCTGAGTAGGGAGAGCAGCAGCATTTCTTTACCATATGACTGACATCATAGACAGGTCACTCGGGCTTAAACAGGACATATGTGCACTGTATCAATGTACACACACACACACACACTACAGGCATGGTCGCACATATGGTGAGACAGAAATATACCATGGGAAAGACAGACGTCCATAAACAGCCCGGTGAGGTCTCACAAGGAATAAATCTGAAAGGAAACGCCAGAGAAGTCACAGCCATTCACAAAATCACTTTTTTCTCTGTTTTATTAAAGTAAACGCCTAGAAATGTGTATAGTGGATTAAATGAAATGAAATGGCGAGGCCATGGGATTAAGTATAACATCTGCATGAACCACTGCTCCCACTAAAACAGCGGAGGATGGCTTGAAGTAAGAGCACTCGGTAAAATTAGGATACGGAGGGGAACAAAACAAGGTCAGAGGAACATGGCAGCGGGCTGCGACCTCGCAGAGGAGGAGACCCTCACCTCTGTCAGCTTTATTTGCACCATGTCGCTGTAACATGGATCTGAGCCCAGGGGAGGTGGGGGGGGGGGGGGGGGGGGGGGGGGCGGTGATGGCAGCCTGGCAAAGTCAGGACTACATCATGGACCGGGAAAAACAGTCTCGAATCTGACCTCCTTTCCAGCTGAGAAACAAGATATATGTTCACACGTTTTGGTAGAGCTGTCAATTACAGCGCACGATATGGAGAAATTCACTCTGAGACAACGGGAGCAAGGGTGAAAGAAAGAGGAGGGATCAGAGAAGCTTGTACAAAGGGGAGAAGAGGAAGAGGGAAAGAGAAAGACTCACTCACCATGTTTGCATTCCTGAGCATCCATTTCCACCCAGAGGCTACTAAAGTTCAACCAGAAACACTGAGCGTGCGGCCACTACGGACAAGAGCAAGACAGTCTACGCAAAGGTCGACACAACCGCCCCACAGGGACAATAAAACCTAGACAGAACATGGATCGGAAATCCACGGTAGCATCCACGCAAACCAAGAGGGAATCACAGTTCTCAGACTCTCTAAAGCGGAGGTGAAAAGCTGAGGATGAGCGACTGCAGCGCACAGGAGAAAAAGGAGACAGTGTGGAAGAGCGACTTCAGAGAAGGTAATGAAATAAGGCCGTAAACTGATAAAGTCTGACCGAGGACCAGCGTCTTCAGACAGATGAGTTAGTTGGTTAATTGGTGTTGTTTCCAACTTCCTCCCACGAGGCAGCAATAAGCCTGTCCTCAATCACGTGTGACTGGACAACTGCAAGTACACAACCTAAAAATGACTCGGCACATCCCATACAAGTTTCCTAGCGTCTAAAAGTTCAGCAGAAAATCAAGGTAACGCTGTAAAATGATACAAAACGGCCCAGTAGGTAGCCTGAATTCAATACATGAATGCATTGTCATTACCTTATTATTTGCACTGGACAAAAGGCCACATACTGTACTCGCATTTGAATCAGATTATATGATCAAACGACCAGTGATTGGTATGCAGTGAATCTGAGAAAAAAGGGAGCAGACTGGTTTATTTGAAGGTTACAGACTTCTTGCAAAACCAGTCATCTTTACACAAAGAGCCATTGTTATGAAAGTGAGAGTTACAACACCCTTGTAACCCCGTTGAGACAGCAGCGCCTTAAGGTTTTAAGAGGGTTTCACACACCAAGAATGGGAGTGTGCAAGGTGCAAAGACGCTTGAAAAATCAGGGCATAATGCATAATTTCCTAGAGTATCGAGCACAGGGTGTTATCAGTCAGGGGCAGACAAATGAAAAATACTAGCTCGGGGACAAAACTCTGGAGACTATTTCCAGTTCTGACGGAAAGGTTAGTGAATTGCAAAGTCACTACAGACTGAGCTGCTCCTGCTCCTGCTGCTGCTGCAGTGAATTCAAGCCCAGCGCTCTGCATCACATCCACATTTGAGAGTGTGAAATTACAGAGTGGGGTCTGGGTAATATTAGGATTATATGCACTGGTAGTGTTGGAGCGCTACGGGGGGAGGGGGGGGGGGTTTCAGAGTTTGGTGTTTTGACATTTCACAAGTGCTGTGAGGAGGGGGGGGGTAAAAAAAAAACAAGGAGCTTGTGGGAAGCAGAATAAGCTCTGGCCACATTTCAAACACTGGTGGACTCGATTATTCCTCTCAGTCTTTAATGATCGGTACAGTAAAGACATTTACAAGTAACCACACATTATGGCTGAGTGAGTCTGGAGGCCCGCAGAGACACGATGCTCGTTACTTACCCTCATTCTGCCAATGAGCTCAGCAGCTCCGAGGGCCGCTAATTAAAAATAAACTATCACATGTAACAAGGCTAACACAGTAAATATTTCAGCGGTGTTGTAAACTATATAAAAACGTTTAAGTTTCCTAGCAAATCTGGCCTGACTAACTTATATATAGGGGCCAAGCTGGAAATTGCGTTAGCATCTGCAGGGTTTTTTCTCCACATTTCACGTAGCTTACAGTGATTTTTTGCCATTCCTACTCTTGTAAGCTACATCAGCATTTACATTGTGACATTTAACACCTTTGCATGCCTTTTTTCGAGTAAAAGTAACAGCTTTTATAGGGTTTCACAGTGCCTGTGCCGCTTGTTTGTAGCCGTTAGCTAACTCACTTTTGCTAGAATCAATCAATCACAGAGTCTAATAAAATCAATTACAGTTTTCACGTTTGACAGTTTTACTACTGTTTCACATTTGAAATAAACATGTTAGCTAACCTACTTATGCTTGTTATCTTTGCTAAAGATTATTCATGTCTTTTCGGTGGAGTTTTTGCTTTTTGCACGGGTGAATGTCCTGCGTCTCATCCACCAACTGCTCCAGCAGAGCCCCGAGAAACCACGGGTTGAGACGGTAAATAAATTAATTAGTTGTCACGACTTTTACTGTTGGGAAATCTCGGTATGTAGAACTCAAAGTTGAAAGTTTGCCTGCATAGAAACGATAAATGATCCAAGAGGAACACAATAAGCTGGCACTGACATGTAGAGTTTTCTTGGGCTTTTCATTTCTACACCGTATTTGGTCATAAAAGCCTGCACAAGTTGTGGCCTGCAAAATAAATGATTTTTTCACAGCATTTCATTGAAACAAGACTCAGACCAGACGAGTTTTTCCTGTACTGGCACCTTTCAATGAAAAGAAATAAAGAAAGCTTTGATCTAAAATGTAGCCTCGGAGGATATATCAGAAAATGCCCTTTCTGCACTGGCCTTTTGATTCACTGAGCTAGATCCTCGCAGCATTGATAAAATGTCAAGCATCGCCATACAAGTTTGAGCACTGGAGATGAAAGTCTGCAAAGACACACAGAGACGTTCTGTCACCTGTGTGTCACACACGCAGCTGGGAATAGAAAGTGATCCCTGGGATTTACACTACACCTGTGTGGATAAACAGCCAATCTGTGCATCAGAGTTTGTTCAACACCCTGCGGCACACACACACACACACACACACACACACACACACACACGCATCCAGCCCTCTCCCCTTCTTTCTTCTTTTTTTTTCTCAGCATCAAATGTGAAGGGATGGCTCTCCTCAGTGGAGTCGACATCGGCGAGCAGGGCCAGGAGCACATTAGCACCCCAGTCATGCCTCAAGGTCGGGCTGCCTGGCCCCTCCCCCCAGCGTCTTCCACCTCAGAGAGCACCCCACGTGGCCGCTCTCCCTCCCTCAAGTTCCCACTGCGTCCCAAATCACCCGCTCACCACACACTGTACAGGCGGACTACACAATGCCACTCTGCAGTGCCGTCCAAATGACCGCGTGTTAGTCTCACCTATTCAGTCGACTAAAACGTCAATATTCAGTGAAGAGTGCGACCGGTAGATAGTGCAGGGACAAAGCAATGTGGATGTATGTAAAAAGGTGGACTCGAAATGAACGAACATGAAAATGAAGTGATGTAGTTTTCTAAGGTCGAGAAACAGGGGAAGAGCATGTTAGAAACACACAAAATTACAATTATAAGCAGGAATATGATAAAGGAACATAAATCAACAGCGCAATAGCTGAAATTAATGAAAAGTCTCATCTTTTAATGAGAAAGAGGATAGTATTCAGCCCTATTCCTGTTATGATTTCGTTCAAAAACGAATGTCTGTCCTTTATTTTACCCACTTTGTACCCCGTGAATATGTACTTATTCTGAACACCAACCAACTGGCATTGTTTTATTTACAGCAATTATGTACAAACGGCACAGTGGAGTAGTGTCTAAGTGTTCTTGTTTTCTCTATCATTTTACAGATGAGCTGAAGATACAGTCGTTATATATGGAAATCCCTAGACAGCGAACGGGGAGTAGCGAATGAGTGGATGATTTCAGACACAGCCCGCGTCTCCTCCTCTTCAGGGGATGTTGATATAATTAGAATAAGTAACTGTGGTGGATTAGGTGAGTTTACAGGTCACAGCTCATCAAATCACAACAGCAAAATAATAAAACAGAAAAACACACACACACATGCATCCCTGGTTTCCCTCAGCAGGCACGGAGCTTTTTTTGCCCTTCATTTGTTCCTTACTGTCCATCTCAGCACCGAGCACAAAAGAGCCAGAGAGAGAGACAGAGAGAGAGAGAGAGAGAGAGAGAGAGAGAGAGAGAGAGAGAGACAGAGAGAGTGAGAGAGAGAGAGAGAGAGAGAGAAAGGGAGAGAGAAAGAGCCGGAGAATAGGATGTGGTGGGATGCAATTGGGAGAGCGCTTGTGTGTGTGTGTGTGTGTGTGTGTGTGTGTGTGTGTGTGTGTGTGTGTGTGTGTGTGTCAGGGCTCGTCTTCCCGGCCGTCCCTGAGGACAGGCTGTCAGTTCGGCCGAGCCGGGCCTCCAGCTGACAAGACATCACCCCGTGGCAGCGCGGCACATGGGGAGGGATGCACCGCCTCTCCGGATTAAAGGCGCCGTCTGAGCTCGCTCGCTCCAGGCTCAATCGGACGGCGCCGGGGAAGCTAGCGGCGAGCTGGCGTTCGTTTCCGGCGGTGGTCGGGGTTGGTAGCTAGCTGTGAGGATGCAGAGTCTGAGGATGATCTCCTCTGTCACTCTCTTGTTCCCTCTGCCACTCGCTTGCATTGGATAGGAGCCCTTTGAGGCTCCGTTCTCGGCCCTCGTTTGTATTCCAAGTACGTGCTGCATTTAGGCTGTTGGAGGTCACGTGGTTTTCTCCGGGCCCTCTGGTCTCCCCCCTCATAGTTTTAAATGTTTCGGCCCACTGGAGACTCTTGATTGCCTCTCGGTGCGAGTGTGAAAGTGAATGGTGGGTGTGTGTGTGTCCCGTGATGGATTTCAGACACGTCCTCCGCCCTATGGGTGCTGGAGGTCGGCACCGGCTTTGGGTACAAAGCAGACGAGCAAAAGGATGCTTGTGTTTTAAAGTTGTCGTTCTGGCAACGCTCCGCTTCCACAAAACTCCAATTGTTAATCTCACGACCCGCCTCCTAGCGGAGGGTAATCCTGAACATCCCAAGATTTCCTTAATTTTTATGATAAATCTGATTATATCACCTCTGTGCACCTCCGTCCCTCAACGCACGAGCGGATCTTAAAATTTTATGGCTAACTTTTAAACCCTCCCGCCTGCATTCTTGATTTCCCTCTCCGCTATTGAGATCGATGAACGAGGCCCTGCTGGTTCGTCCCAGGTCAGGGTGTGTGAGGGGGGTAAGGTAAGGTAGTCGGGATTTTGTTGGCAGAGCCCACACACACGATCCCTCTGCTCGCTGAACTCAAACTGTCTCTAGCTGCTTGAGAATCTGTGAAAAATGCACAACACACATTGATCTTTTATTTATGGTGTTTTCACTCATTTTTTATTTGATCTCACTCGTTTTTATTGTCTTTTCACCCCCCTGCACACGTCCTTGGCAGTGACATTTGCTTTTACTTGGTTTTTGTTTCCTCAGTTAAGAAAATCGTTTCCTAAGCAGAGTGATCGCTTCTTTTGTGAGCTTGGAGGAAAAGTTACTGTTCCACACCGCACAAGTCGAAAGTCAAAGTTGAATATGTGAAAAACACAAGTCAACTCAGTGTGGTTATGTTTATATGTAAATTATACTCATTCCAATCACCAATTTAGTCTACCCACATTCGTACAAATTGTGTGAACAAAATACTAGTAAAGTTAAATGTTTCCCTGTAATTGGTTTAATGAATTCTAATACAACATCCCTGCAGTAGCTTTAGCGGGGTGATCCAGATTACATAATACAGTTGAATCTGAAGATTTTAATATGGTCCATCGTTTTATTTATCTGAACCTCTTTGTCTATTAGTACAGTACAATATATAATGTTATATGAATCCTAACTTTCAAATCTGGTTTTAACTTCTTTGTTTTAAGTTGTCATCCTTTAATTTAATGAAAATGGACTTTCCTTGATCTCCTTCCTTTTCCTGCTTTTTTTGGTCCAGTTGCTGGTGCTTCCTCCCTACAAACTGTCAAGAGCTTTTTAGTCTTCATTGACCTTGTTTTTAGCATATAAGCATTATAATACATAAGATATAACATTACATTGTGAGACAGAGATGTAAACGTCTGGGAATGTGTGCCAACTTGTTTTTACTTGTCTTTTTTTTAACGGAAAGCACTTTGCGCTGCATTTCGTAGTAAAAGTGTTGCACCATTTCAGTCTGATTGATTGACTGACTCTGGTCCAAATACTGTGACGTGCACCGCATCAAAACAATGAAGATTACCAAACAGTGATTCACATCCGCCAGCCACTGAAGCTCTCTGAGGACCACACTATTTTTAGCACACACACACACACACACACACACACACACACACACACACACACACACACACACACACACACACACACACACACACACACACACACACACAGAGTACCTGGGAATGGAAAAAGATTTCTTTCATTGCTGAGAGCAAAGAGAGAGAACGGGGGGGAAGACGAGTGTTATTATGAGGCTTTTGATGGAGTGTGCCAGTAAAGGAGAATAAATGAGAAGTGTATCGGGACGAGGAGAGAGAGAGAGAGAGAGAACGAGGAAGATGAAGAGTACGGACGTGTCCCGGCGGAGGGGGAGTGTAATCCCGGCCAGTAATTGCTAACTGGCTCCTCACCTCCCCGGAGATGCATCACGGGGCCACAAACAGGAGGAGGCAGCAGGTTAAAGCACAGTCACACGGCGCTCGGCTCCACACAGGCAGATGAGAAACTGTGCAGTGCAACTCATCACTGTCCCCACAGCCCTCTCTGCAGCACAGCTCCGGCATCCCCGCGTCCAATCCAGCGCCACCACAATAGACGCTGAGCGAGACTGGGCTTTGGATCCGGCCACGTTTGATACCGGGCGAGATCAGTCAATCGCCACACCGTGTATTTCCATTCTGCCGTGCCGTTTACACTTGATTCATTCCCAGTCGGGGCATCAAACCCGCGAGAGCAAAATGGCTTTTCCTGCTTACTGCACAACTTGCCTGTGTCTGGAGCGCCGGTCATTAATTATCCTACAACCTCAGAATACTAACGGAGTCGGTCTGCACAGGTCTGGTCACTGTAACGGGATTTTTTTCAGCGTTTTACTGCAGTAATAAAGCACGGCTCGCCCCGGGGAGAGACACAATGAGAGGCCTGTGTGTTTACCATCGGCGGGCCCGCAGCCCTCGCCTCGCCGCCTGCCGTACAGTACATTACAGTTATGAAAGAGGGTTTTTAGAGCTTAATTAAAATGGGAGCATTAAGGTGGGTTAGCACTGACTGAGTGCATGCTCAGACACGCGGACCCTTCATTAAACGATGCGGCTGCTCAGACCGAGCTGACGTATTCAATAAGGCTGGTATGTAAGAAAAGTCTTCATATCTGTTTATCGATATGCATTCCTTCCACTCGATACAGACTTCTGTAACCAGTGTCATCTTTAGCACAAATGAAATATACCGTTAAAAGAAACGTCTACTACATACTACATGCTGCAGCTTTATAGAAGCTGGTGCACACAGGCGGGAGGAAGTGAAACATCAGGCGTATGGCTCCTATGCACCATATATAGATACATATTTCCTGAAACAGTCATTAGCGGCACTGACAGCCATTTTCTAATTGGATTCGAGTGCCTCAGAGTGAGTTCGGGATTCACAGGAAATGGTTCATATATATGTATAGCCAACCCTGTGCTGCTTTAAGCCACAGATTTCCGGGATCTGTGGTAATAAAGCCACGGTGGGTCGTTGCCGTGGGAACAACCCAGAGTGTAAATGAGCCCAGATAGAAATCTGGGGATTTAATTCAGCTATATGGTGTAATGGGTAATGGGCATAGTGGCTCCCGACATCACGTTCCCAACCTCGGAGACAGTGTGCTGAGCACCAGTCCTCTTCACAACTCGCTCGTTTGTCTCTTTAAGGCTTAATAAAGGGTCTAGCGCAGATAGGCTCTGAATGTAAAGTGTCTTGAGATAACGTTATGAATTGGCCCTTTAAATAAAGCTGAATGAAGCTTCAATTAAATTAAAATTGGAGTGGTCTGGAATGACTGTGCGATAAATCCACAAACTAAACCCTCATCGAAACTTTTCCTGAATTTTTGATCTCAGTTCTCCCTAAGTGTGTCTGTGAATGTGTGTTTAAAAATTTAGGTCAATTGGAGACTCTAAATTTGCATGCATCTGTATATTTTAAGCATTTCTCCTGATTTAATGACTACAATATTAAGCAAAGTTGTGACAAATCCAACAATCCCAGCTACTTTTTAACAGTTTCAGTGTGGCCCGTGTTGTTTTCCTGTGCGACAGTTCATGCGTGTCAGTGTTGAGTTACTGTCGCTCATTTAACGCCTTAACGACGTGGGAAGCCGAGATGCTATCCATCATGCTAATTGGCCGGGAGTGAGATAATGAGCCATGAAGGTGGGGCTCAAACTACACACACCTCCACCCCTCCACCGTCTCTACAGTAGATCCAAGTGCGTTACCTGCGTTAATACTTGGAAAGTTTGAAGCGATGTGACCCCGGTGCTTCAACCGTCACTGCCAGCCTAGGGACTGTGTGTGTGTGTGTGTGTGTGTGTGTGTGTGTGTGTGTGTGTGTGTGTGTGCGTGTGTGTGTGTGTGTGTGTGTGTGCGTGTGCGTGTGTGTTTGTGACTAGGAAGGGGATCAAACAATAACTTCAGCAGTTTTAATGATCTCGGATCATAGACACACACACACTCCCCTGAGAAATAATTATCACAGTGATGTGGAATCTCACGCGGTCGTCGAACATGCCCTCAAACCGGCCGAAATAATCCTGCTCGCCGCGGCGGAGCGGCCGCAGCAAAGCAATTTCTACTGGATCACAGAGCGTCTGCCAGGCTTGTCAGACAGAGATTGGCTTTCTCCGCATTCGGAGATTCTCACCGAGCCGTCTTTTGCTGCGATTCCATTTCTCACACATCCCAGTTCCCCGGCTGAAACTGGAGCAGTGCCTCTGCGACAGTGACAATGACACGGCTGTCAGCTGCATGTCGCCGTTTGGTTTGTGTCTCCCACGTCCCTCCATGGCGTTGAGGAGTTGAGACGGCGTCTTATTAGTCTGATTGCTGGGTTTGTTTGAACAGAGAGCCCTCCACTCCACTCTGCTTACTGGCCACCATTTAATGACTGTTATTTATGAGGAATGGGCTATAATCTACAATGTCTTTAATGGGAATCAACGCTTTTTAAGACACAAATGGTCTCTTCGATAGATTTTATTTTGGTTTACAGTTACAGACGTTTATTTGTCCAATTCACATACCGGAGGATGGTAACATTTTGTTGTGTGACAACGGGGTTTAAATACTACTTGATTAGCACAGCTCCGGTGTTAATGGGCCTGAAATAACACAGGCTTACACAATTACACAGGTTACTGTGGGCCACAGCCACAACCAGCCAAAACAACAGCACGAACAAGCCGGTCTGAGCGGGCCATTCACTGTGTCAAAGGGAAAAATGTAAAAACTCTCTCAGCCTCTCACAAAAACCAGAACAACAATCTGACTGACAGGCTTAGTGGCCTCTGAAACACATTCATGGACACTCACGATAGCTAAACCAGCCATAACATTAACATGCTCCCCAAGTCTGTCACAATATGTTCTGACAGACAGGTGAAATTATCTCATCTTTAGATCAGATCATCATCAAATGATTGCCCTGACAGCCTGAGATAATAATCTAGTAATATGCAGGAGGCCATAGCATTTTGATCATCTGACTTCCTCAGAGAAGTACGATAAGTAATCACATGGGAGGAAGATAGTTATCCTGAGCAATGAGGTTAGATTGTGCAGACAAGACAATAACGTGTGTGCATGAAATAGAAAGATATAAATATGTGGGATTTGGGGAAAATCCCTGGACCTGCAATGTGATTCATTTCTCTAATTTCCATGAGTTACTCAGAATAATTTTGATTAAGAAGGGAAATTGAGAAAAATATGGTCAGAATGAATGAATATGAGCACCGGGTATATACAGCATGCTAATAAAGGCTTTTCATTCCTCATTACATGAAGTGTCTGTACAAGATGCTCTGGTTCTGACTCACTCTCTCCACCTAATCACATCTCAACACTCACATGGAGGAGAGTGAGCAGGGGCCCACAGTGAGAAGTCTTAAAACAACATGACCTCGACCACCTTTGCCAAACTCATTTCAGCTAGCAAACAGGCAGACTGAGCAGACTGGGAGAGCCCAGGGCTTAAGAGCCCGGCTGTTCGACTCCACATGGTCCAACCCTGCCAAGAAAAGTGCGGATGAAGTGAAAGCACTGGGGGGATATGAGGGAGGGAATATGAAAGCCAACACCTTCCTCTCAAAGGCAGCAATACAGTCACATACTGGACTGTACAGACACCGTGTGGGAACCATTACCCTGCCATGAACATCCCTCTATCCATCCGTCATCTCACACACTTTGTAGCTTAACTGTGTCTCAGGGGTCTGCTGGAGCGAATCTCCAGGTAGGGAAAACACCCTGGTCAGTCCAAACACACATCATTCACTCTCACACTCACAACTAGTAGCCATTTAGAGTCTAGAATCCCGACTAAATGTGTATGTTTTTGGAGTCTGAGGGGAAATCAAAGCTCCAGGAATAAACCCGGTAAGGGGAGAGCATCCAAGCTCCACACAGAAAGATCCTCAGTCTGGACCGGGAACCACACTCAGCATCTTTGTCCTGTCAGGCCACAGTGCTATCCACCATGACAATACACAATGACAATGAAAAATATTTCACCATCTAGATCAACATTTCTCAGTCCTAAGTCTCACCATCAGGCTTCTACAGAGTTTGATGACAGGTGCTATAGGACCAGGACTGAGATGAGTGAACAGTACAAAAATACTATTAATCTGTGAGCTGTAGTCTACACCTTGGTAGGAGCTTGAGACCAGAAGGTAACCTAGATCGATCCCAAGGACCAGCAGGATAAACTGGGGCGGGGACAGTGAAAAGTAGCTCTATTAACCTCAGTCACTCCAGTGGAGCCAGTGGCAGCGCTGGGCAACCTCCAGGTGTGAGTGTGCATAACTGTGTGGATGTGATCAGGGCGTTCCCGCAAGACAGAGGCTTCCCCCTCAGCGCAACTTTAACCTGAATCACTAAACCGTGTCACGGTTGCACCTTCTCTCCCAGCACCCGGCCTATCTATCTTATCTATCACGTCTTTCGGTTTCTGGTGGTGCAGTGAACTCAGTGAAACAGCACGAGATGAACACAGATGAACGCTGGCAGCGGTGACACCAGGCCCGGCAGGCTCCGTCTCATACATATGCAAATGCGAAGCGGAGCAGGCGCAAAAGAAAGGAGAGGAAATGAGTGCGAGCGGAGAGCGGCAACGGCACGGGCGAAAGAAGGGAGAGAGGGAAGGAGAGAGCGTGCATGCAGGAGGGAGGGAGAGAGACAGAGGGAGAGAGAGGACAGCGCTGCATTGTTTAAGGAGAGGCTGCAGAGACGAGCAGGCAGCCGTGGCGACACATGACAGATGCCAGAGGGAGCGGGATGGACGGATGGATGGATGGAAGGATGCAGGGATGGAGGGATGACAGCTACCTCTGAGACAAACGATGGGCAGGAAGAGGACGGGATGAGGACACGGGAGGAGGGAGCGTGGCAGCTCCGAGCTCCTGTGCGGTAGCTCTTAGCCGTAGCCGTACTGACCCTGGTTGAGTTTACTCAGGCAGCCCGAGTTACAGAGGGAGCGGACCGTCCCCGACTCCCAGCAGCTCCGGCCCTTCATCCCACTCTCAGCAGGCCTGATCCCGCTCCACGCTCCCTGAGACGCAACGCTGCCCCGAGCCGCCACATAATCCCAGCGAGTGGGAGGGCTGAGGCAGCGACTTTCCCTGCTCAGCATTGCAACGTGCACACACGTCCATGCCCACACGCACACACACGCACACAGTTCACAGACGGAGACAGACAGGGGAGCGATGCGGGCGCCGCCTCCCGCTGTGACTCCTATCTCCTGTCCTGCATTGCTTCCCCTGCTTTCCGGAAACGCACTCCTCGGGACACACACACACACACACACACGCACACGTTCACAGAGCTCGGCACATTCACAGTTCTTCCCCCCACATGCTTCTCTCAGTGCAGTGCAGGCTGGAGCAGGATGGAGGGAGGGAGAGAGGGAGGGAAGGAGGGAGGGAGGGGAGGAGTGAGGCAGAGAGGAGATAGGACTCAGCAGCCAGCAGTCATCCACACAGCGAGGACCAGAGTGCAATGCTCTCCATCCCCCGACACCCCCCCCCCCCCCCCCCCCCCCCCCGTCCCATCCCATCCCATCCCATCCCATCCCGAACTGTCTTTTGTAGCCTGACAGAAAAAAAAACTCAGCTATTTCAGGAAAGCTAAATGGCAGCAATGGTATTAAGCAAAGGTTATGTTATTTCAAGAGAGACACCGCAAGAATTTTACGCGTCTTGACGGACGGTAAGACTCCAGATTGAGTTACACCGTGTTTGCTTTTAGTGTGAAGCCACTAAAAACCAAGGGCAAACGCTTAAATAAAGCAGCCGTGCCATGATTGATGTGTCCCTGCCGCATGGTCCTCTGTCAGGACGTGTTCAGAGAGTGGCTGATGGATTGCCTCAGTTCTGACCTCCCAGCGGGTCACCCACAACTCCTGTATACTGTAGTTTTCCAGCAATGACGAGACTCGCCGCCTCTCTCGTGGAAGCAGGTGAAGGTCACTGCTTCAGTGTTAACTGCCCCAGGCTTAAATCGTCCCGTACTAATAACCCCAAGGTCACCTTCAACTCAGATGCTCCTCCTCTTCAGTTAAGAGCAGCCCTCTGTGCACAAACAAGTAGAACTAAGATTCATATAGTGCACAATGTTGTTAATCCACTTTTACCCATCCGTCTGCCTGTTTACACACAATGCACGAAAAGTCGGTTCATTATGAAAAAGTCACAAACTTAATTGCTCGCCCTTTCTTAATTGCTCCTTTTTTTCCTGCATTTCCACAAACTACAACGAAGATGACAAACACAAAGCACTGACTGCTTTTGATCGCCGGACAGGAAGTGATGGGTCAGCTCCACCCAAACACCCTTGTGAGTGATCTCTCTTCAAAAAGCGCTGGGTCGCGTCTCTGACCGTGGCTGTTGTTGAAACCGCTGGTTTAATCACCTCCAGTAATGGGCATCCTGAGCTCTGTAAACATGGTCTCAAGGGAGAAACCCAGAAATCACACTGACACTGCAGACGGATGTGGAAAACACCCTTTATCTTTACACCGATGGAGACTTATGCGTATGCTATACTGATATACTGTACCGATGTGTAACCGCATGAATAAGACATAGGGTAAGCAGCTGTTCCCATTAGAGCGCACCTCCACTGATTGAAAACCATGATGCAGCCTCACGTAGAGCGTTCCTGTAGTAATTTGTGCGTGTGCAGTGATTCTGTGAAACACTGGATGACAGCAAGAGCAGGGGGAACAGGGTGGGGGTAGAGAGAGAGAGAGAGAGAGAGAGAGAGAGAGAGAGAGAGAGAGAGAGAGAGAGAGAGAGAGAGAGAGAGAGAGAGAGAGGCGCTGCCGAATGTAACCGAGGTGAGGGAAATGCTGACAGGGCGAGATTGTTGGGCGGTAAATAAATAACATCCCCTTAAATGTCCCGGGGCATGTTGGCCAGGGTGCTGGAGCGTGAAACCTCAATTAATTTCATACTTGACCTTCATCATTTCGTCTCTTCAGTGCGGTCGAGTTTCGCCATGCACGTAGAGCTGAGCACAAACCGCTGAACTTTACACTCCAGTCGGCTTAAACTTTGAGCTTAATACTTTCTGTGAGGCAGGGCTCGTTCTATAGATGGCCTTTAGCAGGGATCGCTTTACTTGTGGCATATCGAAGTAGTTTATCGTGGGATGTCTTTTTGTTTAGTTTCTGGTCATTGCACAGTCAGTATTAGCTCGGGATTTCACGGATACAATCGGTCGCTATTAAATGCAAATCTGCTCGTGAATGGTGTGAAGTGACATTCCATTATATCTCAATTAATTATTCAGTAATGTGAATGTGTGCGTGTGTGTGTGTGTGTGTGTGTGTGTGTGTGTGAGTGTGTGTTAGATACAAAGTGGGCTAAGAGGATGGATGGATGCACTTTCATTTTGTCTTTATTCGTTTCAATTTAATCTGAAGAGTTAAAAAACGATAAACAAACCCTGCTTCCTACATATCGATGACTCCGGCTGCCATAAGAGGGGTCAAGTTAAAAATAAGCCCTGGACTGGTGGAGTGAAACATCACATGATATCCTCCAGAAATCCCAAAGTTAAGCAGAAATTGAAGCCACGTTCCCCTTTTTCTTTTTTCCTTTTTTCGACCAGACGAGAGTCAGCTCAAGGACAAACCATCTGAAAGACGAACTAAAAGAGCACAAGTTCCAGTCTCATTAAGCCAACTGCTGCAGGAATTAGACACAGGAAGCCAAACACTACCCACAGCATGAATGCACAATCACCGAGCTCGTTAACGCCGCTCCTAACAGCTCGGGTCCAGACGCCGACTCGTGAACGCCACTTTCGGAGGATCTCGGTGTCAGTTCCGGCACACACACACGTTATAGATCCGCTCGGACCGCGAAATGCCAGGCGACGTGCAACCTCAACGCAAGAGGCCCGAGACTGAAAACGGCGCCAGTGAAATACGCCTGAAACCGAGGGCTCCTGAAGGGCCGAGGCTCCTCCTGTGGCGATAATAAACTGCTAATCCAAAGGAAGGTGGAAGATCTTTAGTTAAGCACGAACGTAAGAGTTAACGGCAATTACTTCCCATGTCAGCCTGCGTCGTCTCATAGCCGAGAGAGGAAGCATCAACTTGATGATTTGGTAAACACTGCGCATCAATGCCCCTCACGTCAGAGCTAAATTACAGCTGACTCTCCCTCTCTCTCTCTCTCTCTCTCTCTCTCTCTCTCCTTCTCTCTCTCTCTCCCTCTCTCTCTCTCTCTCTGTATCTCTCTCTACTCTGGGGCCATGAATCATCAGACCCTGCACGCGCTTCGTCATGACTGACAGATGAACTCCAGTTACGGTAACACCTTGCGTCTGCACCCTGAGCTTCACGACGGAGGCAGAGTTTACTGAGAAGCATCCCGGTTGCGCGTCTTGTAACATGTGGAAGTGATTAAAAATGTTTTCCCTCTGAGTGGAGAGAACTCGCCCGGACAAAATCTCTGCCGAGGAAACAAACACGCTGGAGGCAACGTGTCCATATGCGAGCAGACGCCTCAGTATAGTCAGTGTGGGTAGGAGTGAGGTGTGCACTGAGTGAGGTGTGAGGATACACAGTCCCAGACGAGTGTTTTCTGTCTGGGCTATAACCAAAGCAGTGCAGGAGGAGGAGGATTATTTGGTTACTGTCATTGTTTGTTTGCAGTCTGCGCATTTGTCTTCTCCTACACGCTTATATTTATATATTGAAATAATCTTAGTTCTCTTGCTGTCTTTTCTCTTCTGCAGGGCTTCTATTCTCGAAGAAGCAGCTGTAACGAACGCAGTTTCCCCACCGGGAATCGATAAAGTATTCTGATTTTGATATGTGATGGAAACAATGACATGTTCATGCAGGGTGAAAGAGGATGTGTTTGACAGATGTGAAAAACGGATTAGGAACAGAGACAGCTGCAAACTTTGTGCGAACTGTGACTCCTCAATGCCCCTACAACTTTTCTGTTGTGTTTTCCCTGTTGTAGTTGTTGTTGTTGTTGATGTTGTTGTTGTGGAGAAACATATTTTCCTCCACAATTTGATCACGTAATCTCCACCAGAGATGACAACACAGTAGCTTGAATACCAAATCCCCCTGAAACACACACACAAATTCCACACTATTAATAGTATGAAGCATAAATAATAGAATATCATGAGTATGGCAACATGGTTGATGGTACCATTTCCTCACAGGTCCATACAGTTCAACTCCTGGTCATAGCATGCTCTCCCCTTCCCTGTACTCTGCTTTCCTCTCTCAGTCTAAAAAAATGCATGTAGGTCAACTTGGACACTACAAATTGCCTTTAGGTGCGAGTGTAAATGGTGTGTGACCTGTAAAGGGCTGAACGCCTGACCAGGGTGTATTCCCTGCCCCCTCCCCCTACACGTGCTTTAAATAGGCTCTATCGTGATTTATGAATAATAGAAATAAGGGGACATGTGCATTTAAGTCCTACACTACATGCAGACTCTACAGCCCGAGTCCATAAGAAACCACTGCATATTAAAACCAGCAATAGCCTCAACCATTCGTCCCCATGGCAGCCGAGCAGGGCTGCAGAAACTCTCAGCATTCGCTCATTAAAAAATAGTTACAGTTGGGTGATAGCCGTGATATGTCTTGCATGTCCGCTTTAATAAGCTTCAGGTCAGGACTCCCGACTGCCGAGCGAAAGGCGGAACTTTGAAAGCTGCCGCGGAGACGACTCTTTATTCTGCGATGCTGTGACCTCTCATTAAGACTCAGATCTCATTAGGATTCTGTTACATATCCCTGTATGATTATAATCTCCTCCAGAGTCTGCAGGGTCTGCGAAGCCACGCCGCTCGACCCACGCCGGTCTCACACTTCTGAGATTGAGCTCGACCGTTCTCTCGTCATAATCTGGACGAACCCCGAGCAATCTGGATGAACCCGGAGCGTCTAGCCCCACCGAGGCAGAAACGGGCCTGACGCAACACCTCACAGTGTTGCAACACACAAGTCCACAAGGAGGAGGAAAAAAAAACAGAAAACTAGAGAGCGTGAACTAGCTGTACGCCTTGCACAACGTTTGACTACTCATATGTCAATGACCCGTGTGTATCGGCGCTCTCTCTTTCTGGATTCTTCCCGGATGCTGATGAGGCAGAAGAAGCTCCCGGGAGGTGTCGACCGGGACGCGGACTGAGCTCTACAATGAATTTGGTTTTCCTGCAGCAATACAGCGGGTCACTGGGCACACTTAAGCCACACAGAGCAGACAAATCCCAGTCCAACAAAGGACAGCGCAGGCACACCAGTAATGTAGTGCGGATTATGTAACAATGCGGTGCCTCGATAGCATTGTCCACTGGCTGTATGGAGCGGGGCAGCACAATGGAGCCCAATACTCAGGCTCCATTATCTGACTGGCCCGGAAAACATGAAATTACTGTGACATAAATAGACACACAGCACATCATTGAGCAGAAAGGAAAACATATCTGGGACCGTATCCTCTTCCCAGACCTGTGATTTCTCCAGACAGCTTTTGTTTTGTTTTCTTGGGTGACCCAAGAACTTCTACCTCCATCCAATCATAATCTTATGCTCTTTGTACCTTACAGGGCTGAACAATGTATAGTCATATCTACATCTCACTATGAATGTGAAAGATGTTAATATCGCAAACCGTTAATGACTGTTAATTTGATGATGATTTCTCATCGCTCCAAGAAAGCTGCTGATAGTCTTCTTCTCCCTAAACAATATCCCTTATTTAATTTATCATTACATTATTATGGTTATTAGTTTTTTTTTTATTAATATATTTCAGTATCTTTTTTCTATGTGACCAAATGTTGCATCTTGAACCCAGGTTTCCTCCCACAGTCCAAAAACCTGCATGTTTAGGTGAACTGAAGACTCTAGACTGGTGATCTGATGTATTTCCTATGTTAAGCTTCTATAATGAATGAATGATAGTGATTAGATTGAAATACTTGCTCTTGCTGTTTCAGCTAAAACAGGGACTGTGGTCAAAACACATCCATCAACTTCCTAAACCACGTCTTCAGCATAAAAGCAGGAAGAGGCCTCTCAAACATGCACAAACCACAGCACACGTGCAAGTTTGGTTGAGCGATCCGACCGCATCCAAGAGAGACATCTGTCAAATCTCGGTTTGGATAAGAGAACAGATAACCCTTCCGTAGAGGCAGAACTAGATTAGATATACTGCCGGGCCTGGGCCACTTCAGCACATAATGGATAAATGAATAAAGGAGAATCAGGAGAATTCAGATAAAAGAGGGAAACAAGCAGCACAGACACGCTAGGGAGCGAGCCTGGCCACTGGGGAAGGAAGCGAGTGAGATCAATGGGTCAGCATGGCCAGCAGTGCTGGGTGGCACATGCAGTTTATGAGCAGAGTGTGAGTTCAGAGAGGTCAGATCCATTAAGAGACAGCAGAGGGCTGCTCTCACCAGGGCTCCTACATGCACAACGGAGTTAGGGGAGGAATAAGTTCAATGTGGCTGGAGAAACAGAGGGGATGGTTTTCAGCAGGTCGACTTCTGCCGGGGACGTTTGGACTCCGATCTCTTCGTCTCTATCTCTCGCTCCGTCTTCCGGGACGGAGCTGATCTAAGCGGATCAACCTGTGCCAGCAAGCGCTCTCACATCCAAGACAAACAAGGGCAGGGGATCCGATAGACGGCCGCCGCAGAGCTAATTGATGAGGAGGACGCACACGCCGCCATCTGTCACTTCACAGCATCCTTTCATGTGCTGCGAGAGGCGGCGGTAAAGCGTCCTGATGTGGATAAATATAGCAGGCGTGAATATTTTCATCAACCGGAGCACGGCGACGTTACTTTATATCTCTGTCATCCGGTGGGGGGACGTTTTCCCACTTTACGGCTTATCTATAAAATCATCTTCAGTCATGAATTCACTGATGTATTCATTTGGTGGACGGGATGCAACTGTCTGGATTTATTGCCATATCGACTGGTATCATAAAACCAACACCGGCATCCCAGCCCACCGCCTCGCCAACAATTATTTCTCCTGCTCACGAGAGGAAAATACACACAAAAGTGACTCTGAAGGAGGGAGAATCGTTTTGACACTTACTCATGCAACAATTCGACAAGTTTTACAGCCATCAAAGCTGGATTTGATACCAGAACGAGCGGGAAGACATGGAAACTGTGACAATATGCAGAGCAAAGCAGCCGATATTCACCTATACGTTGTAACACCAGCCACAACATGTGCACACTGCCACAGTACACACGTGTAAGGATGAACCACACACACACACACAAATACCTAAGCACGCACCGAGCAGTAGAGGCATACTTACAGGTGAAACACTGAGCTATATTCCATTTCTATCCCGGCCCCCCCCCCCAAGACTTTGCAGGATTTCTTACAGCAAAAGGAAACCAGTGGAGAAAGCACAGGGTCATTCCATTCAGGACTAAAACCCTGCTGGATGAAAAGCAGAGAGCTGAGAGAGAGAGAGAGAGAGAGAGAGAGGAGGAGAAAGAGGAGAAGGAGGAGGAGGAGGAGAGGGAGACAGAGGGAGGGGGCGGGAAAAACCAGACAGCGAGGGAGAGGGTGACAGGAAGAGAGAGGAAGAGCGAGGAAGAGTGAGTGCCGGAGTGAGAAGAGGTGGATGGGAAAAACATGGGAGGCAGTTAGGGCCAAGAGATAGGGAGAGAGGGAGGGAGGGAAGGAAGGAGGGAGGGAGGAGGGCTGTGAAAGACGACAACCGAGGCTCACGAGGGGGGGGCTGGTGTGTTTCAGGACCACGGACAGGGAATAGCATGAAGGAAAGTGAAAAAAAAGGAGACAAGCTTATATATCCGTTTACATCATCAGTCAGCGGGAGTGAGACGTCACCCACGGCCTCTGTCAGAGTGAATGATCGGATCCTGGTGCAGATCAATGAGCTGCTGAGGGAGGACTGAGGACACACAGCGGGTGGGCTGCAGCCCCTGCTCCATACTGTACGTCTGACCCAGGTCGACTGAGTGACTCAGGTCCCAGCATCGGTGCATTACACTGCTCCCAACTACGCTATAGGCAGCGCGTCCCCCCAGGTGTTTCATCGGAGCCATGGCCGTGATCCCTCCTCCACAGAAACAAAGCAGGGCGAAGCCGCCGGAGAGGTCAGAGCGAAGGGAGGGGAGACACTGCCACCTGCTGATGGAGCAGCGCTCCACTATCTGAGGATGAATTAGAGCCAGACGCAGCCTTGGACGGACAGGCCATTTACAAGAGAGAGGGGCTTCCAAATGGGAAACGCTGCACAACTGACACCAGGACTAATGAGAGAGTCTGGTAATTGATTCGGGGGGGGGGGGGGGGGGGGGGGTTCAGGTCAGCTGTACATACAAAAAAAAAACTCACAGACAAAGACTTGAAATTCAAGTTGAGGCAAGATTGCGGAGACAATCGGAGATGGTAATGAAACAACGAGCCGCGTCAGGGGTATCAAGTGATGACTGGGACTGTTCACATGGTGTGCCAGGGGTTCACATTGTGATCAATACGAGCTCTTTGTTCTACTAACAGACAGAGGGGAGGGCAGGTTAATGACTCCAGGCTGCCTGTCACTGATCCCCTGTTTGTCTATCAACGAGAACAAAGAGGGAAAGCCCGTGATAGAGAGCCCGACGGCAAAATTAAAACTGCATCCAAATTAAAAGAATGTACTTTTGGATACGCACTGTCAACGTACATCACCGTGAGCTCACACAGTGTCCCTTCTCTCGCATCCTCTTGAATCCTCCTCCCACAGATAGATTAACTGTGAAAGGAGTTGTTAGAAAAACACTAAGACACACGCCCGCTCTTCCTAAGCTTTAAAGCAGCTACCGAACAAAATGCCGACACTTTAAAGTTTGTCTGAGGCGAGACAAGGCAATTAGAGAACTAGTTCAGGAACACCTAGAGAGTTAAAGTTGAAGACTGAAGAGTTTAAAGATGTTTGTGACTCGCTCAGAAGCATCGCGGCTACACATGATCTTAGCCATGTGTGATTTCAGGCGTTCGAATGTCAAAGGTTCGCTCAGAAGAGAGGGATGAAAGGGAGGACTGGCCGAGTCGGCGGTTCAAAGGCTGTGTGGCCAAAACCCTTTAATAACTGCTTCTTATTTAACTCATCAAGGCGCCTCTGAGGACACCTGGAAAAGGCTGCCAAGGCTTCCAACACTTCCAACAGGCCGGTCCTTGTTTTCTACTCAAAGGCATTCCTGGCTAATTCCTGCATCCGCACATTCACATGATCGAGGAATGGGCCTGGGAGGGAATGAACATTAAACGTGTTAATTTTTATCTCTCTATGTTCCACTTTCTCTGTGCCAGACAGAAACTAACTGTGCTGGGATGTCAAAATGCCAACACACTCTAACAAACAAATCCACGTGAATATATATTGGTTAAAACCCATGTAGTGGTTAGATCCCGCTCTGTCTGGAGTTTGCATGTTTTCCCTGTGTCTGAGTGGCTTTTCTCAAGGTATTACAGTTTTGTATGTTTAGGCCTGAATGGTGACTGAATGGTGTCTGTTTGTGTGCTGTAATGGACTATCTATCCATCTATTTATCCATCTATCCATCCATCTATGTAATGTGGGTTATTCAAGCTCTAAATATAAAGATATCCTCCATTTATCTGCTGCTTTCTATAACTAGGGAGCTGAAAAGCACTCCCCATTCTCCCCCAGTCTATATTTGGTGATCTGACTTTCAAATGGAGGCCAGAGGAATATATAGCCCCGTCTCAGTCCCTGTGGACCTCGTCTGTGAAAGACTGGGGCAGAAAGGCTCTGGGATGATGCCAGGGTCGAAATCGGAAGAAAAACGGTCCTCCCGGTCTTTTTCCCACAGCCTTTGACCGGTAACACTTAACACAACCAAACAAGAATAAGTCTTCCTGGAAAGGAGCGTATTCTGTTGTCAGGAGGATGGTGAATAGGAGCCCAGTGTTCACGGCACCATTAGCATACTCATAGAGCAGACAGGGGTGCCCTCTCCTGGCTCACACTGGAACGTGAATTACATTAAAAGGAGGAGGGAGTGAAGGGAGACCGCAGCTGTGCTGGATATAAAACGTCGGGGTGAACCGGAAAAATCCCAATCCATCCAGACACGTAGGTCACACACACTCCCTCGACCTTGAAGGGTTGTCGTATGTTTGTCCCGAGACTGTATCAGCCCAAATATCTTGCGTCACTGCCTCAGGTGTGATAAGCCTCTCTCAGATTCCACTCTCCAGTTCTCATTTCTCAGCTGGCCGAATCGGCCGTTCTTACCGGACTGGTCGTTCATCATGCGGATGGCTTTGGCTTTGGCCAGCTCCAGGGCCGTGACCCATCTCTGCCGCTCCACCTCGGTGCTGGCCTTCAGGTGGTAGGTGCGGCCGCCGCTGCTCAGCACGATGTTGCAGGCGTCCTCCGTGTCGATGTGCGCCGTGGCCAGGTTGATGGTCCCGCGGCACGTGTGGGCCATCTCCGCCTGCGTCCTGCGGCGCAGAGACAGAGTCGGGGAAAGGTCAGAACAAAGACGGGAGGGAACCGTCTCGACCGGGTAGTTACGGCTGACATCCATGAGGCCGACAAGCACAAGCAGGGGGAAGGGGGGGGGGGGGTTGGGGGGGCAGGAGGATTCATTCTGGAAGCCAAGCAGCAGCTGAAGTGCCCGGTTGTTCTTCTCTGAAACACATTCACCCATTCATGAAATGTGCATTAATGGGATCGTTTGAACGTCTAAATCACTCGCCGTGACCCGGCTGCCCTGCTGCGAGTGTGCTGAATTGTGGGCATGTTCTGCACGGCCTCGACTAAGACCAACTTGTTGCACATTCAGTGGGACGCAGTAGTGGAGATAACAAGGCCATTGTCCCGCTCCGAGCCTGTGTCGGGAACAAAACCAAACAATGAATGACAGCATGAACAATGGGAGAACAGAGGGTGAGGTGGTAGAAACCGAGCAATAGTGGAGGGGAGAGAGAGAGAGAGAGAGAGAAGTCAAAGCAGCAGGGAGAGAGATTAGGACAAAGAACAAGAGGCAGGGAGTGTTTTGGATACTGTACAAGTCTAAAACAAATACTGTGGATATTCTCACTGGTCAAGGTCATTGTTATCCAAGGAACCGTTGAGTCATGGTAACTGGATTCATTGTAGGTTGTTGAAGATGTTTCACCTCTCATCCAAGAGGCCTCTTCAGTTCTGACAGGTTCTACTGAGTTCTGATCAATGAAGAAGTCCAGGTGCCACAACTTACCCTTCCTATCAGAGCCAGTTGTTCAGATTCCAAGTCCTCCAATAAAACAACACTTGCAAGACAGTGAGCACAGCTAAATAAGGATTTTCCCACAGCCATAGAGAAAAGAATGCCAAAGACTTCATTAAGTAATGGCAATTAAGAGATCTGAATTGTATATCATATCAAGTCTAGAAACGAAAGTCTCGAAGCCTCTACCACAAAATTAAATATTATAGCCTGGGCAACACAGTTGCTTGGAGGATTTCGCTGTTGCAAGAAGGTCACCAGTTCAACTCGCAGTCAGCTTCACTGTGTATGGTCTGCCTGTTCTCCCCAGGCCTGCAGGGGTTTCCGCCTACACTCCAAAAACATGCTTGTTTAAGCTGTTTGTAAGTTGCCCTTAGGTGTTGCTGTGTTTGAGTGAGTGTCGTGCATTTATGTGTTTGTTCGGGTATGTGAATGAACTGTTGAACTGTCCAGGGTGTCTTCCCTGCCTTCGCCCTCTGTGTGCTGGAGATAGGCTCCGCCAGACCCCAGTCAGGGCACAAAGCGGGTTAGATAATGAATGAATGAATGGATATGATAAGTGAGAGAAATGAAATTAAAGAGGGGCGTTGCCTCGATGACTTGGTTGGTGCGGAGTCGGCTGCTGTCACGGTCAGAGGAGCTAAGCTGCGGGGATGGATCATCACAGTGGTCAGAGAGAGAGAGAGAGAGAGAGATGAGAGCTTGTTCACAGACAGCCTGACTTGGATGATTAACGCCCCGGATCAGAGAGCTAATCACCCGGATCAGATACTGTGGCGCTGGCTGTTTATTAACAAACATGTTCTTAACCTCTCGGCGTCACATGATGGCCCATCCCCTTTTTTTTCTTGGAATCAGCCACTTTGAAGCATGCAGCCATGCAGTCACGTGAAGTCTGTCTGTGGGTGCTAACGTCCATCCGCCCGCCCGTCCTCGGCCAGCTCTCACTGCCACCGGCAGCTGCTGCCGCTCCAGCTCTGCCCCGGCCTCAGTCCACACTGTGACAAGGTGGCCGCCGCCTTATTAAGTCAGAGCGTGGAGTGTATTTATAAGTTCTGCCAGACGCCGATTTCCCCTCGCACGCCTTTCGACTGGGCTCAAGTCGAGTCTTGTTCGGATGCCAGCCCAGAACAAGCGCCTCAGTGTGGGAAGGGCTTGGGTCGCACAGGCAGGCAGGACCGCGCCGGGGCCATGCGAAGCCGTGCGGAGGGTGGCCAGCGATCCTGGAGAGCCCGGCCCGGCCTCAGCTGCGCCGTCCCAGGCTGTAAGTGGGTCAACAGAGGGGACGTGCTGCAGCTGATGAGTAAGATGAGATCCCCACTGATCGCCTCTGCCTTGTGGGGAGCCGAGGCCATGCAAAGGCCATGAAACTGTACAGTCAAGGAAACTAGAATAAGCTGGGAAAGAGAGATAAGGACTCCGAGGGGGGCGTTGAGGCACTACGGAGGGGGGAGGTGGCTGAAGGTGAACTGGGGAGGGGTCGGGGGTGGGGGGGTGGGGCAGCTGATTTTTTTTTTTTTGCGCTGAGCCGGGAGAGATTGGCAGAGCTTTACCTGTCAGTTCCCTGTGCACACATCCTCATAAAACACAAATCCACCGATCTGGAGCATGTAATGACAGAACAAGAACCAGTGAACAACACAGAACAGACGCTGCAAGCATGCGGCAGAGGAAATAGGACACAGTAACCACAGCGTGAGAGCGCAGATAGGTTGTGTTGTGGCTGGGGGGGCTGAAATATCACAAGACGTGGAGGAAGGGAGAGAGAAAGAGGGACAGAGAGAGAGAGAGAGAGAGACAGGGAAACACTGAGAAACGTGTCATGCAAGAAAAGAAAGACAAAAAAACACAAGCACCAAGAACACAATAATGGACATGGAGCTGTAACTAATCTATTCATGCACAAATAATCAAATAATCAAAATATTTGCCCCCAAATTTAAAACATACTTTGGAGTAAGAAATAAAGTCAAAATACTGGGTCAAAACTGTAACAAAGGTGATTTCTCACTGTTTAAAACTATAGTGGAGGATGTGTGTAAGGAATTCTCTGACCTCACCCTCTAATATTTTCTTCCTTCTTTTGTCCTCTATTACCCTGAAGTACCGTACATCATTTCCAGTACAGGGCCTGAACTGGTGCTAGAGCTAGTGCATGAGTGCTCAGAGTTGGTTCAACATGTGAACCAGTTAGGAACCAATTTGCTTCTCCACTGCTTGGGGCCACATCATCCTAACACTGTATACATCCATTAAATCACCTCAGCCTCTGATGTCAGGAGCTCCCACTTCTAGCAGAGCAAATACTGGTCTGATCTGGAATCAGAGCTGGTTATTTATCGATGGAAATATTAAGAACAGTTCCAAACAAAGCACTAGCCCAAAACCAGCACTGGAACCCTATCAGTGGAAAAATGGGCCAGCAAATGGGATGTCATTGAGGCATATGATAAAGACAGCACTTGAGAACTTCATCTCGGGTCTTTCCAAAACGATTTGTTGACATTTTAAACATAACCCACACAACTATCTCATCAATCAACTGCATAATCGTTGCTAAACGTCTCTTTAACACCACTTTGGTGCTCTCACCTCCACAGAAATAGCGCAGAGGGACCACCGGGGCTGGCACCCTCAGATATTTTTACAGAAGCACACTGTAGCCTGGTGCCCATTAACAAAATTAGATCGCAGCATCAACATGTCTTTGGTGCAGACACACCACTGATCTGCCAGCCTTGTAAACAGGGTTCAGGCCAGGCTCTAACCCTCCGGCAACAACGCCGTAGCCTGGCGCTCTCTGAGAGGACAGAGGTGGTGCCAACCCCCCCCCCCCCCCCCCGCTGAGCACTTTAATAGATACTATCTAGTTACTCCCTCCTAGAGCTGAGGAGGAAATGTGTCAGGCCTACTTTGGCCATAAGAGTTAAGGCTGGTTTCACAGATATGGCAGCACTCAAAGCTTTAATGCGCCGTAATCTTCCCTAAAGCGCCAAGGCTGATTTACTTTGAGAGGTGAGTATGTAGCGCTCGGGAGTATTAAAGCCGGGAGGAAAAGTCAATTAAGAAATTAAAAATGAAAGATGTTCGGTGGGAGAGGGAGGAACCGAGATCTTGTCACATGTGAGAAAGATGCGAGGGTGCTCTTTCCCCTGATTTAGAGCAGAACAGGCTGATGTGGAGGAAAAGACAGCCAGCCTTGCAGCCTCAGAGCCAACAGCAATCAATAAGAAGTGCAGCGTCGAATCTCTACAAAACTCATTACAGTTTAACAGCCACAAGTGCTGAGTGTGTCAGTCCGCCCACAGAGCAAAAGCATTGATGTGGTCCTCGCTTCGGCCTCTCGGCTAGGAGTTAGAGAGCTGAGCCCCGGCTTTGACAACCGCAGGCCTCGGGAATGAAAGTGATCCCTCAGTTCACCTGCTAAACCTCTAATTAGCAGTCAGTCTCCATTGACTTAAATATGAACTGGCCTTTTAAAAAGGGCAAACAAATATTGAACTGTGGAGATCAAACGGATGATCGATACGACGTCGGGCCGATGCAGTTTCCTTTGGCTTTGAAGCGCATCCTCTAATCGCAGGCTCGAATCCATCGCGAAAACGATGAAATGTTTATTAATCAGATGGTATCCTCCAGAGGTGGCTGGTCTCAACCTCCAGCTGTGGTCTGGCTGGAAATTACAGATGGGCGACATGGTGGCACTGTCGCCCCAAAGCGAGAGGGTCCCTGATCCGTTTCCTCCCACAGCCTATTGCAGACTCCAATCTGCCTCGAGGTGTGAGTGTGAGAGTGAACAGTCCAGGGTGTATTCCCTGCTTTGGACTCCATGCGTGCTCAAGATAGAAATGGCACAAAGCAGTTCAGATAACGGATGAATGGATTTATTCATAGCTTCTTTTTCCTGGGGAGAAGAAGTCTGAGAAAATGTTTCTGTCCCGTGAAACATATAACCGCGCGATAAGAACAAGAGCGTGCGCATGACGGAGCGTACGTATCGCCGCTCCTATAGCGAGGGCCCTCTTAATTAACGTGGCGACACGTTTGCGTGGACGTTTCTCTTTTATTCCGCTCACAATGGAAAGCGCGGACAGACGGTCAGAGGAGGCTCAGAGAGCCGCACACAAAAGCCCTGGAGTCGGGACACACACAATGTTGGCCTGCCAGGGAGACATTAGTGGAGGGGACAGCGCGCTCGCTTCACTGCCTCTGTGCTCGGATGACGACGGGCTACCTTTCCTTCTGGGACAGCAGTCACCTTACGGCATAATGGACTATTAATAAAGGGTAGAGGCAACAGGCGTCTTGCCTTTCACCACGGGCCCAGGCAGGAGCACAACTCTGGCCACCGGACCTCTGTGTCAAATAACCGCGCCGACAACAGAAGACATTCAGCCGGCTCGAGGAAGTGTGGCAACGCAGCCGAGCTCGGGCTCCAAATGTGGTTTTCTGCTCGGCACAATGGGCCTCTTTGATCGAGGGTGCACACACCAGAATTTCGGGTGCGAGCGCGTTTTCCCTGCACTCATAAATATGGACGTCGAAGTCCAGTGCGCTCAAATCCCACGCCAGGCCAGAATTTGTGTTTGCACTTTCCAAATCAGTACTATGGAGGCATCATGGGTGCATAAATGTAGTATCAGTCGGGGGCATGGCCACTGCTTGCGGCAGTGATTTCCCTCTTGCCCGGCTGCCTTCTGGCTTCACAACTAATTTGTTTTTGGGAGACTTAGGACATTATGGTTTCTGTTTGAGCGTCTGAGAAGTCTCTTTTCTTGGCCCGCTTCTGCGGTTTCCATGCTGCAAAATTAAGGAACGAGGGCCGTGAAATCGGAATTGCGATCATTTTCCTAGGCCGCATTTGTCTGCTGCTTTTCACATCGCGTTTGGTTCCTGACGTGAGGTGATTTTTGCAACAATACTTATGCTCCTTTTGTGAGTCTGAAATTATACAGCTCAGTGTATTTATGACCGTAAGAGCTGCAGGGAAGCAGCACGAGTCAAAATTTTGGCTCACAGTCAGAGACTGTGTCAAAAATTGACACTGTAGAGACACCTTTGGGATGGGATAAGATGGGATAGGATAAGATGGGATTGGATTGTACTTTATTTAATCCCCAAAGGGAAATTATTCAGTCATTTAAACACGGCAGTGCCTCTCAGAAGATTTTGTAATCAAGCCTCCCAGCAAAAGTTTGAAAAGATAACTATCCTGGAGGAATCAACTTTTAGTCACGTTAATTAACGCATTACCGCATGCTATTGCAGGAACACATTAAGCTTAGACATTTAAAGCTTATTTTAATCACATCTAATCAATCTCACATTTGTGCAGGCATTTCAAAATTCAGTCTATCTCCTCAGCTTTGGCTAATAGTGCTGTTGGCAGAGGAAGGTGAACTCTGGTGGGTGCAACTTCGACTGTAAACCTTCTAATTATACTCCAGTTTTCCTCCCACAGTCCAAAATCATGCATGTTCAAGTCGACTGGAGACTAAATTGTGAGTCTGAGAGTGAATGGTGTGTGTGCTGGAATAGACTGGTGACCTGTGACCAGTATCAGTTCTCTTCCTATGTAGACTAGGATAGGCTCCAGCCTATGCTACCACACCATTAGATAAGATGGGGGATGAATGGCTTGTTCCTCAGATGGGACAACTGTTGCAACATTCCTGCCCTTACAGTTATTTGGACCATACATGTATGAGCAGACGGACCAGAGACTTCTGAGGTAGTATCATTAGTTGCCGGATGGATCCAAGCACATGGTCTAGTTTGCATTTTGTGACAAACCTAGTTGAACCTGCTTGATGGAGCAAGGGCAGAGCGATCTACAAGGCATCCCAGCAGTGTTGACAAAAGCAGTCATGGGTTTGGCAGCGAGCTGGTTTAAGATGAGAGCCGAGCGATGAGAGCAACAACTCTGTCTCACGCTGTGAAATGACAAAATGATCGCTAAACAGAGCTTCAAACAGAGGGAGCGTCACCCTGATACCCTCCATGGTGCGTCCATTGTTTTCTTTCGTTGTGCATGATCAACAGCACAGGTACACCTGCGGGAACATGAGCCTCCAGCCACCAGCACCTGAGCCACAGGTGTTACAGGATTATTGTGCCGCTAGTGTGAGCTCACATGGAGCAACTGGACTGACGACAGACTGGTAATGATAGCGGCCATATCACACGGTCTCTCATTACAGTGATCACGCTGAGTAGCTGGCCTCCGTGGCGTCATCTCATGTCCGGCGGTGAATTAATTTCACCTTTAATGAGGAGACGCTCAAGGCAGGGAGACGGAGCCGGGTTCGACTTCGCATGTTGACATTGACTCTAATAATGTAAAAAAAAAAAAAAAGTGTTCGAGTGAATGGAGATGGACCAGGGACACGTCCAGGGTGTGTGAAAGCTCCGTCCAGACACTGTCTGGGTATAAACATGCATGTTTGGGCTGAATACGCTGTTGTCATGTTGGTATTAGTGTGCGTGTGTAGTCCCCCTCTGTCGGACGCTAGCAGCGGGTTAGCTCGGGCTGCTAACTAGCGACGCCACCTCCAGAGACCGCACTTTGACTGAGTTGCGAAGCGGGTTTCCGTCGCGGCCGCGTCAGCCCGTGTTTCCCCCCCCCGGCAGCCGGCAGCGGAGCCGAGGCTCGACGCTGTCACTTGGAGTAAACAGAGCAGTGCAGCTAGCGCTAGCCCGGTGCTGTCCAGCTGAGCAGCCAGCGGCGCAGATGCGCAGCCACGGGGATACGCAACAACTCCGCCGTGTGTGCGTGTGTGTATTTAGGAGAAATATACATAAATAACACATTGAGGATGTGTTTTTTTTTGTACCTGTAATATGAGAGCAGGCCATTGCTGAGGACGAACCACCGTCGCTGGTAGCCCTTCAGATAGTTGGTCCATTTAAAGAGCCACCCCTTGTAGGTGTCCGAGCCCGGAGCCGGGGCCGCGGCAGAGGCGGATGCCGAGCCCTTCCCTTGGTCGCTCATCCTCCGCTCCCACCCGCAGGATCAACCGGGGACCGGGACGCTACCCCACCGGGGCTGCTGCCTGGCCGAGGACGTGGCTCCGAGGATGGTCCGATCCAGCGAGGGAGAGACGGAGAGATAGAGAAGAGGGAGAGAGGGAGAGCGAGAGAGTGAGGGAGGGAGAGAGGGAGAGACCACCGGGAGCCCCTTTCACATGACGCCGGAGCGGACACCGAGCGAAGGTCGAGAAGTGATGCCAAGAAGACACTTTGCTGATGCAGACTGCAGAGGATCCGGGGCACAGAGCTGGGCTGGATAGAGAGGACAGACTCATTACATGGTTTCACTGCGATCTGAAGAAGGAGAAGGAGGAGGTGGAGGAGGAGGTGGAGGACGCGGAGCAGAGCGGGATTTCCATGACGACGGAGTGTGACATTTGATGGCAGCAGCCGTCACGAGGAGGGAGCGGCTCCATTCATGAAGTAGTAGGGGACGCGCTGGATGGAAATGGCCGCTCTAGTCATCCAAGTCTATGGTCCACATTCGCACCGCGTCACAGCGCTATCCAAACATTCCCAAACATTTGACATGCGGTCTGATGATCTCAGATCAGAGCACACCGAGACAAACACATTCAGAGTGTTAATTAGCCGCTGTCTGCACAGTAACAAGTGCTACTGTCCCAGGAGCCTGACTCCTCTGAGGGCCCACGTGGCCCAGGGCCCTGCTGTACCTGTTGATTGATTTTTAGTAGGTTTCTGTATCATACTCTGATAGATAGATAGATAGATAGATAGATAGATAGATAGATAGATAGATAGATAGATAGATAGATAGATAGATAGATAGATAGATAGATAGATAGATAGAGTAGAAAGAGACTTTTAGGCAGTGTAATTTGAATGTAGTTTACACAGATTGTAATTTGCCGCTCCAGCTCAGTCTTTCGTCAGCCCTGGGGAAGAAGCAGGTTTTCAGTCTTTCTGTTTGTGCCCGCATGGCCCCTAGCCTGCCAGAGGGGAGGGTGTCAAAGAGACATTGTCCAAGGTGTGTGTGTGTGTTTGTGTGACCAGCTCTTTCCAGCACTGTTTTTCAGCCGAGCAGAGTCATATGTTCCAGCAGTGGCAGAGGGGCACTGATGGTCTTTTGTGCAGGGGACCCTGTGTCAAACATCCACGGGGGCTACTTTACTTCAGATTAGATAACTAGGTGTTTAGTTTGTAATGTGTAGTTTTAAGTGTAAATCTAATCTAATTTACTAATTGTGTATGCTTGTTTGTTTGGTTTATTTAGGTGTTCTCTATTTAGATTAGATTTTGAATAGTTTTTTTTGTTTGTTTTTTTTGTATTTGGGTATTTATTTGGGCATCTAGGAGCATTTAGGTAACCACTATGCACCTGGTTAGGCTTTTTTTTTTTAATCCAGAACAAGAGAAGCTGTGGGTCGTAGTCATAGTCTTGTTTTGTTTTGTGGAAAGTTTTGAATTGACATCAAATTTCATCATTTTGATGATGTTCTGTTTGTGTCAAATAGCTGCTAGAATTAGATTCAGTTTTATCGTGTTTTTACTTAGTACAGGGCAACCAAAGTTTTTCATCTAACCGGAGAACGAAAAAAAGCAGCAAGGTCATCTGAGCACAGTATAAACTTGGGAAAAAAAACAAAAAGCAGCACAATGTAGAAGATGGAATATAAAGGTGGGCGACTGAGGCCCAGGAGCAGTGCAGTCATCCATGGATCAGAAGGTCAATGGGTCGATCCCAGCTCGCTGCAGCTTATCCCTGGGCAAAATACTGAATCCCAGAGTGCCCCTGATGCTGTACCATCAGCAGACAAATATGTAAGAACACATAAAAACGCTTCATAAGAACCAGTGCATTAACCATCTAAACTATGCAGTAGAACTAGGAAAGGTGATTCATGATCCATCCTCGTCATCATTTAGTTTATATTGTGCCTGCATGGTGCATAAATCTGTGTGCAATCGCAACGTCCACAAACTCAATGACAGCTTTACACTAGAGGGCACATGAACGACGCACTGGATCAAAGATAAGATAAGTGGATCAATAGTGCCCTGACTACAATCTCTTTCCCCCTGGCTCATTAAAAGGCTGTGTAAGAGGGGAAGTCAGAGGCCTGGCTGATCCACCTGTTCTCTGTACCATCACCAGTAAACCATCAACCAGGCTACACCTGGATGTACTACCGTGGACAGTCACTCGTATTGATTTCTCATTAGGTGAATGTATTGACTCCATTACCTTAAATTAAGTCTTCATGACAAAAACATGCATGTGTAAGTCAAATGGAGACTCAAAAATTGCTCCTAGTGGCAACATGTCTAGGTTGTATTCCCTGCTTTCACCCTATGTAAACTGTAGATATAGGTTCCATGAAACCTGTGCTACACTTCTGGGTACAAAGCAGGTAAGAGACCTCACTCAGAAACACTTTTGATGCAGCTCGAGGGACCCGAGTGCGTTTTGCCGACCCGTTGTTTGCGCCTGATAACATCTTTGTGCCACAAGGTGGCAATATTGTCTAAATGATTTTACTGTGTTGTTGACGCCGCACACAATTGAAAAGTGACCAGAAGGAGGTTGCTGCTCTCAAATGCATTTAATTATTCATCATCAGAAGAAAAAAGGAAAATACTCACAGTACTAACACAGTAAAAATAAACACATGTCATATTCTGATAAAAAACGGTAGCCCTTTTTATTAGGAAACACGCAGCAGACAAACTGATGAGGACTCATGCTACACACAGTTGCTTTCTAGTGTATCTCTGCTACATATTTTCTTTTCACGAGGAAAAACGAAAAAAACAAAAAGACTACACACCGCCATCTGCCCTGATTGAGGGGTTCAGCACTACATCTTGGAGAGGAACATGAGCTTGTGCTCTCACATGCCAGTGAAAAACGACCACACTCACTCCACTCAGCTGCTCATTACAGTGTCAGAAAAAACATGTTTTACAAAAATTAAACACAATATCAAATTTAAACATCAGTGCAATTAAACCCTGACCCGTTGGCTCTACCAACAAAAGCATGCAAGTCAATTACTCTAAGGATCACTCTTATGTACAGTAGGTCTGCATATAGTCAGTGCAGCCATATTCACAATCTACCTAGCTACTGGCCTAATCAAATGATAAAGCAACTGTTAATCTCACAACATTACCAATTAGATACTACTCAGATACTGATATGAAAGCTTCATTAAGGTTCCCTGTGTGTCTGTGATGCACTCATGAGGGGCGTTTGTGAAAGTCTTTGAGCTTTGCTGCATTATTTCTGCAGGATATCTGAGCGTGAGAGGATTACATCTCCTTTATTTGAGGCATTTTAATATAATATGGTGGTACATATAGTCAGTCACTACATCCCTGCGGGATTTTATTGTTCCTTCCTAAACCAAAGCTCCAACATCTGTCTCTTATCTTCTTATGACTGTCCTTTGCGTGCCTGAATGTCAGCTATCAAACCTGCCTCTCCCTTTTCCTCTCTCTTGCTCTCTCTGGCACAGACACACACACACACACGCACACACACACACATAAACATCCACATAGCATGCACAAGTTCTCCTGTCAGGCTCTGCAGCCTCCTGCACGTCCCCAGCTCCCTGGATTTAATGTATTCATCAGAAACAGACACTGCGAGCAGGGAGGGAGCAGATTAAAGCCCTACAGTACATCATGATAAGGACTGCAGTATTTTCTGCTGCAAGACAACCTTAAAACACCCTTCGTCTCGGCAAACAGCTTCGCCACGGGCTAAGTTTGAAACAGGAAAAAAACAAAAATGCAGGCTACTTCTCAGAAAATCTACAATTAAACACCGTTTTATCCTATCTGTACATTTTATGATAATCTCCTGGGAAGTGAACCATCAAGCTCCTCTTTGCTCCTTATTATCCCACCTCGTTGACCAACGCTCTCAAAGAAACCCAAACGTGTCTAGTGCGAGCGTCTGCCGTTGACCTTACTGACAAAGACAAATTCGAAAGGAAGACTCGATGATATTGCTGCCTCTCCGGTCTGAGTCTCACAATCACGGCCACGAGACAAACCTCGGTACGACCTGCCGCTGCCGCCGCGATTCAGGAAGCTCGGCCTCAAATGCGTGACTGTCGAGTTAGTGCGAGAAAAATAACTGTGCTATGCCAGATCCATTGGTTCTCACCTGCCCTCACTGCCTCGACCCACACCCTCACATCTACTGTGTACGTTTGGCAGAACTGGAAGTGGTTGGATGACCATGTGTGAAAGTTTTAGTGTCTTTTACAGCGCACGAGTCTAATAAACCTCATTATGAAAAAATCAGCTCAGTTAAAGCAGGAGGCCACGGGGTATATTTCCAGCCATTTAGATAAGAAAGTCATTTTCTCCACAGCCGCTCCACTCCTGAGGTGAGAGGGGTGGAGGCAGCTCTCTGGGTCACATGATGGCGCAGCGGTTCCTCTGTAGCGCCCCCTGCAGACGGATGGAGGTGTGGTTCTGGCGCATGCCGCGTGCCACGGCGATGCCCAGGAGCTCTTTGAAGAGCAGGACCACGTGCCAGTTGAACTTGGCCGAGCACTCCACGTATCCGCACTTCCAGGTCTTCTTGACCAGGACGGACACGGCCCTGCGGGGCATGAAGCGCTGCCGCTGCAGATCCCGCTTGTTGCCCACCACCAGGATCGGCACCTCGCTGCTGCTGCCTTCCCTGCGGGAGCACAACGAGAGGCCACAACAAAAGAGGGTTCAGTTCAGAGAAGCGACGGCTTTCATCGCAGCGGACGGCTGGGCGTGTGCAAGATGTCTCCGTGCTGTTTTTTTTTTCCTTCTTTCCGAGGTGTGCGGGGGCGGATTGGAGGATTACAGCTCACAGGCTCGAGGGGCCTCCCACCACACTCTGCAGCGACTGGTTTACAGCATTATTGCGTGCGTGAAACTGTATGGCAACCCGGAGGTGGGCACGAATGAGCGAGTCGAAGACTTTGCGGCTTGTGTAACCCCCGCAGTGTTAATGAGAAACACATCCGGGGGGACTTCATCAAGTCCAACCATTCCCAGCAACGCGTCACACTGGTGCCGGTTTGGAAAACCAATCTGACGCTCCACTTAAAAAGGAGAGAGGGTTGTAGAGGAAAGTGGTTAGCAGAGAAAATCCTGGATTAGACTGTAGGGCAAACACTATGAAGGAAAGAAGGCTGATTATATAAATCGGATTTCTAACAATGAGATTAATTTCTACTTTGAAGCCTTTCTGTTTGGTCTGGTGCCAAAGTCAGTGGGGCTGAATGCTTTAATTGCAGTTTTTTTCCCAAATAGTAATAACATTTATAAAGCTATAGAAGGTCAAGTTGAATTTATCGAGGACAACTAAATCTGGTATAGAAAGAGAGTAATGAGTTCATAAAGCTACTGCATTAACTTTTTTTCAGTTTTAATGAATAAAGCTTTCTTTTTTGGATTTATCATGCCCTCTCTTCTGACAGAGTCTCGGATACTACTTGGATCCATATATGCATCTATAAGAGTCTTGGATCCATATATGCCCCTAATGGATGGACAGATAACTGGACAGAGAGCAAAACAGAAAAAAGACATGCATAGTGTGGGTTTTATGGTCTGAGGCAAAGTTCACTTCGAGATGTGGGATAGAGAAACATCACAGCGATCATCTCACTTTTCTCCTTTTCACAGGTTGTGCTCACATAACAGACTTAAAAATACCTCCTTGTATATCTGCTTCAGCATTTTATCAGGACAAGATGTACTGAATATGTGCGAGCGACTGCACATACCTCCGTATACCTCGAAAATAGTCCGAAACTATACAGGAGTGACCCTGACTCATAGGAGGGGAACAGTGGAATAAAGGAGGCTATTCTGGTTTCGAAAGGATTTTGTAAGCTTTCATTTACAAGTCAAGAAAAAAGACACAGTCTTTAAAGTTGCCATCTACAGCGCAGTCACCTTGTGCTGTAAAAGCCTCAATTATTCATGAATTCATGAATATACAGTTTCCACTTTGGCCCTCCTGTGCTTCCACTCTGACCTTAGATCTTTGTCCTATGATTACACGATCCTCCTGTTTCCCATTCCTCCTGCATTCGCCCTTCCTTCCCCCACTGCTGGTGATAATGGTTTTCTGTCAGGGGTCATAAACATTCATGGTAGCACACTCGCAATGGCAGCAAGGTGGAGATGATCTGCACAGTGGCCGTTTGGACATGCACAACATAGCAGAACAAATGAGGCCACTCATTGCACCTCTCAGTATGTAAATATATGCAGGCATGCCAGCAGTGAAGGCGATGGAGCAGGTGATACCTTTTTTCATTCAGTCTTTTTTTTCCCTCTGCCAGATCTGCCTCCTTTTTGGCTCTTGCAAAACCAGACCTTTAATGTATCTCCCTCTTACTCTCAACCCTGCCGGATTTCGCTGCAGCTTAGAAATTTCCCGAAAAATGATCTTGAAATCGTGCTCTCGTGCATCGACGCAGGAATCAAACATCGTTACCAAGCTGCCACAATGCAAGAAAGGAGTGTGGTGAATTAAAAGATATCACCACAAGCTGACTATCTATCATTGTCACGCTGTCACAGACGTGTAATTGTGCGGCTTTGTGGCTGGGCTGTGAAATTGCACGCTGTCTCCAGACGGGTGCCTCGGTGAGGTCATTAGCAATCACCATCTTGGTTCAATAAGCCACATGCCCGCTGCGCCTCTACCCGTACCTGTGCTCCACGATCTGCTGCCTGATCATCTTGACGTACTCGAAGCTCTCCACGCAGCAGATATCGTACACCAGGATGTAGGCGTTGGCATTGCGAACACCTCTGCAGCGCAGATCCAACCACTCCTGGGAGACAGGCACAGAGAAAAACATGACTTTATACAGAAAAAGACACCCGGTATGCTAGCAGAGTCAGGGATGGCAAAACTGGCCGTCGATAAATTGCTCCAGAACTGTGGTGTATCTCAACAGTGATATCATGGATTGATATGAGAAACACTGGTGATCCTTTTCTCTTCTCTTCTCACATCCACAAGCGGCAACAGGGTCAATTGAAAGAGTCTTTAGTTGACCTAAACATGCATGTTTTGGGATTGTGACAGGACCTGTAAAAGACTCACACACACAAGAGAACGTGCAAACTCCACAAAGACAGGTGCCATTCTACGGATACATGCAGAATCTTAAATAATAAGAAAATATATATAGTAGATGTGAAATTGCCTCATTGTGGGAGTGATAAATTCGATCTCAGTTTGGTCCAACTTGTGTCCTGAAACTCTTGGTTCCCACACACTGACCTCCCCCTGACTTTCCCCAGAGTGCCACCATGAGGTTGCTGTTTTTTCATTCAGACACACAGTCACAACATATATCAGATAAATGGATTGTGACATTTGATACATGCACTCGTGTCTCCCTCGGGACCAGCTGAGATGACTTGGGCTGACTTTTCACGTAGCATCACCATCAATGCGGCGTCTCTATTGGTTTCTGACAACCCCCTTGCAAAAAAAGTGAAGCCTTTGTGCAACCGGTTGTAAATACTGACATCTAAACATCATCCCAAAATTGCAAAGCTCCAAAAGCAACAGTGTGTGTCTCATCGATGAGCATAATGCCCTGATGTATGGAGTACATTAACAGTGGAGCAGAGGGCTGAACAGCATGGGGCATGTGCTTCTGTAATTATTGTAAAGCACTTTGGCTCAAAGTCAGAGTTTGTCAGCTTCGGTTGCTAAGCATCTGCGAAAAGTGCAGAGCCCGTGAAGTCTTGTCGCTGCATGACTCTGTGAGTCTTACGACCTAGAGAAAGTCATAAAGCATGGTGACTGCCGGCAGCGAGCAGCGAGCAGCGCACCGTGTCCCGGCTCGCGTGTTCAAGGACAATGAGAGCAAATAATAAGAGATGAGCAAACACGGAGGAGGAGGAGGAAGAGGAGGAGGAGGAGGAGGAGAAACTCACGCAGCTCTTTGGACATTTGCTGCAGCTCTGTGGTCAGCGTGCGGACGCAGCACAATTCGTTTGACGCTAATGAGTCTCAAACTGTAATCAAAGCGCTTGGCACGAGTGGGCACGCTTGCACCTTACTGCGGGACAGTTGCCTCAGTGGCAGCGCCATTCTGCCGCTCACGCTGTGCCCACCCCCCCACCCCCCACCCCCCCAAATGCATGCCCCGCAACTAGCCTCAAACAGCATGTGATGAATCTAGAAGCATTTGATCAGATAAAAGAGAGAGGAAGAGGGGGGAAAACAGAGGAACTTGAGGGGTGAGAGGTGTGGGGGGGGGGTCTGCTGAGGGAGGGAAATGAGAAAACAAACACAGGCCTGAGAGAACGTCGAAAAGATGAAGAAAAAAAAAAGGAAAAGCCGCGGTGGATCAAGGGATGAGCAGACAGGGGTGTCAACATAACCTCTGGGGTGCAGGCACACTGCTAATGAATGGTCTGGAGTGACAGCTCTGTGTGCAGGTTAACTCAGTCCTATTCTTTCTGTTTAATTCAGCAGGCAAACAGAGGATACCGAGCAATGGGGCCAGCAGCGTAACATTCATTCAGCGCTAACTATATGGTAGACGTACAAAGGTTAGGCTCAACGGCGTGATCATTTCATCACAGAGAATCTGATTAGCTACTCGACATCTGAGAAGATGCAGTTTTTTCACTTTGAAGCTGATGCCAGCGACTGCTTAACTTAGCATAAAGACCAGAAGTAGGGGCAAATAGGTCGCCTGGATCTGTCTATAACAGTGGTTTGCCTCTGTGGACGTCATTGGTTTCCGGCCAAGAAGTTAGATTTTCATGAAGGAAGGGTTTAGCCCGATCCAAGGAAGAGTCCTCTCAGTTTTGGAGAGCATCTGAATCAGAAGGCGGTTTTCTCACTTCCATCCAGTTGTTATCTTACACGCTTTATACCTCAACAGAGTTGCAGCGGTCTGCTGCAGTCTGACACAGCACACATGGGGTGAAGGCAGGGAGCACACCCTGGAAAGGTCACACACACACACACACACACACACCATGCACTCACAACTAAGGATGATTTCCAATCAGTGCATGTTTTTGGACTATGCCAGAAAATTGGAGTAGCTACTTGAAATAAAACCCACACAGACAGAGAGGTAACATGCAAACTCCACAAAGAAAGGCCCTTGGCCTGAATGTGATTCAAACCAGAGAGCTTTTAGCTGTGAATCAACAGCACTCACCACTTATCCATCGTGTGGCCAGTTCAACTGCAATTCAGTTTGGTATTTTCGTCTTTATTTGTTTTTGTGGAGAGGAATGCATTCAATTACAAAAGAACAAGGATTACAGACAAAAGTCATCCAAAATGCCCCGGAGGGCATGAAGAAATATCCCTGCATGATGCTGAAGATTCACAGCCAATCACGATGCTGTCACCTACCACCAATGAGCAGAACATCGACAACATGTGATTCATTCTGTGAGACACACAGACATAATTCAATGCTCGACCTCGTCCGAGGCTGTTCATTTTTCATGCCCTTGTCGTGATTTTCAAAGCTGTCCGCCTTGCCCCAGTAAATCATTTGTGGCTTTGTGTTTCCTGACTGATGCACCTGCACCCCGAGCGCAGCGCGGCGCTTTGAAAACTCACATATCAAAGTGTTGATAATCAGACCTCTCCTCATTTTCATGCCTCTAATTAGCATGGAGCTAACATGACCCTCATTTGTAGCCGCGTTCGCAACGATGATTGATTCGATGGAAGTAATTTCCCACGAGGTGTTTACATTATTTCGTCTACCTCCCGCGACAGCTTGTGCAACTTAGGACTGTGAGAAATCTAATTACCTTACTCCGGAGGATGGGGGAGGTATGCTTTTCGAATCAACATACTTCACAGGCAACCTGCGCAAATTGCATCATCTGATCATCTGTGACAGGGGCGGCGAAGGAAGCAGGCGTTGATCGGTGTAAAATTCTCGTGATGACAACACATCTGTGTCAGCGCGCCGTGGCTGGCGTCGGCTCGGTTTGGAAGAGGGTGTTTGTGGGTTTTGCGTCGTGGTGAGTGCGAGGAAGAAACAGCCTCGCACATCAGCGGGGAGATAATGAGGCTGATCAGGCACAGAGATCGCTGCCATCGCAAGTGAAGAGAGGAATCGGAGGAAGTGAGGGTGGGCACTGTGTTGTGAAAGCTGGTATGAATGTGACTATTTTCTCTCCAGGCAGGCCCAGCTTTCAGGGAGGAAGGGAGAGCGTGTCACAGAAGGTGTGATTTGTGATGTAATTTCTTTAAGTTGCTGCTCTGTTGCAGCGTCCAGCACAGCCGAAATCCCAGTGAAACGCAGGCAGGCGAGCGCCTCAGAAACCAAACCAAACCAACCAGATCCCCAGTCCCCGTCCTTAACAGGCCGCATCGGCACAGCTAAGCGTTTTCTGATAAGCGAGGCGATCGGAGATGCACATGTTGGCCTCAGTTGCAGCTTCGCATCCCTGTGGGGCTAAAAATAGCTGCTTGTGTTCTTGTCTCATATCTCTTTGTCATCCTGGTCCTGTTTTTAAAATGTGGAGGAGGGGCTACAAACAGCAACACCACTCAAACCCAAACAACAGGCCAAAAAAAAGAACAAAAAAACAAACAGAATGAAAAATTAGATGAAGAGCGTGAGCTCGGCAATATGCAGCTGGCAAACCTAAATCAAACAGTCTTTAAAATTGCATGTGTGGGCATGTCTATTTGTGTGTGTGTGCAGGATGTGAGAGCGTACTGGTGGGAGCGCAAATGTGAAGTGTGGTCTGCATCCTCTAGTCGGCCTTCTCCACAAAAAAGAGCATCTCGTCCTCGGGAGCCAAACAGAAGACGTTGCCCTGACAACCGCGGGCCACGGTCAGTATTTCGCAGGCTATGACAGAGCCGCCATGTCGTCTGATATTAACGGAGGCAGCTTAACTGAAATGAGTGGTTGTGATGGATCGATACGGGCAGCGCAGGAGGGAGACCGGAGTAACCTGGCGGGGGGAAGGGATGGCGAGCAATTAGAGATATGTCACGCATAGGACACGCTGGTCGATTTACAATTAAAATCTATTATATCCCCCGGGGATGAAACTCGCATTACTCACTGGTGACCTACACCAGACGGCCATTAAAACCTCTAGGCTGCGGAGTTTTGAGACGACATGTGGCGGACTGATGCTCACTACGGGACTTATGAGGTCTAAAAGCCCTGTAATGCAATTTTTTTTGAGCATATATTCACTTTCTCACCTAATGAAAAAGGTGGCACCATTAAACTGGCCCGATCTGTCTTAAATCAGCTCATATGAATATCCATCCATTATCTTTGTACAGTACTTCACAGTGTCACTGGGGTCAATATGGAGCATATCCAAGCACACAAGGGCAAGTCGCCTCTCCATGACAGGGCACGTACTCTCACACTCGCACACACACCATCTTTTTTCTTCTTCGACTGATCTAAAAATGCACATTTTGGACTGCGAGAGGAAGCTCGAATACCTAGAGAAAATCCACACACTCACAAGGAGAACATGTAAAATTCATACAGAAAAACCCAGCCCTTCTTGCTGTGAGATGTCAGGACTCACCGCTCACTACCTGAGGAAAAATGTGTCAGTACTATCAGGACTCTGTTACATCTAAGCGCTAATTTTTCTTCTTTACACTACACCTTGGATCAAACAACACAATGTTTTAATTACTACCCCTTAGAGGTGCTTTGAAGCTAATTCTATTACCCTTGGACAGGTGGTTGGTATTCAGCATAGACAGGAGTGGCATCTGTACTCCAATCTATCTCCAGGCAAGAAAGGAAAACACGTTTCACCAAATGCCAAAAATATTCCCTTGATCACAGGCAAACGTAACAATGGTGGCACAAATACTCACTCAGCTGTGATGGATTCATCTTACCTACAGTATTTTCTCAGTTTTTATTTAGATTCATTCAAAGAAAATCACTTCTAAAACCTTCTTCAGCTCACGTAAGCAAAAATTTCCATACACTAGTGTTTTGTGCAGGCGTAACATTTCACAAGGATCCCATTTCTGCTGCATCTGAGAGTCAAAAAGACACAATGTGCGCCTCGAACGGCAATCGTTTCCACCTTGTTATCAGACGCAGTATCGGCAGAGATACCGGAGAAAAATGTCCAGAAAGCTCAGTAAAGCGAGAGGGAGCATTGTGTGTGGGAGGAAGTCATGGAGATACACGATGGCGAGAACAAAACGGGCAAAAGAAAAAAAAAACAGGACCAAGAAAAACCATTGCTTAATCCGCTGTCAGGCTTAGATCCATCTGTCATCACATCCTATTGACACACTGTAACAGATGCTCTCTAAACGAAACGCTATCGGCAACAGACAGACGTACCGTAAAAGCAAACAAACCATTACGCCATCGCAGCCTCATAGTAAGGTAATAAAAACCTCGCCTGTCTACATTGGGAGCGATACGGCCGTCTGTGTGGTTAAAATGGGGTCAGGAGCGGGCTGCCAGAGCATCGCCGCTCTCCTCTCCAACGTAATCTCGAATGATGAGAAGCCGCCATGCTGCATGAGCATGGAGGCGTAGTGACTCACTCCATTCGGCAGCTTATTCATCACAAATTTCAGAGGACGTTATGAAAGCCCGTTTGGTAACCCTCACGTCGACGGTGTCCATTAAACTCTGTGCAACCTCTCTAATTGACTGCGGCGAAATCCTCCTCCGTTGGTCTCTCTCCATTCCCAGTCGCGTTCCGGCAGATGAGACGCGCTTTAATTCAATCTGGTCGCGTACTGCAGGTAAATTTCAATCAGGTTTCTTTCACGATGAGGCTCCCTCCTGGCCCCCCCCCCCACTTCCTAGCTGACTGTGTCTCCGGCCTCCGGTCCCCGACCTGGCCTACGTCGCCTCTCTGCTCATAGCATAAATACAGAGACGGAGGGGGAGGGGGGGTGAGTCAAAAGCGGCCCGTCTGTCACCGGCTGCTCAGACTGTGAATGGAGGACGTCACGGGAGAGCGTCTGTATAAGCAGGACATGACAGGAACGGGGAGAGAAAGAGTACAGCGGGCCCACCGGGGTCATTCCTCAGCCCATCGAGTGGCCATAAATCTGTCTGATAAAAATGTTGTGACGGCGCTGGACTAATGGTTTTCTCTGCCTGTGCCTTCCACAACGAAAAGAGAGAGAGGGAGAGAGAGTGAGAGAGAGAGAGAGAGAGAGAGAGAGAGAGCAGAGAGCAGACGCCCTGCTCGCTGAAATGAGCAGGAAGGGTTCACACTGTACGACGTCAAGCTGTGCTCGTGTGACTCAACCTTTTGGGACGCACACACTCGCATGCACACATGCAAGGCAACGGTCCCGCCACACGAGACTCATCCTGGCTCACTCCTGCTTTCCGCTCACACCTAGCAACATGTTCCCTAATGGGGGTTAAACACCACTTAGCAGAGGAGAGAAGAAACTCAATCAGTCTTTTCAGAGGGTCTCTGTGGGCGGGAAACAATGAAGCACTCTGCGGACCTCTTAACACTCCCTGACAAAAGGTTTAATCTGGCAGAACGGCTACATGTAATTCTGCACAAGCCTGACAGGATGATCGCTCTGACCCCTCCAGCCGCCTGTCAGATGTTTTCTATGTTAACGCCCGGGCCAACACTTCAGGACGCCTCTCGTTCCAGCTGCTCTTTTCCTTTTTTTTTTTTTTTACGTCTCCTCCTCGGCCCGATCTCATTTTCTCAGCGGCACCTCGTCTGTGTAGATAACCACAGCTGTTCTTCAGAGAGCTACGTGTGACACCGCAGGGGCACAGAGGGACAGGGGAGCGCTCGGACAAAGCGGCGGCGGCGGTCAGGCGCCGTGACCTTGGAGATTTCGATCTTGGACGGCGTCGCAGCCTCTGCGACGGGCAGGGCGTCAAACGCACACCTCAAGTCGGCACAGGCCTGGAGGAGGACGACACGCCGTTTGAATGAAGAAGGACCTCTTACACCTCTTACATTACACACGCACACTTTCTTTCACTTTCATGGACGAGAGCAACACTCACGTGTTGCCGCTTGTCGCTGCTTTTCTGAGATCTGAGATCTGAGTTCGATCACAAGTGGTGAAGCAATGACGTTCGCTGTCCTCCTTTCTGAAGGAGATCAGCTGTGGCTTACGTGAGCAGTGCGAGTTACTCAGATCCGGTGGAAACCTTCCAAATTGCTCGTCGGTCGTTGTCGGAGCTGAAATCATTCTTTCTCACAGCGTCCGTGGCTCTTGGCTGAACTTGAACAGCTGTTCAGAGTGAGTGTACTCACGTCGCTTCCAAGAAACTGTTTTAAGAAATGATATCTTCAAGGACGGCATGACAAGAGAAACAATTACAGTATCCTGTTACACTTCAAGTGTTCCCGAAAGCATGCGGTACTCTTTTAAAGGTGACCTCGTAGGTGAATGGAGTATGTGAGTATTTGTTAAGGTAGACACTGACCATCGGTTTAATCATGTCTGAACCAACAGTGTGTATATCACCAGAAACTTCACCAAACTGCTGCCTCTCAGTCCTTTGCCCTCATTTATTTGTTAATTGTTTTGGAGGTAGGGACAAAGGTGTTTTTTGGGTGTAATTGTTGATGGGTCATTGCCAAACAAGCCTGCAACTCTTTCTCCTGGAGAGAATGGTTTGTAGGCTGCCATAGGTTATTTTCTTTTATCAATAACAGATATTGCATTTGGCCATATTGTACGTTTGAGAGGGCACATTCAGCATATTTACAATGAACAAAACTTCCAGAGACGAAAACACCAGAGAGCTTGAGGCATTTTCTCAGTATCCCCAAATCTGACAAGGAGGAGAGCGGAGCGACAAATCTGCATCGCAGAGTGACGACGAACCCCGGCCTTGAGGAGCTGCAGCACAAATTTCCTATGATCCTGCAGCCAGATGTGTCTCCAACTAATGAGGTGTGGCATATGACCTGTGGCCACGAATAAAAGGGCAGTCTGTGCTATTTTTAAATTGGGAGATAAACCAGGTGCTGTGGCTACGCCCGCAGCCATTGCTTCCCGGCGCATGGCTCACACATGAGCCTGACAACACACCGCCGGCACCGAGGCATCAAGGCTGCCTTCTCTCAGCTGCAGGAGACACCTCATGATTAATAAACAACAACATGCAAGCTGGCATTCCTTTAGAGGATGGCAGAGAGAGGGGTGGGGAGAGAGAGGGGTGGGGAGAGAGAGGGAGGTAGAGAGAGGGAGGTAGAGAGAGAGAGGTAGGGGTAAAGAGTTATGGAGAAGTAGGTAGAGGTAGAGAGAGGAAGAGGGGTAGGTAGAGAGAGGAAGAGAGAGGGAGGTAGAGAGAGGGAGGTAGAGAGAGAGAGGTAGAGGTAAAGAGGTAGGGAGAAGCAGGTAGAGAGAGATAGAGAGAGGTAGAGGGAGGTAGAGGTAGGGAGAGGTGGAGAGGGAGGTAGAGAGAGGGGGTAAAGGTGGAGTGATGAAGAGAGATACCGGTAGAGAGTGAGGTAGAGGTAGAGAAAGGGTAGTAGGGGTAGGGATTGAGAGGCAGAGAGAGGGAGGTGGGGGAGGAAGAGAGAGAAGTAGAGGTAGAGACAGGAGACAGGAAGGTAGGGAGAGAGAGGTAGAGAAATGGTAATAGAGGTAGGGATTGAGAGGTAGATAGAGGGAGGTGGGGGGAGGAAGAGAGAGAAGTAGAGATAGAGACAGGAGACAGGAAGGCAGGGGGAGAGAGTGAGGTAGAGGTAGAAAAATGGTAATGGAGGTAGGGATTGAGAGGTAGATAGAGGGAGGTGGGGGGAGGTAGAGAGGAGGTAGATGTAGAGAGGTAGAGAAAGGGAGGTGTAGAGAGGGAGGCAGAGAGGGAGAGTAAAGGGAGAGATGTAGAAAGAGGGAGAGACGTGTAAAGAAAGGTAGCGACAGGTAATGAGAGGTAGACAGGTAAAGAGAGAGGTGGAGAGGGATTGAGGGGTAAAGTGAAAGAGGCAGAGGTAAAGAGGTAGAGCGGAAGGGAGATTTAAAGAGGGGTAGAAAGGTAAAGGGGGAATAGAAAGAGGTAAACAGAAACGCAAAGAGGAAGGATAGAGGAAGGAGAGGTAGATAGGGTAGAGGGAGACGTAAGAGTATGGAAAAGATAGAGGGGTAAAGAGAAAGAGGTAGAGGGGTAGACGAAGGTAGAGATGTAAAAACAGACAGGTAGAGAGGGACGGATAAAGTTAAAGAGAGGTAGGGAGAGTGGTAGACAGGTGTAGAGAGGTAGAGAGACGTAGACAAAGGTGAAGAGAGAGAGAGACAGTTTACATTGTCAAAGTGAAGCTGTGTCTCCATAGCAACTACTAGACCAGGGACATCTGATAGTGGTGGTGGTGGTGGAAGGATAAATAAAACTGGTAAAAATTTGAGGGAAGCCGCCGGCTGTGAGCAGTACTTGTAAAAACGAGGGCATGAGGAAATAAATGACAGACATGGAGTTCCTACAGGTTCCTCTTAACCCTCTCCCTGTCCTGCTGGTTTGGGGCTCAGACTCACACCTGTACTGGTAGCGACCCTCCTGCTCCGGTCTGAGGTTACGTGTAGATGATGCAGGCTTAGATGCACGTACCTGGCTGGAGCTGGAGGGAAAAGAGGAGATTGGTGGGACGTCCAGGACCTTGAGCTCGTACATGTTCCCGTTGAGGATGACGGAGGGTCTGTAGACATATCTGCTTCTGGTCGGCGTGTACACCTCGGAGAAGTCGTTGTAGATGAACTGTCGGATGATAGAAGTTTTCCCCACGCCGGGAGCACCGATGACTGCGATGCTCAGCGTCTCCACCATTCCTGGAGCCCCGAGTCCAGCAGCATGGACACTAGCGACGACAAGGACAGATGTGACCGTCCACACACACACACACACACCACCAGGCACAGCAGCTGGCACCGCGCTCCCAAACCAACCGGGCTCCCGAGTGCGCGCAATCACACGACGCGATCACACTTGATCTCCAGGCTGGAGGGAGAGAGGAGGAAGGAGGGAAGAGCCCCGCAGCCCGGAGGAGGTGTCAGGATTACAGCTCCACCATCTTCCAGCAGCAGCGGCGCCGAGAGACATCCCCGGGACGGCCGGTCCCCGCAGAGCAAGCGTCACAGTCCGTCCTGAGTGTCTCCACATGGACATGCTCTCATCCAGGGCTGCACGCTGACCTTGTCTCCATCACAGGCAGCAGGGGCGCACAGCCGCCCGACGCCCCGACCGCACGCCGCACATGTGCCCCGAGTCCGCATCCAACACCGTCACCCTCTGGATCTCTCTCTCTCTGGATGTCTTCCTCCTCCTCCTCCTCCTCCTCCTCCTCCTCCTCTTCTTCCTCTTCTTCTCGTTCGCCTCCTGACGGAAAGACGGATTCACATCCGCGGGAGTGAAGGAAGCCGACGATGCTTCTGCTGCTCACTCAGGCTGCAGACTCCTGTGAAGGCATGTGGAGCCTGTTAACGAGCAGTGTGTGCGTATGTGTGTGAGAGAGAGGATGCTGCTGGAGACCTCTCTCTCTCTCCCTCTCTCTCTCTCTCTCTCTCTCTCTGTTTCTTAATCTCCCTCCCCCTCTCTCCCCTTCAGCATCCCTGCACCCTGCTCATCCAATAAGATCATGGTGTGCCTGTGCCTGTGTGTGTGTGTGTGTGTGTGTGTGTGTGCCTGTGTGTGTGTGTGTGTGTGTGTGTGTGTGTGTGCGTGCGCGTGTGCGTGCGCCTCTGTGTGTCCCTTACGCATCAAAGCAGAGGAGCAGGCAGTGTGAGGGTCACAGGCAAGACATCATATCTCTGAGGGACACGACTTATTGTTGCAGAGGGTGCTCGGGCCATCAATCACTGCCGGACACACACACACACACACACACACACACACACACACACACACGGACACACACATGCGGTCACAAAGGAGAACCCGCAGACAAACCCGCAGATGAAGCTTAGGGTGCTACACATGTGTTTTGTTTTTTTACTCCTGTTTATTAAATAGATCCATCATGCTAGGAGGCCCCGGACCCTCAGGGCCCCACAGTCTCAGTGTGTGGCCTTCAGGTGATAATTACAGTGCTGTGAGAGAGGCTAAGGAGAAAAGGAGAGAAAAGGCACTGTTGAGGTGCTCTGTCACACCTAAAGGGGCCTGCATTCAAATGCTTACTTGAGTAGCAGTGCAAATGTATTGGTGTGACTGTAGATATGTGTACATATTCAAATGTGACCATATTGTGGATGGTTATTCAAGCCTATAAAAGGGTTGAATGCAGCATTAATCCTTAATCTCTGGTGCTAACACAGAAGTTATGGAGCACTGGCTTCATCAGAAATCCCGTTTTAGAAGGCCGTTTACAATCCTGTTTTGAGTGCGGGGGTATTATGGTCCATTTCTGCACAGATATGGTGCCCTTTACGCCCAACTGGCAAATGAAATATAGGTTTTACACTGACTGGATGTCTAGTCAGCACATTAATAATTGTATGACTTCAAGTTCCCTCCTATCAACAGTGCTTAGTGGCTCTAGAATAATGAGAGAGTATTTATGTATAATTACACATGCAAAACTCAATATTGTTCTTAATTAGTTCTTGAGTAATTTTATGGCTGTTTCCTGAAGTAAATATGAACAGCAGCACTAACTCAAGGCTGCAGATATCAGCCCAGCTGTCCCCAAGGAAGCCCAAAGACCAGACCTTAGCACACATTTAATATTAAAAGCCCCTTGTTCAATTAATAGGAACTGAGCCACAATTTACAATAATTCTTGTCTGATCTTGAGAAATCCTGTGCTTCTGGAAGAGCTCTGTGTCATCTGAATATGTTTGTTGTACCAGTCAATGCTGAATGGATATTCAGTCACATTTAATTGGTGTGAATTTGTGTTATAAACTGCCACAAAACGAGCAGCCTGCAGCCCCCCGCTCACCTGACGCCTCGTCTCTGTGTTTGGAGACGATGTGTGCACGGATATTGATCATCCGCCGATAAAGAAGCTGTTTGAGGAAAGCGTCAATTCTCCTGCAGTTGGGAATGCTGCATCTGCTGCAAACACAGAACGATCCTGCACCACGTTCTCCACACACGCAAACACAGGGAGTGACCTGCCCTTCCTGGAGAATCAAACGGTAAAACATTGACAGATCATTGATCGAGACAAAGCCACAGAGCCCGTAGGTAAACCTGGAAACGCTTGATAGCTGAAAGGTGTGTTTGAGGAGAGAAATGTGGAGGCCGTAAAGATCGCTCCCAGTGGATCGGTATGAAAAGCTGAGTCAAAACAAGAGAAAATCGTCGATTTATGTTGTCGTACCAGGTTTTAAGCATGTCATGTATTCAGCCCAGATAAACAAGCACGATGGAGTTAAAAGTTGAATTGTTTTGTCATGCATTTAAGCGCCTTAAACCCTGGACAGCATCACACGATCCATGTTGTGTCTGAGCAGAACGGTGTGTCGTTATCAGGGCTGTTGGAGCTTTATCTGCAGCTACACAACAGTGTTCATAGGGAATTTACAAGTATTGTTAGGGTGTTTTACAAGGGTCCCTGCCAGTCCCCCCCCCCCCCCCCCCCCCCCATGCCTCCCCATGTCGCATTATAAATACTGTAGATTATGTTGTTTTGTGCAGTTAATACTCATGTAATCCATCCATTCATTTCAACAATGCAACTGTATTCTGATGTCTAAACTGCTGGAAAAAAGTTGTATTCAAAATACATAACTTGGGTACATGTTTTCTGTTGCTCCACTGGAGATATCTATAAATCGTCTCTTAAAGTACCAGTGTGTGTTTTAGGAAGTGGTGGATGGCTCGATTCCTCTGAGAAATAGAGATTCAGCATTCAGGTTATAGATGGATACAGAATATATTCTATGCATGTTGGTATATGACCAAATAAAAGCTGCACAGTTAAAGCAATAGGATCATTTGTAAAGGATAAACTTGGAGGTCAATATCCACTCCTCCTATGGACCTAACCTTTACCAAATCATAATGCAGCGGCGCCCCCTATTGGCACGCAAACACCACATGGGGTCGAAGCTTTGGCTAGTTCATGAATAGGAGGACTGCACGGCTCTGGAGCGGCCTCAGGCTGCAGCGGAAAGCCCACTTGAGCAGCTCGGACTCTTGTGGAGGCGCCTCGGGGGAGCTGCTGCAGTCCGGGGCTGCAGCTAAGCCTCCGTTTCCCCACCCGGGGCTCGAGGCGGAGCAACGGCGACGCACTCTGTATGCAGAAGGCGCGAGGGCTGCCGGCTCTGAAACGTGGCAGCGGGACGCGCCGTAAACGCCACCAAAGGTCATGTGTGATTATAAAGTCTGATTGGAGAAAACAATGCTGGCTGGCTTCCAGGTACGCCACGAGTGTGAACTTTGCAGAGCAAATAAAATCCAGAGGTGAACGTTTTGCATCCTGAGCTTTGGGGGGAAAAAAAGCAGAAAAATGAACGCGGGAATCCATAAAGACTTTTAATAGTCCTTTTTTTTCAAACGATGTACACACAATGAACAAAATCATGTCAAATCAAGAGCATCTGATTAAACATTTGATTCTTTTTTTGTTTTGTTTTTTTTACAGCATTTCATATGAATCAGCCTTCAACACACACAGACAAACACGCACTGAATACACGGCCACCTCTGTCGCACGATTTAGCAAGGCGCGGGCACAAAGTGCATACCTCCTAGAGCCTCCTAGAACAAAACAAAACAAGAAAAGAAAAAGAAAAACGGGCTTCAGTGTAAGGACCTGGAGGAGGGAAGCCGATTCGTCTAAATCCGTCTCGCTCCGGCCTCCGTCTACCTGCGTGGCAGCTCGTTACCCGGAGGCCTTACAAATGATGACATCACGAGTTCCCACATCACGAGTTCCCACATCCCTCTCTCTCTCTCCCGAGCCTTCAACCTCAGGTGGCCGTGGACTCCTGAAAGCTGCGACGAGGACGCACAGAGAGCGGCGTGGGCGGAGGGAGCACCTGAGGAGGGCTGGAAGGGGAGGGGGGGCCCCCCCAATACAGGAGCCCTCCCCACCTGCGTCCCTCTGCCGGGCCACACACACACACACACACACACACTAGCAGGACTACAGAGACAAATGAAACCATGGAATGACTAAGTCGGGGGGTCTATAAAATGTCCCCGCATTGACGTACGAATTAAAAGGAAACAAGCCGAGCACACTCGAGGAAAAACTCTAAAAAGAAAAGAAACGAAGAGAAGACAACGGTAATAATGTAGTTTGCACGTAACTATGCGTCCTGGAGGGGCCCAGAGTGCCGAGCGTCTGGGGAGAGTTACAGCTCCTCTCTCTGCTGCGTGTTAAATGGAAGGTACCCTAAATAAATATGCCGACGGCGCCTATTCACCTGCTGATTGCGGGCGCTAAATATAGACTCCAATTTGCAGACGAACGGGGCCGGGTAATGAGTACAAAGCCTCACGCAGAGGAAACGGCGACAGGAGCGGAGGACGAGCAGCTGTCTGTCCCCGAGCTGAAGCCGGAGGGCCGGGCGCTCGTTCAGAAAGTCTACCACGTCCTGAAACTGAAGGATGTGTGTGTGTGTGTGTGAGAGTGTGTGAGAGGACCGGCCTACGAAGCAGGGAGAGGCCGGTCTGTAGTCTGGAGGACAACAATGGGTCAAACGGGAGGAAGAAATCATCAATAATCCATCTTAATTAAACAGCCGTGTGACACAGAGAGGCCCTCCTGCACTGCGGGGTGGTGCAACATGGTCCGTAGGTGAGAGGAGGAGGAGGAGGAGGAGGGGGGGTGGGGGGGGCGTGCCGGGAGGAGGACGGGGATGGGGCGGGGCCGGCGGGCTGTCTCTCAGTTCTTCAGCATGGCCTCGTAGCTCTGGAACACACACTGGGAGACCTCGGGGGCTCTGCACTTCAGAGAGACCTGGAGGGGGAGGAAGCAGAGGGCAGAGGTCACCGTTTCATCCACTCTGACAGGCCCGACGAGAACCAGCCAGCTCTTCCAGTAAATGTGCCTGGACCGCTTTCACACACACTCGCACCACTTTGTATAACACATTCACACACACACACACACATACATGTATTCACACGTCGGTGGTAAGGCGCCGCCTGCTCATTATGAGTGTTAACCGTTCACATGTTCGGAGACCGGTATGGGCTCAGCCACAACAACAGGGACTCTCCACAGTTCCTGAACATTCTGGGGGACAGTTCCTCCTTTTCTGCACAGATTTCAAGGAACTACGTCCTGGAGCTCAATGTTCTGGAGGGCTTATAGGTCTGGGGTATTACACAGAGCAGGACTCATGTGTCAGCTCTTCTTTACGCAAACAACCAAGATGATAAATGAAAACACAGTAACAATCAATGCGGCTCAGTGGGACTAGGAAGTGGTACCATGCTCACACAACCGAACACAGGGCTGCTTGCATAGGTAATGTGACCGCTAAAGAGCCAGATCACGACGGGTGTGTATTTCACGCTCTCGCTGAGGCGTTGGCGAGACAACAGGCTGCAGGAGGCTGGGATCCCACCGCTGAGCTCCACAGACCTGGACTATTTACCACCTGAGACAGCAACCCAAGTTTGAAAGAAAGAGGCGGGGGGGGGGGGGTCTGAGCTCAGTCTCATCACAAACACAGAGCCATAAACACTCTGGAGAAAACAGACGCAGCCTCTCTGCTCTTTGATGTTACTCCTCAGCTGTGTGGGGGGGAGGAGGAGGAGGATGAGGAGGAGGAGGAGGTGGTGGTGGTGGATTTGATTTTTCTTTCCCGGCAACAATTGCGCTGCAGATGTTGCTTCCTCAGATCCAGAGAACACAGTCCTAACAGGAAGTGGCTGGCGGAGGCTGAGGAATCAGGATGAGAGCGGGGACAGACTCAGCAGGTCACCACGCTCAGTTCACTCAGAGACGCCAGACACTGAGTGTGTTCTGTAGAAGCAGCCACTTTCTTTTTCTGCCCGAACAGAGAAACAGAGAAACAGAGTGGCACTGGCACACATGTGGCAGCTGTGTGCGTCCACATGGTGCAGCTCCTGGCTCTCAAGCCCAGCTCTGCGCTCCCAGCTCCTCAGATGAGACCAGGGCGTCCCGATGCACATCTGCTGACGGGTCCTGCTGGAAAACACAACGTTTGGCCCAGGCTCCGGATCCCGAACGCGGTCGGTCGGATCAAACAGGACGGGATGGCGAGCGTGTGGTGGCGCAGCCTCGGCAGCTCTTTACTAATGCATGCGGCTGCTGCTGGCGGCGTTTAGGCAGCCGCGCTCCTGTCAGCATGGGGGGGGGGCGGGGGAGAGAGAGAGGGAGGGAGAGAGAGAGAGAGGGAGATGTGTGGAGAGGAGGATGCTCTGGTCGGCGCATGGAACGGGCTATTAACGGAGCTGGAAACGGCGGCCGGGGCTTGCGGCTGGACCGGTGAGGCAGAGGAGGCAGAGACGGAGAGAGACGAGGGAGCTGGAGTAATAATGGAGCATCATCTCACGGTTCACAGACCATTCTTTTTAATCAGGCGACCCCTCCTCCTTCCTGCTCCTCCTGCTCCTCGTCTTCCTCCTCCCTCGCCCCCTTGATCTTGGCAGGAAACTAAACTTCCCTAAGTTTCCCTTTTCAAACAGCATCCTGCAGTGAGTGACAGACGCCGAGGACGCAGCTGCAGTCCTCTGTGATGCAGCGCTGCAACGGCACGGGACCGCTCTCACTTATTCATAACACTGGCCACAGATGGGGGGGGGGCAGTGAGTTCAAAGGCACCGAGATGCCTCTGGGGGGGGGGGGCGAGTACAGTAGTGCATTATCCGTGTGTAGGCCCACATGTGTGTCTGACTCGAAACTCTTTCTCTCTACGATCGCCAGAACTGTCCAAATAGCCGGCTCAAGCGGTGGGGACAGGAGGACGAGCCGGCATCGCTGGCCACGTCGTTGCCATGGGGACGGGAGACGGCAGATGAGACGAGACGAGACGAGACGAGATGAGCGTGCCGCGCTTCATGTCGAAGAGATGAGTAGCGGCCCGGTTCTCCGGTACAGAAATGAGAAAGGAAACAAGGGTTTTTCAGGGGTTTTCACAGTGGCGGGAGGAGAGACTGTGTGAAGGAGGGTTCCTGAGTGTGGAGCCCCACCTCCTCTTGAGCTCAAGCCTGTCTGGGGCCCCAAAACTTTCACCACTCAACTGTCTGAGTGGATAATGACTGGACAAGTTGACCTCCATCTGATCCGCCCATCCATCCATCATCTGAGCTGCTTTACACCTGAACAGAGTTGGAGGGGTGAAGGCAGGGACTGGACCATGGACAGGTCTCCAGTCCATCACAGGACACTCATCGTTCAGTCTGACACTTGAACCAAGGAGTCTCCAAGCCATCTAAACCTGCACGGTTTTGGACTACAGGATGAAACTTGTTCACCGGGTCCCTGCTCCTCTATTTTAATAGTGCAGTTAAAAGCGTGTCCATTAAGACTGCTAGAGCACAGCGTGGTCAAACTGAGCTAGAATCAGAGCAGGGTGCTAAAGTGGGACACGGCTATAAGTAGTGAGGCGCCATGGGAGCGCCGAACCCCGACAAGTTTTGATAGAGGAGGGGAAAAAAACGGCCAGAATCAATCTTGTGCACTTCTCCAATCACGGCAATGACTTGTCATTGATTTAATGCTCCAGAAGAAGAAGAAGCAGCAGGAGGAGGAGGAGGAGGAGGAGGAGGAGAGGCTCCAGAAAACAGACGTACTTCCAGAGGTCCAAAAATAGCAGCCGACACGAGGCTCCAGCGGCTGGGCTGTAGCGCGTGCAGCGGCCGGCAGCCCCCAGACCAGCCTCAGAGAGCAGAGAGCGGGCCGTAGCAGGGCCTGCCCCCCCCCCCAGGAGCAGCAGAGCCTGCACCCCACCCTGCTCCCAGGCCAGCCTCAGAGAGCGGGCCGTAGCAGGGCCTGCCCCCCCCCCCAGGAGCAGCAGAGCCTGCACCCCACCCTGCTCCCAGGCCAGCCTCAGAGAGCGGGCCGTAGCAGGGCCTGCCCCCCCCCCCCAGGAGCAGCAGAGCCTGCACCCCACCCTGCTCCCAGGCCAGCCTCAGAGAGCAGAGAGCGGGCCGTAGCAGAGCCTGCCACCCCCTCCATTGGGTTTTAGGTCTTACACATCACATGCAAGCAATATTGAACATCAATAATCAATAAAGATCAATAATGCTGAGGCTTAAGAGAGGAGTTTTTGTATCAGCGTTGGTTTCACAATGTGTAACTGGTTGCTCATCACCTCCATTTGCCCGGTGTTGCTTTGTGTTGTGAATGAGAACAAACAGTAAATAATTTGGCTAAAAAACATAAAGTAGATAAAGTAGATACCATTCTTGTGATTTTAAAGACTCAGGGTGTTGTTTTGGAGAGGTGTCACACCTCACACTTTGTACCTTCACCCTGATTCCTCTTATGTTTTTCCTTCCCCCACCTCCATAAAAGAGAGGTGCAGTCCATGGCTGTAAGACATCTATGTAAAGACCTCTTAAAGACTGCATGCTCAGACCTTCAAAACCAGGTAGAGGGGAATCATTTCATATTTTCCTCCCAATTCTTTTTTCCAGGACACATGGGAAGCATGTGACTAACCACCGAGGAAGAGGAGATGAAATGCTAGACTCTGGGGCTTGAGAGCTGGCTGATAAACTAGACCGGGAGACGAGGAAGAGTCCAGGTAATGCCGCCTTGTGAAGAAACCCTGACGTGAGAGGAGAAGGAGTGATGAGGAGTGATGAGGAGGGAGGAGAGTCGCACCAAGGTCATCGGTCCGGACCGCTCACGCTCCCTTTCTAAGCCAAACTCAATCCATCAGGCGCAGAGACAGCAGAGTGCTGACCAGCAGGGGGCAGACAGACACGCACACACACACACACACACGCGCACACACACACCTCCGTCACCACACCCCGCTCATTACCGCCTATAAATCTCCATGGCGTCCCAGCTCCGTCTTGTCAGATGTGCAGAGACGACAGTATTTTCGACACTCCATCACTGGGACTTTGTTTTGGTTTTCTCTCTCTCTCTCTCTCTCCCTCCCTCTCCCTCCCTCTCTCTCTCTCTCTCTCTCTCTCTCTCTCTCTCTCGGGCCAGACTTGTCCTGAAGTGCATCAAGAAGTGCGAGACGGATGGCCTCGCTTCACAGATCCCTCCGCTTCCCCCGTTCATTTCGCGGTGCGATGGATGCCAAACAGCGGCGTGGACGGCGGCGCGTTCTCGGCCGCTATGGTTACAGCGTCCGAGAGCGGCCACGGGCCGGAGTCTGTGCACTGAATACCGTTTCACCGCATCTGTTGCGTTTACGAGGCTGTGGCGTAAAAACGACCACGTTCCCTCTCAGATCTCATCCCAGGTCACGCACCTCAGGTAAAGCCGACCTCAGCTACACCTCTTGTCCACACTGTGCTGCACACAAACTGAATGAACTCCAAAACATGATCCAGATGAATCACTTCTGTATTTCCCAACACACTTGGTTTTCCTCAACGTGGAAATGTACGCATCCCAGCATCTGTAATTTACTGCTTATCCCTCCTTTTCTTCCTTTTTCCTGTATACATCCATTTTTTTTAGAGATCTTGATGTCATAATCTGACACACACACACACACACACACACACACACACACACACACACACACACACACACACACACACACACACACACACACACACACACACACACACACACACACACACACACACACCACACACACACACACACACACACACACACACACACACACACACACACACACACACACACACACACACACACACACACACACACACACACACACACACACACACACACACACACACACACACACACACAGGCTTCAACAACAGCAATCACTAGCTTTACAGTAAGACGCAAACAGACCTCCTTAATCTGTGTCTGCACGTGATTCCCAGGACCAGGATAATCAGTGGATTTCACTGACAGGACAACAAAACATTTCCCAAACTCTCACAGTAGCCCTTTCATAATAAACACACACAAGAGCTTGGACCTGGTCCTCCCATGCTCTCCCATGCGCCTGGAGACGGGACTCACCGTGTAGCTGGGGTTCCCCGCCTGCACCTTGAGCTCAGCCAGCACCCAGATGCCGTTGGTCAGCTTCATGGACTGGTAGAGCATGTCCTGGCCCTCCACCGTGCGCTTGGCGATGGTGAACACGTTGCTGCCCTGCAGCTTGTTGGAGGCCGCGTCTGTCGTCATCACAGCAGCAACACAGTCAGCGTGTCCCATCTCATTGGAGATTCAGACGTTAAACATTCAGCCACGCAGGCGTTTTCTTTTTTTCGCCTTATCGCCCTTTAAAGATTTGGCTGTGGGCCGTCTGGCCGGGCCGAGATGCAGCTGCCAATTCAAAACTATCCGTTCTGCTCGGCCTGCATTCAGCCGCCGCTACGCCCGAGCAGGACGCCCGAGCGCCTCTCTTTGTTCATGAAGACGGAATTTAATCTGCGGGGGGGAAATCTCCATTAAGCCGTCATTAGGGATTCTGCCGGAGCTCAGCTGCGCCCGCGCTCCTGTGGAAACTGAATTAGCGTGCGTTAACGGGGGACTGTAGCCGATGAGTTCTCGTCCAATACAATTCCGCAGCGTGAGCCGGGATTTGGATGGGAGATCGCGGGCGCTCCGGCTCGACTGTGCGGCGGCTGCAGGACATGGGCCTGGGGGCGTTACCTGAGCTGAGGTGGCAGTCTTTGATCTGGAACTGGGCTTCGTTGTCGTTGGGGATGTCCTTCCACGTGGCCAGGAACACCTGTCGCTCTGCGGACAAGGAGGCATCATGGCCGGGTGAGTGAGGCAACGGGACTGGAGGTAAATGTAAACTCTGCTGTGGGGACCGAGCTCCATCTCTGTGCCATAGTCTGCCTCCAGGCCGGACCTGAGGCCTCCTGCTGGGGCTGTGGAGCACGAGCCGACAGCCACAGGCTGCAGCCCCGCTGTTTGCCCCATCAGGAGGAGAGAGCCCGACATGCTGTCACAGAGTAAACAAACCGCAGGAGGGCACCAGGAACGGCTCCAGAATCCAGGAGCAGGGCAGCAGCCCCCGGGAGGTGAGCGGGTGCAGGAGGAGAGGAGGAGGAGGAGGAGGAGGAGACGTTCGGCAGAGCACGCACGCTCACACCCCTGACGTCACACACCCCTTCAAATTTTCATTACTCGCCCCGGCCCGAGAGGCTGACGTACGCGCGCGCTTGACGTCACCGGGGGCCTGAAGGCTCCTGAGGGGAGCGATTTAGCCGAGGAGACACTCACCCATCTTGCCGTCCTCCACAAACAGCATGCTGATGGGGTACTGGCAGCTGAAGTAGAAGACGTCAATGTTGTTCTTCACAGCCACCTGCGAGAGTGATTACATCCCAGGGAGAGGGGAGAGCAGGGGGGAGGGAGGGAGGGAGGGAGGGAGGGAGGGAGGGAGGGAGGGATGGGGGAGAGAAGCAATATATGGGTAATTACTTTTCAAGTGCCTCTCAAGGATGGCCGGAGCAGCCTTACGTGTGCGCCGTTTACTGATGGGAGAGGTAATCACGCATCTCGCATCCGAGCGCGTGTCGTCAGCTCGCCTGCACAGCTGAACGTGTGAGGGATGTAGCTACGGCAGATGCCTCGAGACATCAGGTGATAAGATAGGAAAACTGGGACTGACGGGTGAATAGGAACGCCAAACCGGCAGAGAGAGGCGGGTCTGCGTTTGTCACCTCCGCCCTGCCAGGGCAGGTGTGCCCGGGTCCAGAACACGATGCAGCAGCAGCAGCCGAGGTGTAACGAAGGCGGCCCGGCTCAAGCAGGCGGCGGCCGGCCATACAGGAGTAATAAGGAGGTGCTGAGAGGAGGCCGGTGAGGCGGCCAGGGGAGAGGAGGGGACGGGGCTGCTGAATTATTCATCACGCCGCCTCGTTCCCGGGTGCAATGCAGGACTGCCAGGAAGGCAGCACGCTACACCGACCGCACAGCACAGTCCTGGGTGCTGGTAAGCTGAGCAGAGCTCCCAGCTCCGTGTTCTCCATGCGTCATGACCACGTTCTGGGGTGGAGGACACATCTGGAAGAGGCTAGAGTCCCAGCAGCACAGCTGGGATGATTCACTGATGGCCTAACTCAAGACAGCGCAACAGTCTACAGCACATTTTCAATTATTTTCTGAGAATTTACATGCTCATGAAACAAATGGCAAAACAGGTTTATTTATAATAAAAAAATAACCTAAAAACAAGTGATCAGAGATGCTGCTTTGATGTGTCACTGCAGAAGTGGCCCAAAAGTAAATAAATAAATAAGCAGAGTCTCCAGTATTTACTAAAGCTTGTGTATGCATGTTGCTCTGTGATGAAAGGGCTTCATTGGCTGGCCCCCACTCCCCTCACACGGCAGCATCAACATACTGCCGACGCTGAGGAAAAGAGCGCCCGCCGTGATATTCTGGGACATCACGAGCCAGCGGGACGGAAACACACCGCAGCTCTGAAAATAAAACATGTGCGAGAGTGTCAGAGCCGACAACGGTGCGCATCAAAGCGGGGCCTGGAGGCGGCGCGGCAGAGAGGTTAGTGGGGCCACTGGTGCCAGAGGAAACAAAGGAGCCGTGTGTTGTGTGACCACTAATGACCCCCCCCCCATTGCTATCACCCCCCCCCCCATCTCTATCACCCCCCCCCCCCCCTCATCGCTATCACCCCCCCCCAGCCTTATCTCCCCTCTCCAGCTGCACAGTGGCCGTCCAGCGCTCAGGCCGCCCGTCAAACCCGGAGCCAGCCACGGCCGCTCCTTCCTCCCATCACAGCCTCTCTGAGGATCGTTTCATGTTTTAATTCATTCCTTTATTATCTTTATTATTATTATTATTCACAACATGGGAATTCAACAGTATAGCAGGGGGGAGGCATTACGATTCATTTAAGGTCGTCCCCAGGACTGTGCATGTTTGAACTGTGAAGCACTTTGATGTTTCTGTGGCTTTAAATGTGGGGAATGTAAAGAGAAGTGACTACGGGCTGGAGACATGGCCGACTTCAATGCGGGATTTGACAGAGCTAGACCTTTTCAGGGATTAGGGGGGGAAAAAACTAAAACAGGCTTGTGGGATGTTTTGGATCATTGGAAGGAAATGAAAGCGGTTGAAAAGGTCACCTGCAGGTTGGTGAGAGGGTCCATCTTCATGACGGGTCCCACGGTGCTGAGGGGCAGGGTCACCTCAATGCTCTGGTTGGGGCTGAGAGGAGTGAGGACCTGGAGGGGCCCGGCCGGAGCCAGGCCGAAGCTGCACAAGCACACACACACACACACACACACACACACACACACACACACACACACACACACACACACACACACACACACACACACACACACACACACACACACACACACACACACACACACATATACATATACACAGACAGACAGACAGTCAGACAGACAGACACACACATATACATATACACAGACAGACAGACAGACAGACACACACACACACACACACACACACACATATATACAGACACAGACATAGACACACACCAAGGTTGTTAGCGTTAATAAAAGGAACGAAACAATGAAAACTAGAACTGAGAAAACATTTTCATTAATTGAAATAAATAAAAACTATTATTAAGAGAAAAAAGAAAAACTATTATGCGTTTACAAAACTAACAAAGGCGTATCGTAATTATGGCTAAAACTCCCTCTGTTTTCGTCTTTGTCAATGTGGGGTTCATATGAAATCAATTCATTTCATTTTACGGGAGCTGGAGGCACCATGCGGGACTTCAGTTTGTTTATTTATTTACTTCTCGTTTTTCCTCATTTTCTACCACGGTGTCTTTGGAGATTTATTTCACAATACTCTTTGAATACACAACAGCTTTTGAATCATGCACCTGACAAAGTGTGAAAAACTAAACCTAGTACTAAAACTAATAAAAACTACGTATTTGGAAAAAGACCAAAACCTACTCTAAGAACTAATAAAAACTAACTGGCTTAGAGGGGAAAAATGAAAAATCTGAAACTATTACAACCCTGACACACACACAGTACATGTCTCAGGACGGGAGCTCAGGTTTGGTTGTTAGCAGGTGACCTCACCTGTTCCTGTTAAACTGGATGGCGAAATCAGTCATGACACTCATGGCCTTGTTGGTGAGGGTCATCTCCATCTGGATGACGCCGGCACGGCGAGCGAATGTGCCAGATATCTCCAGACCCTTGGCCTTCATGGCTGGGAGCCACACCTGGGAGCAGAGGAGGGACGGGGTTCTGTAACTCAGGGATCCAGCCCAGCTGCTGATGCCAGACCGCCACTCTTACGCAGACTGACCGCTTTGGGGGGGCTGTAGGAGCCCATGGGCATGCCGACCCCTCCTCCCAGGTCAAACAGGTCGTCCAGGCCGCTGCTCACAGGGGCGTTGAAAGAGGCCGGCATGGCTGCGGGCGCCGCCCCGAACCCGGCTCCCATCTGAGGGTCGCAACACACACACACACACACAAAAAGTTACCTCGATGTCCGTCCATCGACCTATAATCGACCTGTAGAAACTCGAGAGGGACTTACAGCTGGACTTCCTCCGAGGTCTCCGCCAAGCTGGGTGGAGGGAGGAAGCACAGACACAGGTTACCGACTGTCACCACGGCTCAGTATACCATGAAGGGGACTTTACGAGGATGGATGGAGGTGTGGGAGGGTCTACGACGTGTCTTTGCAGTGATTGATGACAGCTAAACGGGATTTCTGCTATTGACAAGCAAAATAAGGTGGTAGTGGGGAGGGGGGGGGTTCTCCTCTTGTGTAACTGACCTTCAACTTTCACAATAGTCTGACTGAGTAGCTACTGAAATTCATTCAGACGCTACTCGCTAAATGTGTCTACTGTTGTGAAGAGAAGAGAAGGCTGGGGGGGTGCAGTGCAAAAAACTGGTAGTGGGGGGGGGGGGGGGTAAATACCGTCATTCCACAGAGTCACAAAGTGAAATGACTGAGAGTGGAGAGGGAAACAGAAGTAGAGACGGACTAACATCTGCTAGATACAGATAATACAACGTGTAACCAGGCACGGAGGACGGCTGGGGAGGACTACTCGGAGGACATGGTGGTGTAGTTGACATGGTGAGGAGGTGGTGGTGGTGGTGGTGGTGGTGGGAGGGGTTCTAAACTGGTGCTGGTGCCTTTACTGGGCCAGCGTGGTCCCTTGGACCAACCTCAGTGGGGCTGTAATCTGGGGGCGATGGGGACGGATGAGAGAGCTGAGGTGACTGAGGAGTGTCCGTCCGCTGGGGGATGGGCGGCTGATTGGAAAAACATGAAACACATCGCAGAGCCCGCAGATAAGCAACCAAACGGACTCAGGGGCTTTATCAGCAGCATGCGTGCTGCAGATATGTAATACAAGATGATACATGAGGAATGTGATGACAGACTGATGAGGACTCTGTTGGATTATCCTCTAGCAACGGCCTGACATGCTTTAAGAAATGATGTGTGCCCTCGCCCTCTGTGTAGTTACCGGCTCAGATTCATCCCCCATCTGCAGGTGCAGCGTAGAGCAGAGAGAGGAAAACACACATAGGGTCAAAAGAAAAGAAAACAAACAAACAGGAGAGGCACCGAAAGGTTGGAAAGCAAAAGAGAGGTTTAGCCACGCTCGGCTGCACAGAGTAAAAAGACTGGAGGACGTACCAGGCTGTCCAGGCCTCCTCCCAGAAGGTCCATGGCACCCATCTGCATGCAGAGGAGGGGGCTGGGGACGGCCCAGTGGCCGTGGGAGGCGTCAGGTCCAGATTGAGCAGGTCTCCGAGCAGGTCTCCCTGGGACGGGATGACGGCGGGAGGCGCCTCGGTGACTCCTGCAGCAGAGCCGGCGTCTGGGCTCTCCACGCTCTCCCCCGCTGAGAGAAACACACAGGTCGTTTTGTATTTCACTATCGAGTCTGTGGAAAAACCGCTCTCTTGGTGCGGTTTATCGTTGGAAAACATACACAGAGATGTGATGAGTTGCAGGAGGCGACGGAGACAAAGCAGGAATGCGGCAGATTAGAGGGGGAAAACACATTTCCAGAGCCAAGACGCAGCTCCGCTCGTTTTGGAATTGGGGGGGGGAGTGCAGGACTTACGATCCGGCGCTGCCCGGCAGCCTCTTGTGCTGGACGCCGCGGCTGCCCTCCACGAAGGCACTGGGGGGCTTGTGGTAGACGGACGCCAGGGTCCCGATGTGGCAGATGAGCTCCTCCAGCAGCGTGGGCCTCGATCAGGTCCGTCTCCTCGGAGATCAGAGGCTTCTCGCGCCAGCACCACCTCCTTCGCAGCCACCGGGTCTGTGGAGAGCAGCCGCCAGTAGATGTAGCCACGGTCCCTGAGGTCGGGGTTATCAGAGTCCTGCAGAAGACGAGGAGGAGGGAGGTATGAGGGGGGGAGACGGAAAAATTACCCGGAGCTGTTCCTTTCACATCTCCCGCAATCCGAAACGCATTAAAACACCATTAGTGGAACAGCAGAGTAGAACCAGGCGGCCATTACTGAGAAGTGTCACTGAATGAGTGATAGAAAACTCCTGGAGAGACCAAAACTAGATTAACTAGAGACCTGGACAGAATGGGCAGGAGAGGGGGGATTGTGTCTCTCTCACCTGTGTGGCCAGGCTCAGCACCTGCTGCACCAGCTCCTGGGTCTCTGTGGGCTTTTTCAGGAACAGCTTGACGATGGCGGTCAGGAGCTGCAGCTGCACCTGCAGCGAGCCAGAGACGCAGCGTGTTACAACCCCTCAGATGCATCGTCAGACCGCAACTGGCGTCGAGGGAGTTTCAAACCCAAAACAGCAATAGAGCTGCAAGGTGCATATTAATGATGGTGAACACACAACAAAAGGAAGGAAAACAGAGCGCCGGGTTCCCATGGAGCTGCGACAGTAGATATTCTAAACGCCGGCTTTGTCTGATTTAAAGAAAGGCAGTGTTTTCCCCAAGCATAAAGTCTCTGCAAGAGCCTTTCCAAGGCGCAGATAAGGGAAATGGTCTATTACTTAGAGGGAGCCATCAAAGCAGGTAAATCCTGGTGTAATCCCCACGACAGACTGCAGCGGAATTAGAAAGACGTCTGGCTTGTCTGCAAAACGTGCTCCGTTGTACCACGTACTGTTGTGTTCCCTCTGAGGTTCTCTCTCCCGGTTCCCTTCATCAAATACAGACTTTATGCCCGATTACAAAACCAAAAGCACGCGTGCTACTGGCTTGAGTGATCTGCGCTTCCGTCATTAATAACGGACTCCTGGTCTCCTCGCTGCTCTCTCCCGACCCACCTGGGTGCTTTCATCGTGGAAGCCTTCCAAGAAGCTCTCCAGCAGCTCGTCGGCGTTGTCGATGCGCTCGGCGTACTCGCCCACGATCCAGATCATGGCGGCGCGCGCCTCCGGCTCGTCCAGGGAGTCCAGGTTCTCACACAGAGTGGCGATCACGCTCTCGTACCTGGAGCACAGGGGGGGGGCATCGTAGGTGGTGGGAACATAGCAGCGAATCCATCACGGGGAGAGAGGACGATATGTAAACCACCACGCAGAGCAAACCGCTCTGATTGACCTGAAGCTGAATCGATGAATGCGGGGCCGCCGGGGACCGGGGGAACAACACAGCGCTTCGCCTGGCTTGTGAAACATGGCGGAGAGCGAGCGCCCCAGAGACGCGGGGCAATATCAGCGCTGCCTCGGAGCCAAGTGTGTGCTGGCAGAGGCGCTCATTTAAATCTAATGGCCTTTTGGGTCCGCGCCGCTTGTTGCTTCTTCCTCTGTGCCGCAGGCTCAATTAGCCAATGTTTTGAGTGGTGCTGGATGAACTCCCGCGCCTCTGATCTGCAGAAAACGTTTGATAATAACTTCGCTTCGCCGCTCTAGCCACAAGACGTGCCAGAGCGGAGCGGCGTAGACGGAGTCCAGTTGATGGAGGAGGCTGCGAGTGGGCCGTGAGTCACCGGGCCAGGCTGCTCCCAGGGAGACTCAGGACTCGGTGCTGAGGGTGCGGGGGGAGGGTTTCTGTCTGGCACATGGACCCACTCTGTCGGATCCCGGCTGCTGCTACGCTCCAGCCAAGCCTGTCTGACCTCTGACTCGTGCAATCAAGCCAGGGTGTTAAGTGCTGTCAACTACAAACACTCTGAGCTGCTCTGGACAATTCTCTTGTCCAAAAAGCTTTTTGCGTGCCTCTTCACTCTGGACAAAGTCCAACCTGAAAGCGCGTGTGCATAATAAGACTGAGAGAGAATAATCTGAGGCTCGGTGGAATAAAAGAGTCCTGCCAGCAGGAGACAACACAGCGACATGTGAGAGATGTCTAGGGAGGGACGTACTTGTTGGGGTATTTGCGGAAGATGTCCTTGATGACCACAATGGCCTCCTGCACCACGTAGTTCACTTTGGTCTGGATGAGGTCTAGCAGGGTGCTGACACAGCGCTCTGCCGATTGCTAATGGAGGAAAAGAAAAAACAAAGTCCATCACCAGGCCTTCAATTCAAAACAGTTCAGGGGCATGCAAAAGCGTGCCGATACGTCACAGACTGTTTTCAACTGAGGGCTGTCTGGATTGAAAACCCTTCACTTTCACTTCATTCATTCAAATGAATGAATATTGAAAAGTAAGTGGTCATTAAGCGCTCATTTTACTCTTGTTCTGCGAAAATCATGAGACAAATCATCCAAAATGAAAACGTTTCACGAAAAAAAACAAAAAACAATCGAATGACCTCATGGCTGAACTGTTGGACTGTCCTCTCCACTCACCTCTACTTTGATAGCACAGCGGCCAATGGCTCTGACCGCCTTGCGGACAAAGTCCACGTCCACCTCGGTGGCGTACTCTTTCAGCTCGGCGAGGACCTGCAGCCAGGGAGAGGAGCAGAGCGGCACTCAGACCGGACCGTGAATATCGACAGATACTCCCGTACTGCAGCGTGTTGTGGACGCGTTACCTGGGCGATGTTGGCTTGAGATGCCAGGCGGATCATGATGTCCAGTTTCTCCAGTTTGACGTAGATGGGGTCGTTGTACTTCACAAAGAAAACCTTCATTTCGTGTTTCAAGATCTCGGGGCTGAGAGAGAACATTTACGTTTACATCCACCAGTACAGATATAGCATCTAGAGGACAGGAGAGGAGAGGAGAGGAGAGGAGAGGAGAGGAGAGGAGAGGAGGGAGTAGAGAGGAGAGGAGAGGAGAGGAGAGGAGAGGAGAGGAGAGGAGAGGAGAGGAGAGGAGAGGAGAGGAGAGGAGAGGAGAGGAGAGGAGAGGACAGGAGAGGAGGGAGTAGAGAGGAGAGGAGAGGAGAGGAGAGGAGAGGAGAGGAGAGGAGAGGAGAGGAGAGGAGAGGAGAGGAGAGGAGAGGAGAGGAGAGGAGAGGAGAGGAGAGGAGAGGAGAGGAGAGGAGAGGAGAGGAGAGGAGAGGAGAGGAGAGGAGGTGCTTACCGTCTCTGCACGATGAGGTTGATGTTTCGGAGGGCCACGTACTGCAGCTCGGGCTCGGCAGAGAGCAGCGTGACGAGCGGGGGGGCCAGCTTCTTCAGCAGCGTGCCGTAATAGTCCAGGTCTTTGGGCAGCATCTCCATGAACTTCATCAGAACCTTCACCGCCGACAGCACCACCGCAGAGTTGGCGTGCGAGAGCCGCGGGGTCACGCGCTCGCAGATGCTGAGCAGACGGTCGAGACACGGGACATGGTAACATTAGACGGGGTTCACTGGCCGAGCGATGCGTGACGTCCGGAGCATTTTCTCTCCCTCTCTCTCACCTCTGGGACTCGCGGTCGTCTCTGGGCGTGTAGTTGGCCAGGCAGTCGAGGATGAATATCTGTCCCCACTCGGTGCACTCGTTGAGGGCCGTCAGCAGCTTGTTGATGGTCTGGGGGTTCAGGTCCAGGAGATTGCTGTTGGGGTGAGACTCCGCTATCTCGGACAGCGCCGCCACCGCGTTCGCTACCACCTGGAGATAAAGTCAAAGGGGGACAGATAAGCTCCGGCGGCGAGCACAGTGGCTGCCAAGTCCAGCACGTTGTAAAAAGGAGAGGCCGTCGAATCCACCGGGGCTCCGGCACCGCGGTCGACCTCTGAGTGGCAGAGCTCATCAGTGAGGGGCGAGAGGCTGTGGGGAACTCGTACCATGGGGTTGGAGTCAGATATGAGGTCTTTCAAGGTGTCCAGGAAGCCTTGGTCCTCCACCAGCTGGGCATTGATATCGTGGAGCTTGGCCACGCACACGGCCGCCGTCTTCCTCACGTAGGGGTCTTCGTCCTTCAGACACTTCCTCAGCGGCTCGCAGAGGTACTCTGTGATCTTGTCCACGCGGATGCAGCCCATTGTGCGAACAGCCAGCGCCCGGATCAGAGGGTTGGGGTCTTCGCAGTCCTGGAGTGGACGGTTCAAAGAGGGTTTCATTCAGGTTGGGGACGTCCATTACTAACAGCATTTCAAGTGCGCGGACCAATCGCTCGCATTAGCATCTCTCGAAGAATTCTATCAGCATAAAATTGAGGCGCCGCTACCTCTGCAGTCTGATAAAAAAGGAAAGAAGGCGATGTCGTTCTTCAAAGGAAACTAATGGCTGCATTTAACCCCACAATGATAGCCCGCATTGTATGATTATTTCAGTGGCGTGAGAGAGACTCAAAAGGAGAATAATGGCGAGACACATCACAGAGCCCGGGCAGACGACAGTTGCCCAAGACAACACGCATGGCTGGGTGCAAAATTGCAGGAGAATATTCATCAGCCCAACCTCGCACAGCGTCTGCCTCCCTTTCATACGATCAAGAGCTGCTGCTTCAAAAAAAAAAAAAACAACTCCCCCAGCCAAAACGAGACTGCACAGTCGGATATGAGTGTATAAAAATCAGCGCGGTACAAACCCTCCCGGCCGGCACGTGAGAGGAAAATGATGCGTGGCGGAACGGGGCCTCACCTTCACGAAGGTGTTGACTGCCATGATGGCCATGTCGGGCTGGCTCTTGGCGTAGTTCATCAGGTAGAGGTAGACCAGCTTCTTCAGTTCCAGGTTGTCCGTCTGCATGCAGTTGACGACATCTGGGAAAAGGGCACTGAAGCAGACACGGGGTTTGAGGGAAGCGCTCGTTCCAGGCGGTGCGTGTCAGGGCTACTCAGGGTGAGAGTCCCCGGCTGACCTGACATCCTTGCCGACTGTCATCGAGGCGATGACCTTCTTCACGGCCTCCTTCTTCTTCTCCTTCTTATCGCTGTTTAGCTCGGCTTTGAGCTCGAAGATCTCCCCTGAGCACACGAGAAGAGAGGAGAACATGCGTCACTGCAGTGGCAAAACATCAGAAGAAGAAAACCGATGAAGAAACAATATTTAGTACGTACGTGCACTAAAAATGAAGGAAATGAAAAGAGCCAAACTTTCTGAACCTGCTGACTGGTATTCCCTGCTCAGGTGTTCGGGTGCAACAGGAGCGAGCATCTCAGACAGGGTAATGACCTGCTGCAGCCTTTCAGCCTTCTAGTGGTGCTTCAATAGATTGCTTTTATCTCCAAGTAGAAGCAGGATGTGTTCGCTTGGCTTCATAAGTAGCCGAGGAGTGGCACTAATGTGCCTCCGATGTGCCTAATGGCATGAATTAGCCTATGGATTTTCTTTTTCTTAATACGAGTCAGCTTTCGATTTAAGGCTTCAATTTGAGTCTTCAAACTTAAGTGTTGCTCAGGAAGCATAAACCCCTCGATCGCTCCGCGCCTCCTTCAACATGGGGGCAAGAGTCTGGAGACACCAGTAAGTGGGTGATCAAAGGGACAAAACATGGCCTTTTGTGTTAGGCTACGCCACAATAAATAAGGAGAGCATAAACTATCATTCTCAAGCGTCTGTTTGGGTTTTGAAGCTCTGAGCACACAGAAATACAGAAATACGAGAGGAGGTAGTAGGACGCTCTATGAGACGATGTTGGCTGTTGGCAACAACCAAACAAAGCTAGGTGATGACTTTTTTTACATATGCATATGAGTATATGCTCAAAAACATTTACCCAAATGGAAAATCAGAAAAAAAATAGACAAATTGAGGTCTCCAGCGGTACAGATAATACGGCCTGATTCAGCTGACTGGGTTTCAGGTTTCAGAAACAGCCAGTGAGAATGGAGGTGCATCCAGACACTGAGGCTGCCTACTTGTTAAATCATTCATCATATGAAACGAATAGCGAGCGAGCAGACCTTTCTTGGTAGTGGTGAAGTACTTGGAGTCCGTCATTTTGGATCCAAACTGTCGGTTCTCCTGCAAAGAGACAGCACGGCAAAGACAGATGAGAGCTTTTCCCGACTGGAAACTTGGGGACGTCGGCAGAGCAACAGGAAATAGAAGTGCAGGCGCAGTGAAATGAAAGGAATTCCTGTCACTTCCAAGACCAAACAGCGGCGATCTAACACAGAGAAAACAATGGATTTCACCAAAGCAACACATTAGGATGTCCTCTTTAGCACAAGTCCTGTTGATCAGCAGTTATCGGAGCCGATATCAATTGTCTTCTGCAGCCTATAAATGTCTGTATTTCCTGTCATTGATTTCAACACTTGATCCACAGCTCTACTCTTAGGAGCTTGTCCCATTTGTACAACAATACTTCCTGCTAAAATACTTGCGCAATGCTGTTTAAGTGAAAGGGAAGTTCAAACCAAGGAGAAATAGAAGGAAATTCACAGTGAACAACCAGACTTTATCTCCATGCCGCTCTGTATAACTGTGCAACTGGTAATGGCTTACATCTGGAAAACGCTTCAGTTTCCAGGATTTGTTTTTGCTGATCATAAGAGTGAATATTGCTGCCTTATTAATGAAAGGACATAGTGAAAGGACTGGTTCTCAAGCTGAGCTTCTTATGGTCTCCAGAACCACAATTTTACAGCACAAGCTGCATTGACCCATACAATGACCCATAATTCAAGGCAGACTGAGATGTACCAGTCAGAATAAACACACACAAGGTGCATAGTAGCACTGGATGCAACGTGTCATCGATATTAAGTGAATACAGTAATATTTATGTTATCTCATTGTCATATGGCAAATACAGCTAGAGTAACTAACGTGACAGTGACCTAAATCCATCATCCATCTGACATTTTAATTGGAGATTCAGTTTAATTACATCGCTCATTGAATCATCTGACTTCCACATCAATCTGATGGCACTGCAGATAGCTGTGTCTGAAGATGGGCTATGGCCACATCATATCCCAAACACAATACTGTCTCACACATATAATTGATTGAATGAACCTGCATCAGCCTGGATGTGACAGAGAAACAGCTCTGAACTGTATTTAAACTGTCGGTTAATTGAATGAACTTCAATAATCCCGATGCTAGCAGAGTTAGCTCCAATTTGATCAATCTAAATGAATTAAAAATACCAATCAACAATCCTGATCTCGCCATTAGCATCATTTAATTATCATTTATTTTAGTTTAATTATTCATCGAGCCTCTGGCTGGCAGCTGTCACAAGCAGTTGGACAAGTTAGACTAACATGTCTTTGCACTGAATGACGACGTGGCTAGCACGATGTTGCATCTGGATGCGCAACTTTAATACCTCTCACATTATATTTACAGACATACTGAAAGCACAATGTGTTTGGTAATAGTTTCTGGACCAATAATGCGAGCCTGCTTCAAGCGAAGCAGGAGCTCTCCATGCTAACTGAATAGCATCAAGCTAACATGACGTTAGCATTAGCACAGCGAGAAAACCAGCGCACACACGCGTATGTCGGCGACGCAAAGCGAGTTAAATGGCTCAGTGCGGTGCTATAACTAGTTACTCACGCATAACTGGTTGGCCCATTCCTGCATGTTTACTGTAGTCGCGGTTTAGTGGATAGATAGCGATGCTAGGAGCTAGCGGTGCGGGGCTGTGCAGAGACGGGACTGTCCACTAGCTCAGCTGAGACATGACCTTCTGAGCCAGGGCTTAAGGAAGCCTTCCCCGGGATAGTTAAGCTCTTAATCTACCGGCCCCGCTTCACAACCCTCACCCAGAGAATTAGCCTACCTTCTGGAGTTAAATTAAGACTGGCCACACAATGAGTCTGCGGAGGAAAAGCAGCAACAACATCTTACCGTGTAGTAGCGGTAGGAGCAGTAGTAGTAGGGGCTGTGGTGGCCTTGGTCCCCTCCCACCTCTTCCACTTCCGTGTTTCCTCTCAATATCGTTTGCAAATACTGTCAACGTCAGCTTTATTCTCCCAGGAAACCCATTCATAAGTCTGATATGTCCTCTGATAAATGAATATGCCCCTCTGAACAGACAGGTTCATAACATGTAGGCGAGGAGATGCAGGACACCATAACATGTCCAGTGAGCTCTACATGTTGCCTCTATAAAGTCAATGTCAACAAACCAAATAGTTTCAAGACAAAGTTGTACTCATATATTTTTCTTTCTTTCAGTTAAGTCAAAATTTTAAGCATTTGTATGCAGAATAAACTCCACATTGAAACTACTCTGTAACTCATTAAGTATGGTTATTCTAAATTATTAGAATTAACATACATAAGAGGAGCAGAGTGAATTTTGATTCACATAATTCTATGTCCATATTGAACCAAGTGTAGTAAAAGCTTTATTTGCCAATGCTGGGGACACTGCAAACAAGTTCAAAGTCCTATTCAAGTATCGGTCAAATGGACAAATGGGACACACTGTTGGAGATCATATGCAACAAAGACATTTGTCCCAGTTCCTCTGAGCTTTGAAACTTCATAAAGATGTTAAAAAGTAAATGTGAACTAAATTTTAATTTTAGCTCTTCTGCAAAGCAGAAAGTCAGGTGTTCAGATCCTGTGTCTGCTCATTACCCATGCCATGTATATCAGTTATAGCGTTCAGGTTTCTAAGCTTTTGTATGAAGGGTAAACTAGTTATTAAAAACAAGTATTTGCATCAAACTGCCCATTGTGTGTGCATGTGTGTCCCTGCCTCCACGCCATATAACGAATTAATAAAACTCTCCATATCACGATATGATGTGACAGCCTCTAAATGACCATAACATGATGATTATATCTACTTTCGACCAAATGTGTTGAAGCTTTATTTACCAAAGCAGAGGGAGTTCACAAAAAAGTTCAATGTCCTCCTCAAGTATCAAGTCAAATGGACAAATGGGACACACTAATGTACATTATGTGCTACAAAGACATTTTGTACAAGTTCAAAAAGTCGGCAAATCCAGTAGTGACTCTTCAGGACGTCCTCCACATACACATTAAATCTGTTCAGAATAAAGTTAATCTGATGAGAAATAATTCATAAACATCGGAAGAAAGTATTTATTACAAGAACGACTTGACAGCATTTTCAACTTCAAAAAAAAAAAAACAGTGACATGTCGCAGTATTGCTATTTCATAAATCATATTCCACAATGTCAAGCAATCTGTACATTTAACTGAAGTTTTTAGTGAATATAACATTAGCAAACAAGAAACTTATCATGGACATTCAGATTGTGTTGATAAAGGAGAGAGAGAGCAGGAGAGAGAGTTCCTAAGTGTTTGCAGGAAGTTGTGCAGGACAAAGTAAAGCCAACCACTCTTCACTTTAAGTGATTGGCAACCAAATAATGTTTGCATGGCGTCACAGTTCACTAACTAACAGCAACTGGTAGATTGAAAGACTCAGATAGTCAAAACTGCAAGTGTCTTTCAACACAAACACATTTGGATTTAAAATAATATGAATACATGTGGAAAAAAAAGTTTATACAGGTGAAACGTATCACTGGCTTCTTCTTGGATCAATGTAACTCTAACAATACAGATTTGTTATAAATAATTTGTTGCTATGAGGAGCATTGACTCAAATATTGCAATACTGCCCAAATGTGCTATTTAAGGATCCTGCCAGATTTTAAAATGGCAGCATTTCTGGCTCATTATATTCTGACTCTTTATAGTTTTATTATAACATAGGGAAAAATCTTAAAAGCACAATGTTTCTCTATGTCGGGCCCCGACGTTTTTGGATTCCCTTAATCACTTAGAGATGCCACTTGGACCCAGTGAGGCTTAAATTTATAAATAAATAAATTAGACTAACACAGCTTCCCTCTTCACCTCAACTCTGTACATATTCTCTTATGGTATGTACACCAGCATAACGCCATAGTCTTCTTCTAGCCTACTCACTGTGTCAGCGCTTTGCAAACAGATTACCTCAAATATTTTCTTTCTTTTCTTTTCATTTCTTTTCTCTTCTTCCGACACCGTCTCCACGATCTCTTTGGGAGAGACTTGTCAAAACCACCGTAAACACATCAACAACAAACCGCCACCAAAACAAGATGTTTTGTCTTTTTCCTTTTTTTGGGGGGGAGTTTCTGAGGTTTTGCAGCGCACCAACACCAACAATTCCCATGTTAACACCATCATATAATTTTACAAAGTCCACACCTGTAAAACACCACATAGAGAGGGGCAGTAGCTGGAGTCCGGCCTCTTCTCACACTTAACTGTGTAAGAGTTTCGCCAGAGAACAGATCCAGTTACAGCGTCTATTATTCACACGCTGCGGCACTCACGTACACACTCAACTCAAGATCATTCTTCATCCATCAACCTTCACTTTATAAAACCACCATTATCGACCCTACCCTGTGCCTCAACATGTTTAACATAAATGGAGAAACGGGTATTGTGTCAGGAAAACACCTCCTCTCCCATCCTTGAATAAAACGTTTCTTTTTTTAGCCACTAGATGTCACCACAGGCTGTGCTGCCTTGAATTGTACACCTACATCATCAAATATCGTTCTTTCATTAAAACTGGTAATGTTTCTCATTTTTTCCCTCCTCCACGATCACACTCGAACTCTCTAATTTCCATTACTTTAACGGATAATGACAGCGATGTAGTTTTACCAAACGGATCTTTGTGAAAACATTCAAAAACTAGCCTGCAAACATATTTTAAGGCAAAGGGAATTGTCAAGGCATTTTCAACACCAATATTGCATAGCTAAGGCAACACAGAACTGTTTACAGTGAATATGTACATTGAACCGTTTCGTCGATGCCTTTTTTACACACAAAATGCCCACGACATGTATTTACACATTCATTCTCCGGAGCGTTCGACTCTTGCACACGGATGTGGCTTGGTTTTCCAGAGTGCAGTTTGGTCAGAGGAAGAGCTCTCCACGTTTCTGTTTCAGTGACAATGACACAAAGCAACACGAACCTTTCGCTGCCCACCACCCCCTCATCCTTGTATCTTTATACACCGAAATCCACTTAAAATACAGTTTTAAATCTTTTACTGCATCAACATCGAAAACCTGTGACACGCTCAGGATTAAAAACAAAGATTTTTCTAGCTCAACTACATCGGCTGTTGTGAGAAAGTGACGTTGGACGTGAGTGACATGAGACTGTACAGATCGGTAGTGCACGTAATGATTATAATGGGGGTACCTCTGTCTAAAGTTCCCTATAGATACACTGTAATATGAGAATAATGAGTCGTATGTGAGGACCAGAGACGTGGAGGCTGACATTATCACAGTCATACCAGTACTGTATTCTGACTACCAAGGCAAGCAGAGATGTGGCAACACCACAAGAGGGAGCCAATCCATGTGACTAAAGGTTTCATGTTTACACTGAGTTGCAGCTTTAAATCCCTGGCACTTGACCATGCCCCTGGATGGGGCACATGGCAGCACATATGCTCTCTCTCTATCTCTCTGTATAAGCCATGAGAATTTCACGAGTGTCCTGCAAAAAACAACAGAAAAGGAGAAAAAAAAAAGGAACCCACCTTATGTTTGGCATAAGCATCCCCATGCAGACATTAAAAGTACAGTAAAATGAAACTTTAAAGACCATTCCTTTGGTAATAAATAATTTGGCTTGAGTGCAAAGTAAAAGCAACGTGAACGCCCTGCTGTCATCCAGGGGGAGAAACTAAGTGAAAAGAATGAGTGTTAGACATGCAACCCCAACAGTCCGTAGCCTAGTCTGAAGTCCTTTTCTTTTTACACAGTAGTCAAGTGTTCGAGACACAACAACTTCCCGCTGCTTGTGCTACATCCAGGCCTCGGCGTCCAGGCTCCCGGACTGTCCGGGGAAGGAGCAGTCCTTGTTGCCCATGGCCGGAGAGCGTGGCTGTGGGTGGATCATGTCAGCGAACGCCTGGAAACCCTTGCACGTGGCCGGCCGGCCGGTGGAGTGCGAGCTCTGTGGGGACAGTGGCGGACTGTGGCAGGGGGACATGGCGTTGTGAGCCTGCAGATCTCTGTAGCTGACTGGCGTGGGAATGCGCGACGGGCTGTTTTCCGGTCTGTTGTCGATACGAGGCCTGATCCTGGTCCTCAGTTTGTGCTTAGAGGCCGGACCTGCCCTGTGGCCTTTCTTAGTCTGCAGCCCGACCCCGTCCGTGTCGCCGTTGGCCAGGGTCAAAGAGGGCGGGGGCGATCCGGAGCGCGACCCGCTCAGGCTGAAGCACATGGAGGAGTTTTCACTGGAGGAGTCCTGGAAGGAGCAGTCCTCAGATGGGGGAAGGGGCACAGGCGACGGACAGTCCTCTGGGGGTGGGAGGTCGTCGCTGGCGTCACTGTTTTCCAGGTCGTACGGTAGGTTTGGCTTGTGATTCTCCAGAGGAACGTCTCCCTCCTGTGCTGCGGCCCAGCCCAGCTGACCCTGCTGATCCGTCATCCGCACTGTGGGAGGAAAACCTCCGTGGTCTCCATTCATGCTCCTGCAGGGGAACGCAGGCTGCGAGTGGACCTGATTCCTCAGTCTGTCCGACTCGGCCTCTCTCAGACCAGGCAGGGACGACGGGATGTCCCGCTCCTCTATAGAGCTGGAGATGGCGGGGAGCTTCTTGAGGCCTCCGGCCCGCTCACCCCAGTGCTCGGGCTCGCCGTGACTTGGGTTGTGTGGTCCCCCGTAGAGTAAATTTAAGGGATCTTCCAGTGGGAAGTGACGGGGATTAGTCCTCTTGGATTCCCTGAGGTCGGGCAGAGTTCCGATCTTCGTGCCCACGTTCAGGGAGGACGAGGAGGAGTTGGAGGAGGAATAAGCAGAGTCGGTGACATTAGAATCGCTGGGTGCTGCCGCCAAATGTGTCCCGGCACCCTGCAGGCTGGTCCCGGCCGGCGCTCTGCCAGACAATCCTCTCGCCTGCTGCGTGTTGGCCAGAAACTCAGCCTCGAAGCTGCGATACAAGTCCTGCTCCCGCTGGGGGTCCAGCGCCGGCAGCATCTGGAAGCCCAGGCCTGGTTCCTCCTCCTCTGGCTCCTGGCGCTCCAGGCCAGACCAGTTCCTGTGGTGGCCCCGGCCGGAGGAGCGCGGGCCCTGTAACGTCCGAGGGGAGCGCCCGGCGTGATGGTGCGAGTTGCGTGGAGAGGAGTGAGGCGAACGTCGGCCCGAGGAGACCGGCGGGAGCAGTCTGCCTTTCCCCACGGAGGGAGAACGAGGGGCAGGGGGCCTGGGGGTGGTCACGGCCTTCTTACTGGGGCTGCTGTTGTTGTTGTTGTTCTGCACCCCTTTAACGGGAGAGTTAGTGCACGAGGACGACTGCCTCTTGCTGAAGCCGCTTCCTAACCTGGGAGAGGACGGGGTGGCCTGCTTGGCCCGCAGTTCCTCCCGTCTGTCTGAGGCCGGAGGCTGAGGGTCTCTGAAACAGGAGGCGGGTCCCGGGCTGGCATCACTGGACCGGGTGCGACCGGACAGCTTGCTCTGGCTGTGGGAGCGCGGGGCGTGCAGCCTCCTCGGGCCTCCATCGTTCCCCAGAGAGCGGCCGCGCTCGGTGCGCGGGGGTCTCGGGCCGTCGGAGGACCCCTGCGGCGGGGGGTTGGGTTTGAGGATGGGGGCGAGCGCCTGGCGCTCCCGGGACTGGCTGCGAGCGCGGGGCAGCGAGGTGCGCAGGGCCGGGGTCTGATGGCCGCCGCCGCCGGGCCTCTCGATCATGTGCTTGCCCTCCTTGCGATTGACGAGCAGGACGACCTCTTCACCAGAGCGGCGTGAAGCACCGCCTAGTGAATACCGTCCCCCTCCTCCTCCTCCTCCCCCCCCCCCCCTCCTCCTCCTCCCTTAGAGGAGGCTGTGGAGGAGTCGCTGTCTCCAGATAGACGTCTTGTCAACGGTAACATCGTCTCCTTATTCCTGCAATGCAGAGATCACATAATCGATCATATTTATGATAATACACACACACACACACACACACACACACACATATATATATATGTGACATTGCCATGCAGCAGTAGGAGCATCAGGTTTAACCATATAATTAGATTCTGGAGGTCACTTACAGGAACAGACCGAGATAGATTTTCAGAGGACAGATCAATAATCTACTTTAAATTGAATATAGAAAGAGCCTGTAAAGGTCAAGTTTTTTTTGATGATGGAGATTTCAGGAGCATTCACACCCAGAATGAAGTGTGAATGCACTCCTAAAACATAAATAGCATAGTCGTTTGTAATTTGCCTGTTACCATTTTAACTACGTCTTCAACAGCACATGTTGTGATCTTTGAGCTCATACCATCAAAGTGAGTGCTTTGAGTTTTGTTTGAAGTTTCTTATTCACTTTTGTTTTCATCCAAAATTCAGGTTTACTTTGAATTTTGATTCTTCCACTGATAATTGCCCAGGTTATCTTTAGAGATAAGTTTTGCATACTCCGACTCTGTAACTTGTCTGCATGAGGCCCACCTGTTGACCTACTTCCACGGTTAGCTGTGAACAGTTGTCTGGGGATTGTTGTGAGATTAGTCCTTATCTGGTCTGGCGCACTTGAAAGGGGATGTCCCACCCACATAGGGTTAATTCGTATGAGCTGCTGCCTTGACGTCTGGTCCGAGCGGTCACCCGGTGTACAGAAATGATCCACACGTTGGCTCGGAGCCAAAGCAAACCTCCATTCAGCTCCGAATTGTGTCCAACAATGGCGCCCTCACAATCTGACATATGAGCGAGCTTATGTGACCAGCTAAACCTTTCACCGGCTCCATGTGGAGAGCAGACCTTATTGTTTCTTTAGCACGTCGTGGGAGGAACCACATCAAACGGCTCCAACGTGCCACCACTCCGGTGGCGACACTGTACGTCACTCCAGACGCATATCAAACTGATGTGGGGTGTGTGTGTGGTGCTAATGCAGACCATCTGTTAGTCATAAAGTCTTGAGCAACAGCTTGCGCAGGATGGCGGCCATGTTTAGGCATTAGATGGTCTAATTGACTGAGCGGAGGAAAGAGTGAGGTGAGAGGGGAACGCGGCGGACACATTTCACCACCAGGATGTGCTGCGGTGCGTTGGTGTGCGAGGGATTTATCTGAGCAATGTCACCTGAGATTAGATAAATCTGCTCTGGTCTAATCTGTGGTTTCCTGGCATGGTGATTTGTTGTGCATATTCCCAGTTATTCATGTGTGTGTGTCTGTGGTCTGTGTTTGTGTGGGGGTGGTGGGGCACAAAAGAGCAAACAGCAGAAACTGACCAAGACCTGCTGGGCTACTTGAGAGAGATTAATTTCTTATCATGGTAACGCACTTATCCCAATACTTATCCGCACTCTTGTGCCCACACACACACACACACACACACACTCACCTGAGAGGATTAAAGTGGCGGGGCTCTGAGCGGTCCCGCGGCGGCCGTGGGAGGAGAGTCCGCGCCGCTCCGGAGTCGAGCTCGGAGGAGCCCGACGGGTTGTGGGAGCGGCCGGGCCGCGAGGAGGCACAGGGAGCGGAGGGGGGCTCCAAGGAGCGCCTGTCGGGGGGTTTGTAAGGTGCGATGCCCTCGTTCCGCCAGTGCGGCCCCGGGCTGGTGGAGCGAGACGAGTGGGCGCTGGAGGATTTGCTCTGGCCTCCCTGACCTTGACCACTGGCTTTAGCCTGGTGGTAGCGGTGGGCTGCGGAGACAGATTGATAACAAGCGCTTAAGACGGACCTCTAACCTACATTATCAGACAGCCTGTTTAATAACAAAGGGATTAAAGTAATTCAGAGGTCAATAAGTATATCAACCTAACCACAACAAAGTCACGGAGCTCTCAGACGGAAGCAGTGGATAACAAATCACACTCTGATCCCTGAGCCTGAGAAATACAGATGGATCCCCGCACTCTGGGAGGACATTTATAGAACTCAAAGGGCCCTGCAGTGTAATCACTTAAGACTCCACGATCTTAAAGATGGCCTTTTGTGGTTGAGAAAGTAACACCACATATGATTTGAGCAAACATCAGCTGTCCGGGGCCAAACGCTTGGCCCTTGACATCATGCTTCAGCTGCAGCAGCTCGGACCGTTATGAACACGTCTCCCTGTTGCTAACCACAGAGACAGTCCGGAGTGAATGATCGCAACAGATGTCCAGATGATTCTCCAAAAAAAAAAAAAAAAAAAGTCTTTGTGTTGAGATGAGTCGCTGCACAAAGGTAGCGGGGGATGAATTACATCAGAGCCAAGAGTGACTGTACATTTTCCATTACAAACTTGCATCATCATCGGATCTAAATTCTCTGGCCGGGGAGTCATTTTGTTCCCGTTTCAGTAGGAGAAGATTAAGTGGAGCGACATGAATTGCGGTGCATCTGATGTAAAAGATTTGCTTATAATTTGAAGTGCATTTCAACTTATACAACGCGGGGGCACCACAATGGAGTTGTTTTGTAAAGGGGCCGAGGAGGAATAGGAAGTGACCTCACCGAAAGCAGCGCAGCGGCACGGGTCATGCTTGTCCAAATAGTGCTCTAATGTGTCCCAGCCCCCTCCAACACGCACCATCACATGAGTACGAAGGACCTGGGGGAGAAAAGGAGAGAACAAGGCCTCAGCACATGAATGGAGAAGGAACACACACTTTGATGATAAACTGCGGAGCTCTGTTGATATATGTTGTCCGGCTGCACAACACGCACTGCTCAAGTCAATGGATATGCAAATTCCTGAAGAGGGGCTGGCAGGCCCTGGCTGTTACATAACATCTAGATGCACCCCAGCCCCGGCCTGCGCCCCAGCCTGCCTCTCCCTCCCCCAACACCACCCCCAGCTGCTACCATTATGAGGGCTGTTCATTGCCATGCCAACTCACAATTAAACAGAGTATAGTAGCATAATAAAGAGCCAAAGTGCTCTGAAAGGCACTCTCTCTTTTTCTGGCATCTCACTCCCCTGCCTCTCAGCTGCCCCCACCTCGTTTGCCGAGGGGAGCAGGCTGAATTATCATGGTAACTATCCTTCCCTCGCCCCTCTTTCCCCCATAACTACAATCTCAGCTGTGAGGAGAGGGAGTGGCACAGCGGGGGGCCGCTGGATATGTCACTTCTGACTCTGCTCTGTCCTTTGAGGCACACACACACACACACAGAGTTGCCAGAGTTGCCAGAACACAGCGGGACTGAAGGGAGAGCCCCAAAGGATGCACCGCCATGCCGTGAGTTGCATAACCAGGGTCCGCCGGCCACATGTTTTGGAGGTTGCGCCCGTGTCTCAGAGGGCAGGCGAGGCGAAGCCATAATGGTGCATCTGTGTGGGCTGGCACGCGATTTACTTCCAGCCGATCACACGTGGCCAAGCATCTCCACAGACAAGTTGGCAAAACGCACCAACGTCCTCTCCGCTCCTCGCTAGCCCCCCGTCCTCGCCAATCCGTGGACACGTCTTTTCATCAGCCCCGCTCCCTGACTACATCAAATCCATCAAAACAGCTGATCTGCTTATCTCTATCAGACCTGAGAGTATAAACTGCTTACTCACCACTCTGGCCTTATGTCAGTAACAGGTTTACTGTGTGTGTGCGTGTGTGTGTGCGTGTGTGTGTGTGGGATGCTGCGTGACCATCATGGGGCAGCAGTAAAAAAGCAGAGCACACGGGTTTCACATCATGTTTCGATCAGCGCTGATATAATTCCCTACAAAACAAACATCATTCATTAACAGGGATCGTCATGCGGATGAGGTAGGATGAGAAAAACAAAATACAAAGTGCTGTTTCTTCTGACTCACCCTGAGCATTTGCTGAAATTGCTGCACATAATATAGTGCGCTATCACAGCAGTGCAGATACAACAAAAATCTCTATGTATAAACCTTCATATTGTTGTATAAATGCAGGGGAGGAGTAGCTGTCCTAACAGCCTCTGGGAATTGATAACAAACTAGCACATTTGTGCAACTGCAGTGAGATAATTGCACAGCTAAGAGAACTATCAAAAGGGTCTTAAAATGCTAATGGTGCTGCGCTAAATTCCAGACCGCTAGCTTATTAATGAACTGTCTAATTAAATTTCATGACATCGCGCCGCTTGCTACAACAAGCGCCGCTTGTTGCCTGGTGTAAACTCGCAGCGCGGCCCATATGAAAATCACAGTTACAACACTTGTACGACTGAATCTTTGCTCCGCTGCGTTTGCATAGCCGACAGGTTTATCTCTCTTTTTAAAATATATTTTACATACAGCAGTGCAGTTCACTGCTGACTGAGGCGCCCGCTGAGGCTAAATAGATTTATCTTTTTTTTTGGGGGGGGGGGATCATGTTCCACTTAGATCGGAGGCTCGGCTGTCTGATTTCCCGACCGCTGAGGGGGTATCACTGTGGTGTAGGCTGCAGAGACCCCATCCCTGTTTCTATGGCAACAGCCAACAGAGAGGCTTCTTGTCATTGTTGCGGGGGCGTGCTGAAGCATTTTTTTTCCCCCAACTAAATCATTCTGATGATTTCCAAACAAAAAAAAAATCAAGCTCATGCGTCCCGTGAGTGAAGGCATCCCACACCCCTCATCCCACCCCACCATGAGGAGGAGGAGGAGGAGGAGGAGCACCCTGGGGGCACGCCGCCTTATTAACCCCCCTCCTCCTCCTCCTCCTCCTCCTCCTCCTCTGCTCATGTGGCTCCTCCGCCCATTTGCTTTCTCCACTACAGCCTGTGATCATTGTCAGGGCTTTGGCAGCTGAATTGGGGTTTTTTTTTTGCTTGTTTTTTTTCGCTGGCTTTCAAAGCGGCCGCCTGCTTCTTCCCCCTCACAAGAATAAGGGAAGTGTGTTGGCCGCACTTGTTAGCTTGCTGGGCTATGTGCATAATCGCTGTCATCCCCGGTGAGGAATCAGGAGAGGGCGGAGACAGCGTGAGGAAGGCTAATCTGACAAGTCAGAGGCTCGAACACACACACACACACACACTGCAAGGAGCTGCATTTACATATGTCACATTAAAATGGCTGTTCCAACAAGGAAGCCTGGGGAGCCTCCATGTGTCGTAAACTGTGGTTACGATGGGAAGTACAGCCTCTGCTGCCTTCATTCTGCTCCATCAGAGAATCAAATCAGGTCAATGTGTCACATAAAAGATGGCTCACAGCATAAACTCAGCCTCTAATTGGTTCATTATGCCCTAAATATGGACAATATTAATTTCACCTCTGCCATTTTCCTGAGTAAATATATTCACTATGGAGGCAGAGAATCTATGTTATAAATATACCGTGCTCAATACTTGTCTGTCTAGACAGAGCGGTGCCTTGAAAAAGTGAAGAAACACTGAGATTTGTGTCTGTGACACAGACCCATAATGTATGGGCATGGCATCCAAAGAGTCCATTAAAGTGGGTGCGGATACATTTTAGGTAAGTGAGACTAAATCGATCACTGGGATCCACCAGCCTTCCTGTCTGGTCCTGTGAGACCCCGGTGTGGGTACGGTGGCAGCTCTTAAACTGAAACCGAGACAAACAGTCGAGCAGAAACGGGCTACAACCAAGATAAGGGCCGAGTCAGGAAATGACCTAAAGCTCTAATTGTGTCTCACTGGAACAAAGTACAGTACAGTCCTGGGACTGAGCCAGAGGAGAGCAATTTGTAAACACTCTCACCAAGAGGGAGGAATCACAATGCTGTGCATATACACTGCAGCATTCACTGAGCTTTGATGCGGCCCAGCAGCTGAATGGTTTATCTGTTGCTACACAACCTTGTTCTCCTTGAAACAACATATGACGCCATATGCCAACACCGTATGGTTCCATGCAATTGCTGCAGCCCCCACAAGTCCTCTGTGCTATGGGCCAGAGCGGTTTATATAGACATATACATACAGTCATCTTAAAACTGAGAAGGAGACTGACTTGTTGCAACTTAACAGAAAGACCAGGTATATTTTGGTAACAAGTCTTCATACAAAAGTGAAAGTGTAAGTTCACGACAAAACTTTGGGGGAAAACCTGAGGACTCGGTAATCAGGAAGCTGCAAGACAACAGTATTCTGTTGAAAAGTACCTGCAAAAGTACCTACAACACAAGTCTCCTCCTTATATCTTCAACGAAGATAACGATCCAGGCTGTAATAAACTACAGTGATCTTTGTTCTTTTATTTGCCTTTATTCAAACCAAAGATTATTAATCTGCTCAAACAGCCTTCGGTATAATTTAAAACGTGTATTTTGAGAGGCAGTTTCTATTCAAATAAGTATTCAAATGAAGCCAGATAGTCTCACACAAATACTAGTTGGTCATATCAAAGTCTCTTCACTTAGCTGGAGTAAATAGAAGCCTTGGTCACTGTTTGAGGAACTGAAAGGTTAGAAATTGACACAAATGCACATCCGTGACAGATATGTCTCAGCTTGTGGTTGCGAGGGCTCACCCTTATGAAGATCAGAGCGCTGGAGTCTCCCACTTTGTATTTCCCCTCCGACACCTTGACCATGGGAAACTGAGCCGGGCAGGAACACTGGCCCAGGATCTCACGCACCTGAGGAGAACAAAACAGAGCACATAAACATCCAGAAACATGACACACACACACACACACACACACATCTGAGAGGATCCTGACAGCGTCCCTTCCTGTCAGTGACCCCCCTGCTCCCTCCCACATTACATCACTTTTAGTCACATATCTGCACCCCTGTTTGTCCTCATCGCTCTGTGTCAACAGCTACGATGAGTCTGTTTTATTGTCTGAGGAATGAGACCACCACTTGGCTGCACTCGGCTACACGAGGCCGCTCTTCCTGCCAACGTTTCCTCCCAGGCACCTAACGGGGTGACGGAGCGCCCCACCCGGCAACTTTTCACCACACTGGAAAGAAAGTCCAGGCCCCCGTCGCATCTCTCCGGCTTTTGTCGGTTCATTCGGCCGCAAAGTGTCACGAAAGCACAAAAATACACATGCGGACGCGCTAATGAATACCCTGCTCCTTCGGGCCCGTTACACGACAATGTTTCTGGTCGTGACATCAGAGCGAGAGAGGCCCCCGAGAGAGAGAGAGAGAGAGAGAGAGGGAGAGAGGGAGAGAGGACTCAGACACCAGGCCGGTGGTGATGTCAGCGGGCCTGCGCTGCCAGCCAGCTGGGGTTTGAGTCGGCAGAGTCAGAGCCCATGCCCTTGCTGCGGTCGGGGCTGCTTATTAGGCAACCGGAGTCAGACACAACTGCAGGGTGGAGCCAGGTCCGCCTGTGTTGCACAGGACCACTTTGATGTTTTTCTTGGCGTCTCTCTCTCTCTCTCTCTCTCTTGCACTCTGTCTCAGACAAAAGCCATACGTGCACTTGCCGACCACGAGGAGGAGGAGGAGGATCTGATGTGGACAAAGTGGATGGAGAGAGGACGGGAACACATGCTCCGCTGTTGTGTGTGTACATAAAGCAGCGGGGCGTATATATCCTACTGATATTTGAGCGTCTGAATGACGAGCTGGAGGAAAATTTCAGGTTGTGCGCTCCCGCCCATTGGATGTTTACAGTAGCATCCATGCTGAACACTAGGCTGAGAGGATATGTTGTATAAGTGTGTGTGTGTGCGTGTGTGTGTGGGTGACACCACAGCATTACGGTGCATTCAGGAGATTAAGGAGGCACTGTGTTATTTTCTTGAAACAGCACCCTCCTCTCTTTACCGTGCTGATTAAAGAGGGCGGCCTCACCTGTCTCTCACGCTCTCCTCACCTGCTCCTAACTTTCCTCCCTCGTCTTCTTTGTCGTCGACCAGGCATTATTTTTAGCCCGACCGGGCCTATATTTGTCTGTGCCGCTCTTTGTTTTGCTTACATTTCTACATCTGCTTTGCGGCCCCCCCTCCCACCTCCTCCTTCTCTCCGCTCTGTCACTCCGTCTTTCATTCTGTCAGTGGCTGGACGAGCCCTGTTTGGAAAAACCCCAGCCAGTGAGTTCATGGAAAGACTGCTATGGCAACAGACACACACATAGCCTTACCCTTCCCTTTTTATAACCATACAGTTTGCCTTCTTTTTTCCCATTTTTTTTTCAGGCTTGCTACAGTAAAGCCATTCTCTCGTCCCGAAACCTCCCCCAGAGCTGTTCAGCTGAGGTCATTCATTTCCCTCCAGAGCGAAGGCAAGAAAGACTCACGCACTGGGTCTGGTATCGAGCAATGTGAAATATTTACTCTGTGAAACCTTTGCAATGAAATGTATTCACTTCCCATGTCTTAGCTGGGTCAACAGTGACTACAGTTGCATACACGCATACACTGAAACCAAACAGACATGCTTTCGCACACCAGAATGAGATAAGCGGGGAGGGGAGAGAAAGAGAGAGAGAGACAGACAGAGAGAGAGAGAAGGTCACGTAGAAAACATGCGGAAGTGGAGCTGGAACCCTGCGAGAAGCTGAAGGATGAATTATGGATGCACGCTGGTCAAATGAAAGACGCCTTCAGCAGGAGCTGCAGATGTTCAAGAAGGAAAAGGGAGAAAAACTGAACAAGAGCGAGCAGTCCTCAGCACGCCCCTATGCTGTGACTCTGCTCTATCTGTCCTCACATAGGAATGCAGAGATGTTTTGGCTCGAGCCGAGAAGCACTTTCATTATTGAAATGAAGAGACTGTGACATTGCCAGAGGGCCCAGCAGATGGGTTTGTCTCAAAGCAAATTTAAGGTACAAGAGCGTCCGCAGTACATATTGCTCTAACGATCCTGCCGCTTGAATCACGTCATATCTGCTCAGTGTGAGTCAACAGCCTCTTTGTGCCTTTCCTTCCTGACCTGCAATCATTTTCTGGGCCCCTCGTGGAAGAGATAGGATAGGCTGAGACTGAGGGCTCAGCGAACCCTGGGGATGGTGAGAGGAAATGGGAGGGGGAGAGATAAAGGCTTTATTTCTTCACCTTCTAGAAAAGTAGGCTAATGTGCAACGCTAAGACAGTAAATGTTGGACTCCAATAAATATGTTTGCAGCTTGTTTTTTTATGTCAGTACAGACGTGGTTTTCTGGCTCTGGCTGCCATCAATGCTTTCTTTGATGTGCTTTAAGAAGCCTCACATCCTGCTGAATATTTGTTCTTTCCTCCTCATGAGTCAATAGTGTGCGACCACACTGACTCTTATGGCACACTCATCAAACATAGGTGTGCAGGGCTGGCCCGCTGTAACCGGCTGCCTTTATGGTTCCAATGCTGCGCACAAACACCGCCAACCTCTGACAATAAAAACTCAACATTACAACAAGTCACTCCGCAGGAATTTACACAAGTGTTTCCAGGGTTTGACTTCATGGCAGAGCACGCAGTGTTTCTAAAAGGTCGGGAAAACGGCGCGGGTTTAAAGTTTATACGGGCAGAGCGGCAGGTACGAGGCCGTGTCTTCGAGGTGAGTTTAAGGAACGGCAACAAGACTCTTCTCTTGTCGTCTCGCCCCAAGGAGCTCCTGTCGTGACAAGAAACTTCCCACGATCAAACGCCCTCAGCATCAGATCAACACAGAGACAAGGAAAGTATGCCACTCGGGGCGCCTGGTTGGCAGGAGGGAGATATTTTGGAACTTGAGGGGTTATTGCTCCACCACCCGCATTCCTAGAGCCTGTGAAAGCATGCAGGAGAGCGCTCCATATCACAGTCCTCTATCCTCTATTAAACCTGTGGCCTGACAGCCTGTATAAACAACACCTCTGTGTACAACCACATGGGACAGCCTCCTTTGCACAAATGAGCTCTTCAAAAACAGCCTGGAGGCAGCAGGGAGCTGACAGGTGACTGGATGAATGATGATAAGGTCGGAGCTGCAGAATGAGGACACAGCGGAGAGATCATGAATATATGTGTATTTAGCCAGGGAGTGCACGCTGGTCCAAGAGGCAAGACCAGTGCAGATTAGACAGGAAAACAGAGTTAGATAAACACTCTAGGGTCAGGTATGTCAGATAATGCCAGGAAGCCTCCATGGGGAGGACAGTAATATCCAAAGTTATCATTCTACTTAAGCATTGAACCCAAGTGGGAGATGAGAAAATGTTTCCCTTAGCTGTGGGTATACACTCTGTAGATAATGGGATTAGACTGTCACAAACATTGTACATAAGAAAGAAACTAAAATCCTCATCCAGAAAATCAGCAGACTTATTAATTCATTACCCATGACATATGAAATGGTAATGAATGAGTTTCAGAGGTGCCTGAGGCTGGATTTTGTCTCCTTTTCGTGTTTTGCTCACAGTGAAAAGAGTAATCATACTTGCTCCAGGATAGATATCATTCACTGAAGATCGATGGCTTCATCCAGACCACAAGACAAACGGCCCAGTGGGGAATTGGCAGGATATAGGAATCTAATGGACATCAAGTGCTGCCAGGTGAGTAACGCCATTATTCATCTGCATCAGTCAATCAGAGAAATCGTTCGGCGCAGGAAGTTAAATGTCGTGCCACTGTCCGAGCCATTTGCTTTGCTTTGTTGTGACGAAGCTGCTCGTGACTCCTGAGGTTAGGAAAACTGACATGCTGAGGAGGAGGAGGAGGGAGGAGGAGGAAGAGGAGGAGGATGCTCTGCGCCTGGAACCAGCCAGGAGGAAGGAGTCCGCGGGCAGGTTCAGGGGAAAGGGCAGACCAGACGCAGACCGTTCAGACAAACACGCAGTTTCTTATCAGCCGTGCAAATGACCGGCCGATAGCATCAAACGCCGTGTTGGAGCCACGAGGAGGGCAGCATGCAAAAAGCGTAGCGTCAGCCTTTTCCACGCGGTGCCTGCCGCATGGAAAATAGATCTGCTCCGTGCTCGCCGCCACTGTGTGAAGTGCAGAGGGCGAGCGCACTAAAAATAAAAACGCCTCACAACACCAGCGTGTGTGCATGTGTGAAGCAGGAGGGAGAAAACGCTGAAGGATGCGGCGATCTCCCGGCAAAGCGTATGAGCGCGACCCAATGCAAAGCACGATGACCTACTTTCCTCCTTCGCTCTGGCTCGCTCTCTACTGTAGCTCCCCTGCACTGACTAACATCCATTCTAGTCAGGTTTAGCAGAGTGTACAGTAAAGTCACTCTAGGCACACTATGTGTTGTCTACTCCCCCCTTTTTTCTATCCCCTGAATGCATGAATTGGACCAGAAGGTTAATGGAGCAGACTGTCCACACAGGCATAACACACGCATCTCTCTCTCTCTCTCCCTCTCTCTGTATTTATCGCCCTACCCCCCCTCTCACTCTGCTGGTGTCTGCCATTGAGATGTCGGCCTTTGATTACCTCCCTGCCATCGCTCTTTTCACATGTTCCTTCGTCCTGCTCAATGCCACCGCCGACAAGACATACTGTTGTGTTCCTTGCTTCATCATCGCTAACAGAGGCCGGGTGGGGGATGGGGGAATGGAGAATGGGGGCTCGCACACATATATAAGCTGAGAGAGGGCTAAAATGTGAAGCCTGAGGTGAGAGGAGACATGAGCCAGTTTGTATGACCGAGCAAGAAGAAGGAAAGACGCGGATGAAAGACAGCGACAAAAGCTGCGATTATGTTGGGCTGCAGCCATGGTTATATATGCAGGGCACATATGAACAATTAGCATGTGCATTAAGGGGTCAGTGGGTGTTATTTTAATTGTTACACGTATGTTAGTTTGCACAGCTTTGTATGTGTATTTCCAATTAAGCCCGGGGCCTAATGTTAGGACCTAGAGCGTACACAATGAGACCATTTTTCGCAGTCACAGGACCGTGATTCTTTACAGCCTGCACGCTCGCAGCATATAGAGAAATATAAATACAGTCAAAGTGACTCTCATAATCCCTATATTATGGGTGACAGGGAAGAAAATCCCCTAATGCAAAGGATAAACATGATATATGGATATCCTGCCAGAACCAGCTGCCGTCTGTGAAAAATGTCTCCAGGAGAGGCGAAAAGGAACATTTGTTACTGACTCAAACGGTGATGATGAAGGAAACGGGACGTCAGTCACTTCCTCAGAGCCGGCGCGGAGCGAGGTCCCACGGCCTGATGAGTAACGAGGGTTCGTAGGAGCACATCGGCGGGAGACACAATAGCGGGGAGTGTTTACGACGAGCGGGTGTCGCAACCCGGGGAGGGCAAAACTAGAGCGACGGCAGCTTCAGAAAGATTAATAAGGCGTTGTGCCACCTCTTGTGACACATCAACCGTAGGAACGAGGAGTCAGGAGTTCACTGAGTCACCTCGCCGAGAGACGAGAATACACAGCACATATAGCATAACGTAGAATAGCTGGTGGCGCTACTTTGTAAAATATTAGAAACGTGACATGTTGCTGTTATTGAAGGCTCGGGTGTCCTCCCACGCTCTTAAACCGATCCTTGTGTTTGGATGCAGACTACTACGCTGGTTAGAATAATGACCTGTAATCCTATTATCACTACACTTGTATTGTCTTGTCGCACTCGACAAGAAGATTACTTTGATCATCCGACTACTGCACAACGTATGGAGGGATAAACAATTGGCAAATGTACAAATCCCTCCTGAGGTGGGACAAAACCCGGAGAAGGTTGGTCTTAAAAAGTGAACTTTTCCGATACTGCGGCGTCGTTACTGTATAATCAAGGTGGAAAGTATGCGGGAGGCAAACAAACGATACGTGAAAGGAGGCTATGCAGCGTTTCAGTGTGCACAAGCATACGAGGCTGGCGTGCGCGTCTCTGTGCGCGTTAATGGCTTGGTAATTGATTGATGACATTTCATCAATTACCATCCGACCAGGAGGCCGGGACAGCCGCGCCGGTAATTGATATGTTTTTAAAAGCAGCTTCAAAATTAAGTCAGCGCCCACGGCAGCCTTTAAGCAAAATAAAAAAGATTTTAAAAATCTGTCAATAAATATGAAAAGCGCCGAAAAGATGCTGTGAAACGATCTCCAGCTTGGATGATGCAGACAAGACCCTCTGCTGTGGCAGCTGTGGACCAATGAAAATGAGCCCTTTAACTTTCCTGCTCTCCCTCGCTGGCAGACGCTCATGGCCACAAGCCAGCGAGTGGTTTCCAGCAAGAACAAGACACTAATCTCTTGTGAGGACACTACATCAGACTAAAGTACCAGGAAAAGTAGGCACAAGCACTCTGCAAAACAAACTTGTGACTGATGTTATGGTGGACACAACCTGACGGCGCCCAGCGAGGACTGAGCGGGCATTGATCGACCTATTTGGAGAGAGAGAGAGAGAGAGAGATGGGAAAGAAAAAAAATGAAATGATTTCGTTCTGATTGCTTTCTGAGAAAGATGCTGCAATCCAGGAAGCGAAGAGGTTCTTCGGTGGAAATATGTCTGGACCTCAAACCGAAAAACTGACCACAGGCTGAAGTCATTAGCCAGGATGTGTTGGATGTGTTAACTTGGGGAAACACTGCAAATCAGGCTCAACGATGCTCTATTTTAATGTTACAACCTGTCGTCTCTGAACCACTGTGGTTTGTTATGTGGAGGGTCCGACATGTCCAGGGGATGACAGGGAATGGGTCGCTCCTCTGTAGCGGATGTGTCAGTGAACGAGAGGATGCACATGCGCTCTAGAGCTTCCCTGTGAGCTTTTTGGCCCCCAAATTTAAAAAAAAATGAAAATGTAGTCGGCTTGTATAATCCTCACGGCTCGGTCATATGAGCGAGAGTGTGCGGACTCAGACCGTCTGGATGCGAGAACAGCGCACATCCTCCTCCACATGCTCTCCTATTTCTGTCTGCGGAGGTCACACAAGAGCGGCTCGGCTCTGCTGCCTGACCTGCACCAGTGTGACTGCCCCCCTCCTCCTCCTCCCCCTCCTCCTCCTCCTCCTCCTCCTCCTCACTCTCACATCTCATTATTCAAACCATCAACACGAAAACATCGACTGCTCCCCCGCTCACAGGTTGAGCACGTGTCCGGCTGGTTTGACTGCTCATTAGCTTTGCTCCGACAGGGTCCCTGCCTCCCTCACGCGCTGCCTGCGGTGGCAAAGGTCAAACGGTTCAGGGCCGAGCGACACAAGCTGGATTCCACTGGACAGGAAGTGGATTCGGACATATTTATACCCCCCCAAAAAACATGAGATTTACTGAGCCGCACAGCTCGTGCTCCCCCACCTGCAGGATAGCGTGTGGTTAATCATTGGTATTGAGCAGCTGCACAGTGTAAAGACATCTCTGACCATCTTGTGTAGAGGCAGAGCTGACATTTCTGCTGGAATGCAGCAAAGATGTCACCGCCTCGACCTGTGGCATTTTCAGAGAGCTGGCGTGTGGGAGAGAGCTCGACTGTGGGTGTCAAACACACACCCAACCTCCAGGTGAGCAGGAATTTCACAGCCCCAGCCGTTCCCGTCTACTCCATGTCACTGCAGTGATATATTCAGAGAGGGTCCTTCACTTTTGGCACATTTCTGGGTTTTTAATGTGGGAGGGAGTCAGGGAGGGTGGGGGTGGGAGCAGGGATGATCCTCCATCAGCCGCCTCAGCACCAGACAAAACACACAGCACGAGGTCTGCTTCTGACCAAGGCCAGGGGGGGAGAGCAGCCTGAGATGAAGCCGTTACACATCAATTTCATCAGAAGTGATGATTAAATTTAGGGAACTCGTAGCCGTGGTTCATTAATCATGAATGCATGAATAATAAGACTGTTATGACACATTGTGTTTTCGTGTGGAGGTTACTAGGGCTATACTACCAGAGCAGGCGAGTCGTTCCCCATCCTCAAGAAGACCCAAAGTAGCCATTCTCCTAACGAATTAACGTGGCCATATTCTACAGCTTAAAGCTTCACTTTTACTACTACTTATACTGCTGCACCCTCATCTATTGGTAGTCTGAGGGATGCAGTATTATAGTATAGTGACACCATGCTCTCTTTTGTGATCAAGCCTCGATCAAGTGTCTGCAGGGATTCACATTTGTCTTGTTTTAGCGTCACAGCAACTTGTTGGTGTCACATCTTCAAGAATGTAAAACTCCTTGGATGTATTTTGTGCCCTATGTAAGTCACTTTGAATAAAAGTGTCTGCTAAGTGCCTGTTCTCAGGTTCTCAGCCATCAAGGTCTCATGGCAGTCTTTAAAAACAAAGACACTGTTCTCATCTTCATCTCTGGGTTTGGTGTGGTTTTTAATCCCAGGGTTTAAAACCCTTGGAGGCACCTGGGCTCCTAAACATGTGAGTTATTGAGTCTCCTGGGGATTCCCATACCAAAATCAGAGTTGAAGGAGAAAAAGAGAAGAAATGTCTTCAAGAACCTAACAGAAGTGCAGTTGCTTTTTTTAATCACATAAACCTATATTATGGAGGACAGTTTCTTCAGCTGTGATTTTGGTGTATTTTTAATCCAAGATTGTTGTTTCTTTTTACGTTTGGACCAGTGAAATCAGGGCAACACATTGCAGAGGCCAAGCTGTTTCTATCCCTACAACTCACCAGCTCATCCAGGTTCCTCATGTCACACAGCACTCTCTTCTGCGGCCAGATGAAGGGCTCTGGGTCAGGCTCATTATCCTCCTCCCCCTCATCCTCCACCTTGTTGCAGCTCTCCTTCCTGCTGAAACACCTGCTGGGTGGGCTCTGCTCCCGACGAGGCTCCCCGTGATCGATCCTGTGGCTCTCCTGGTCCCGGATCTCCTCCTCTATCTCCTCCTCCAGCTGGATCAGCATGGGGGCCAGCATGCCAAACTTGGAGCCCCTGCGGGCCACCTCCAGCAGACACAGCACGAAGTTCTTCTCGTTGCACCTCTCCACCAGGTCGTTGGTCTCGAACATGAGCACGTCCTTGATCCACAGCTCCTGCCTGCACCAGCTGATGAAGTTGGACACGTTGTCTCTGGCCAGGAAGGACCCGGGCACCACGTTGCGGGACTGGAAGACCACATCTTTGCGGGGCAGCTTCATGCAGCTCGCAGCCTCCGGATGCTCCAGCTGGAAGTCCGCAGCCGCCCGGTTCACGTTGTTGGCGTGTCGACACAGGGCACATCCCGTGTCCAGCCCCTCCATGAAGGTGTCCGCGGTGACGTCCAGGTCGTAGAGGGTGTTGAGCCACTCGGCCAGGTCCTCCTTCATGGCGTACAGGTACTCCTCGCTGGACTTGAAGGGCCGGATGCTCTTGGAGGCGGCGGACTGGATGTTGCTGTGATCAGCCATGTTGTCGGGTGCGAGTCGGTCGATTAAAGTCTTACTTAATGAATCCGCGCTGTCTCATTGCACATGTGCGCCGCGAAGCATCATAATGCAGAGAAACAGCCGCACCCATGCCGCTCCGCATGCGTGGCTCCCCGGCCGCCAAGCCGCGCTTTGTGTCGCCGCAGACAGCTCGCTCCTGGAGCATGGATGCGTCTTCCCCGGCTCACACACCCATGTCAGCATGTCTGTGTGTGTCTGCCTGTGTGTGTGAGTATGTGTGTGTGCGTGTGTGTGTGTGTAGGTGGTGGTGGTATCAGGGGCAGTGAGCCGCACCGAGCCCGCAGCTCCTCTTCATCGTGAAGGTCCGCCTCCAGCTCCGACCCGCCGCGGCTTAGAGCTGCTGCACTGACTCGGTGGCACATCCCATTATGAGGGATCAACGCCCGGCACAGGAGGAAAACTTAACCCCATGTTCCCCAGCAGCCAGGGAGGGAGGGAGGGAGGGAGAGATACGATGACATAGAAGGAGAGAGATAGGGAGAGGGAGACTGACAGACAGGTAGACAGGGAGAGAGCGATAGAGGGAGAGAGACAGGGAAAGATCGAGGGAAACAGAGAGACAGGGAGACAGAAAGACAGACAGGGACAGAGCGATAGAGATAGAGGGAAGCAGAGAAAGGGGGGAGAGAGACATGGGGGGCAGACAGAGAGACAGGGACACACACACATCTGTAACACATCTGGAAGGGGAGGGGGTTACTCTTAATATGTACAGCACTGCAGATTACAAAAAATTAACCCTTCAACTGAATGAAACATTCATTCTAATGAATTGATTATAATAATGATGATGAAACTTGATGTAAAAGTGTTCAAATTACTGGACATTTTGTGCCAATACGTGTGAAACAGATAAATCCCTTCATGTAATCCATTAATCAATAATATAACTGGTTGCCATTTTATATTCTAAGTATATAGCTGTGCTGTAGATATACCACTACTCTTCAACACTGTCGTTTTGAACTTTTCACCACTGCAGCCCAATGAAACATGAAATATATCTTCTGTGTTGCTGATACCCATATTGTTAAGTCTCACCTTCATCTTATATGGGTTTGACTCCCCTCTCTGGCACTCCCCTCTATGTACGATGAATCATTCAAGGACTCAACTCTCACACAACTGCTGCCACTCTTTACTTAAGTGCTTCATAAATACCTCTCTCCAATCTATCTATCTATCTATCTATCTATCTATCTATCTATCTATCTATCTATCTATCTATCTATCTATCTATCTATCTATCTATCTATCTATCTATCTATCTATCTATCTATCTATCTATCTATCTATCTATCTATCTATCTATCTATCTATCTGTGCTGTGTTGGACAGCAAAATTAAATCTAATCTCACATAATCTCATTTTCACCAGAACATTTTGCCCTCTCTGAGAAAATGACACACGTTTTAATGTTTTTTTTCATTTATGGTAATGACTCGGAGGGTACACAGTCTCTCCATAATCAGTTCTTTGTGTGGTCTGTGTGCGAAATAGCCCCGAGCGTCACAGGCCAATAAAGCCACCTCAGGATCATGAGACAGACGCTTGACAAGAAACTCCCTCTTAACTACACAGTCTGATCAGTGATTAAATAACACAATGGTGAGAGGACTCTTACAGCCTTGTCTGAGCCTTCTGCAACAAATGTGCCATTATTGACACGATGGAGGAGCTCTGTACCAATCAAAGACGTCACACCTGGCAGGCCACAAACCTGTGAGCCCTGACACAGCAGGAGATCAGGGATTACGAGGGGTGATAGTGAGTGATAGTGAGTGATAGTGGAAGAAGCCCAACGGGTGGACAGTGGTATCCAGGACAATGGCTCACAACAGCGTAGCAGCCGGTCAAAGGGCATGTGATCGACACATTGTACTTAAGATAAATCGTTTACTGTCTCTGACCTCAGATAGTGAGCAACAGGTCTGCTTCCTCTTATAACGCTAGATAAAGTCAAAGTCCGGGATCACAGTGGAAACGTGGGACAAACAGTGGTACAGGAGACCTGATTTTCAGGTTTCAATGTTGTGGCAAAATGTTGAAAACTTGCCTGGGGACTAAAGGACACTGTGACAACTGCAAACAGAAGAAAGGCAGGCACATGATTGGAAACTGTTATGACACTGTAAACATTACAGCTCAACTGTATTTGCCCTTGTATTAGGACTCATATCAGCTGTTTATAGAGCTCTTATCATGAAACCTGTTGCAGAAAGCTCTACATTTTAAAATGCTCGGCTGTCCCGAAGATATACCTGGAATTTGCGAGCAGAAAAACCGGAGAGGCACTGAACTCATTTCTCCTCTTTATTAATCTTTTAAAATTGTGCGCCGTCCTCCTCCATTAGAGCAGCTCACGCTCCCCTAAATGTGGCTCATGTAATCCTAATGTGTGATTGTTTGAATAGAGGCCGAGAGCACGCTGCCAAGAGGGAGGGCTTGTTTTCATTTAAAAAGAGGGATGTGTCTGTTTAAGAAAGAAAGAGAGGGAGAGAAAGGAAGGGAGGGAGGGGGCGGAAGAGAGACAGAGAGAGACAGAGAGAGATAGAGAGAGAGAGAGAGAGAGACAGAGGGAGAAGGTGGGGGTTGATGAGATCATTTTCTGGGCCTGGATGAATCAGCTTTTCTGTCAGTAAGGAGAGAGAGAGACAGAAAGAGAGAGAGAGAGAGAGAGAATCCAGCGCTCTATTAATCCACATTAACAACTGGGCCCAGCAAATGAGAAGCACTTCATAATGTCCCCTCAGAAGGCCTTAAGTTATACAACACTGCCAAAGCATATTTGAGACCCCCCCCCCCCTTCCCCTCCACCCCTTCCCAACAACTGTGAGGGCAGCGAGGTCAGACCACGTCTCCTCGTGTGAGCGGAGGCAGAATGGGAAGAGCAGAGCTGCAGTCGGAAAAGATTTGGGCTCCTGCTCTCGGGAGCCTGTAACGTGGGTGCTCAGATGTGGAAGTGTGTGTGTGTGTGTGTGTGTGGTAACTACAGATGTGCTTGTGTTTGTGCCAACGCAGAGAGAGAGAGAGAGAGAGAGAGGCTCTGCAGCTCACACACACACAACCTGACACCGCAGAAATGGGAAATTCTGCAAAAAGATGCGAGACGTACCGTCTTACCCAGATGACTTTGGCAGGGTGTCTGCGGGGACAGATCCCGATAGGTGTACGAAAACGAAACATTTGAGAGCGTTACGCTCGGTCTTTATGGCCACATGTTTGCCAGATGGGAAAGACAAAATGAGCCAAGAAGTGACATCTGTAGACGGTAACTGGGCCTGATTGCCTCGTTGGGAATATTGCTCCGTAAAAGAAAATCGAGGGAACTTTGATGAGGAGAAGGAACTCAAACCCTGAAGGTACCTGTGATGTCTGAACAACAGATGCTCCTCAGAGCTGATAAATGTCAGATCGTTGTTTGTATTCGCTGTAATTGCGCTCTACAGAGACGGAGGATAGAAACTGAGTTTCTGCCTCTTTGCTGGAGCTGTAGTTAAAAATTGAACAGCCCAATTCAATTCATTCACTCGGAAGACATCTGTAATCTTCCTGTGAACATGCTCATAATAAACCCGGGCCTAGCCACTGCAGCACCAGAGGTTTTAGCTCAAACGGCGCCACCTATTGGAGAAAAAGAGCAGGAGCAGCACCCAGTCAGACCTGCAGAACCATCTAACACCTGAACCTGCTCTATGATGCATACACTCTCACATCTTGAGGCAAAGTTATAGTCCCCACTCTTTCTAATGCATGTTCAATGGACCGTGAGACAAACTCCACAAAGAGAGAAGTCGGGAGTTGTCCATTTGTCCTGTAATGTGTAGATGTAGTCTGCAGAGTCCATGCATTCAGAAACTCACTACACCCCACAGGATGTGAGGAGCGAGGCCGTTTCAAGTTAAATGACCATGTGATGAGGTAAGATGTCACTAACTTGAGGCTCAACGTGTCCTATGACACTTCTGACGGTGGTCACAGGGACACAGGGTCCTCAGCAGAGCACAGTCATTATCAGTGTCATGGACGTGGTCATGTGAAGCCAGACTGCTGCTCTCATCTGTCAAACACTCAGATGTGGGGAAGTATTTACAGCCTTGGATCTTCTCCCAGTTTATTAGTACCAACACTGATTCAGTGTAGATGCAGCTAAGAGCATCACGCTGATGTATTTCATCCAGATCCAACATCTCATTACTGCTTGGGAGGAGGGGAAGCCATAAATTACACGACTGAAAATTCTGTTTTTGCTCCTGAATCAAGTGTGGCAGTAATGAATGTAACTTCCAGCATCTTGCAGTGACTCAACCCAACAGGGGCTTAAACCCCTTACAATCTATTGTAGTTGTTCCTATGAGACTAGAAATGAGTAAAGGCCCAGACAAATGAAACTGGTAAAATTTTATTTTCCCAAATTTGTCATCAGACGACGATCAGGAATAGGAGAAACAATTTAAGTGGATGAAAAATGTCATACAATACAAATCTAGACTGCATACTTAAAAAAAAGCAACAACAAAATGAACATGCACAAGACAAGAGTATAGCTTAAACATGTGTAAACTAAAAAAAAAAAAGAGAAAAAAAAGGAGGAAACAAGTCGAATATAACTGCACAGGTTGTTTGAAAGCAGTTTGATCACCATCAAAACATGGAATCATAAATTAAAAAAAACTCCGTTAAAAATGAAACTCCAGGAGGAGAGGGTCAGGCGTGTGTTCAGTAGGGCCGGTCCCGGCGCTCCTGGCGGTGGTCCCTGAGGGGAGAAGAGCAGCCGGTCACACATGGATCGCTCCAACGCCTCCACCCACAGTCTGGGGACGGCTAAACCCACCTCATATCCATCTTTCCTCCTGGTGGGCCCATCCCTCTTCCCCCTCTGCCTCCCATCCGGTCCATGGGGGGTCCTCCTCGGCCGGCTCCTCTGAAGCCGCCCCGGTCCATGCCGCCGCGGCCCCTGAACCCTCCGCGGTCTCCTCCCCAGCCTCCACGGAAGCCTCCGGGTCCTCCGGGGCCCCCGGCTCCGGCAGGGCCCCCGCGGTCCATCCCTCTGCCTCCACGCATTCCCATCCCGCCTCTGCCGCGGTCACCGCCGGGGGGGAAGGGGGGGCCGCCGCCCAGGCCTTCTGGTTTGGGGGCTTTGCACTGGTTGCACTCCATCCTCCAGGCAAAGTTCTGGTTGCCACATCCCCTGAGAACACAGAGTGATGGGGGGATTAGACCCCCAGCAGGGCTCCCACTCCTAACCACACACTATATTCCAAGACTTTCCCAGGACGTTTTCAGCCCGTGTGACAAAAGACATGCATCATGTGCATAGCTTTTAACCCTTTTGCTTTGGCTTACAGCACAGGGAGAGGACAAATACTCTTCCAGGATCCCTTAAGTTCTAGGATATTTGACCTTTTTTCTCATTTTCCATGACTGGAAAATTGGTCAACCATTTTCCAGGTTTTCCAGGTCACGTGGAACAGCAGTCCTGGGTCATGAACACTAGAAGCAAACAAGAAGCTACGTACGGGTTGGGGCACTCCCAGTCGCCGGCTCTCTGCTGCATGTTGCCCCCGGTGGGTCCTCCTCGGCCCATGCCGCGGGGTCCTCCTCGGGGCACGAAGCCACCACGCTCTCCTCCGCGGCCCATCATACCTGGAGAGAGGGGGGAGCGGGGACGGGTCAGCTTCCACGCAGGTCGACTGCGCCCTTCTCTGCTCAAGCAGGGACAGATGCTGCAGACATTTACCTCCTCTCCCCATCATACCGTCTCTCATGGGCATGCCTCCTCTCATACCGCCCATCATGGGCTTACGGCGGGCCATGGACACCTTCAGACGCCGGCCCTGGAACTCCTTCCCTGAGAGGCGAGCGCAGACAGACGGTCACATTCAGCCAGAGGCTTTAGCTTGGGAGGATCTCCGCTGCGGCCGCATCGCTCCGACCTACCATCAAAGTGCTCCACGGCTGCTTTGGCACAGATGGGCTCCTCGTAGGAGAGCGTGGCGTCTCCCTTGGGCTTCCCTGTGTCCTTGTCTGTGTAGATGTTAATGGCAGGCTGGCCCAGTCTGCGGTTGATCTGGAGGGGGAAAACGTTGACATTTTAGCCGCACTGTTAGTCTTAACGTGCCGGCGTATCGGGGCGATGAGCTGTCCATACCCTGATGGGGCCGACGTGTTTGAAGAACTCAGCCATCTCCTCCAGGTTTGCCTTCTCGGTCAAGCCCGTGATGTAGATTGTGCTGTTCTCAGAGTCATCCTGCTCTTCAGGGCGTCCTTAAAAACAGTAAAAAACAGTCTCAGAAACTGGCACCTCTTTACATGTAAAGGAGTCACGCAGCTCCAGACATACTCTACTCACCCATATCACGCTCGTCACCGCCCATAGGTCCTGAGGTCCATCAGGTCGAGGTGGAGAGAGACAGATTGAAACAAGTCAGTGCCTAAAACTGATGCTCAGTGTACAACACCAGAGGAGTACTACACACGCAAAAAAAATAAAGATATTTCCAGGCAATCCTTTGTAACACTTCAGCCATATTGGGTAGAAAATATAGTATTTCAAAATGGCACCTTATGGTACACCACAATTCCCACAAGTGATATATTGAATTGAAAATAGGAACACCTCAGAGCCTGTCGAATAGTTGTGCAAAAAAAGCCTCTTAAGACCAGATAGAAATCCTCAGAAAAAGGTAAAACCCAGGAATTCAGCGCAGCAGATTTGTTAAAGCAGTAATAGACGCAGCTGTGAGGATTTTTGCCTTTAACCTGTCAAAGTTCAGTGTCAAACCAAAGTCAGAGACTGATTTATAACCTGCGAGTGCTCCAGAGAAAATGGTCTCAGGCATTGAAATCAAAAAAATAACTCCCCAATATTTTCAGATCCGCTCGTGTAAATAAATTTGTTCCGTACCACAATGTAAGACTCGTCAATACTCAAAGCATATTTGCTGAAAAAGGTTTGTTATTATACTCTAATACCAGTGTAATACTCGTTAACTTACCACCAGGCTTACTGAAGCCACCTCTGTCTCCAGCGCTGCTATGGGGGAATAAATGGAGATATGAAGGCGATTTCCCTTTTACTGCCACTTCCATGGCTCGAGCAAAGTGGCAAGTGGCTTGATTGAGGGAGTAAACACATTCCAACTAGGCTAATACAAACTAAAAACTCCCCAAAATTAAAAAAAAAAATGCACAGACTTGGTGGAGGGGATTAGAGTATTAGCTGGGTGCTTGTCTTTAACTAGCTGAGCACAGTGTCAGTTTGCAGTCGGGGATACATTGGTGCAGAGAAATCAATAGGAATGACTAACATTGCTTCCACTGTCTCTGAACATTGTACACAGGTAGAAAGATTTCAGATGCATTGATGGCATGAGTCAGTTTACCCCCAGGCGAGCCACTTATACCCCATTGAGCGGTGTTTGTAAACACCTGCGGCCGGGTTGAGAGTGCGCTATCGAAGCAAAGCAGACAATGCATCTGAAATTTCACAGGTTGGTGCGGTGACCACATTCACCGGGCAACAAAACAAAAAGAAATGTTACAGTTATACATCGTTCATGGAAACTCAACGCAAACAAAGAACATTTTACAGTGTCTCCCAGGTTACGTTAACTTTAAAACAATGTCTTTGTTAATTAAAAAAAACACCCATCATGCTTTAAAAAAAACCACCATCCTCAGTTCTTGAAAAAAGGCAGACCCCCGAATCTTTGTTTAAGCTCCCTCCTGCTCCTGTGTACAGATACTTTTTAGAGAATAGATGGTTTTAAATGGCTCTCACTGTTACCTGTACGGTATAAATGTGACAAAGCATGTTAAAAAGCGGTCAAAAGAATGCGATCAAACATTTGTATTCCAAACCACAAAAAGCAATTGAACATTTCAAAATGACAAAGTGCAACCCTCTCTCCCCCCAAACAGAAGAAAACCTGCCCAGAGCTAGCATGGCCCTAAAACTGGGGCTACGAAAGCATCTATGCTACACCTACCAGTCTAGCCATTTTAGTCCTACTTATTTACAGTTTGCTTGTACTATCACGACTGGAGAGTTACCCTTTTACACCTATGTCATCAGACTTGTTTGCATACTCCCTGAGCAAAGTGTTCGTGTTGTTTTGTTTGTTTTTGCCGGTTTTGCTGAAATTATGTTTAAAACCTCAACATTTGTATGGAGCCACTGGTTTGATGGTATGGATTAATGTGTCATTTGAAGGGTCTCCCCCAACGCAAATCTTAAAATCCAGTCAGAAAACCAGATGAGATTCCAAAACCTTTTACTTTAACAGCCACAGCAGCCATGTGAAACGTGCAGTGAAAGCTATACGTTTCCACACCTTTCACCCCTGTCCTCCCACCGGTTAGTTTGTCTACAGGGGGCTGAAAAGCCAGTTAATCTGAGTTGGGTCAAACCACATCCAGCTACAGGAAACTGTGTTGAAGTTGAAAAAGATCTGCACGTGTCCCCATGGAGGGGCAGAGAGTGAAGCCACTCTGGTGGTGGAACCACAACAAAAAGGTTACCGAGATTAAATGAGTTCCTGGTTTGTTATGAGGACCATAAACCATAAAATACCAAAATGTGTTTTGGCAGACAAGCTCACGTCGAGGGAACCACTACACCAAAATCAAAAAGGATTGGACGTTTTGTGCCGAGTTTATCCCCACAGGCCAAAAAATTCAGAATGTAAATACAGAAGGAGCGTCTCAGTGTTTTTCCCTTGGTTCTGTTGCATCAACTGCACCGAGTCTCTCCTAAAACGGATACCAGAAAACTGCCAGGCTGGCAAATAACAGAGGTCGGATTTGGAGATTCAAAATTGCAGATGCATTTTTCATGACCTTAATGTGGGTTTGGTTTTCAGGGATGCATTATTAGCTCGGACGGATATTGAAACATTTACCACAAAAACCCATTTGAAAAAGAGTTTTGTTGTACAGTAGACTCTGGCAAAATCTGATTAATGTTTACAAACCACTGATGGAGCTATGGGCAGAAAACTGACTGAGCTCCTTCAGATAAAAATAGAAAATAGTGCCTCTTTGTCACTGTACCTGATGCAGTTTGACTGAATTCTTGTGGCATCAGTAAACTATGGCACCATCTTCCCTTTTAGATCAAATGACAGATACCGAAAACCACCAAACTCATTTGTGAATGATTGTAAGTATTGCCTAAGAAAGAAAAATACTGACCCAAACTGACTTTGATGAACGTAGATTTGAAACGCCACACATTTTGTGTGAAACCAGTGTCTACAAATACACTCACATATCCTTGTGAGATCTCAAGGGGCACACTGATATTTTAGTTGCTGAATGAAAGTGACTTGAAGTGATTTAAGGATTTAAAAACGCTTTGTCGCAAGAAGCTGATTTACAAGGTGCTGCTGAGATAGTGAAATACAGTCTGAACCTTCATCCCCGTTATGGCGTTAACAGGCAAGTAATTGGCTCTTCTACCACATTCCCTGACCAATCCTAAAATATGTAACCTCTCCGTTTAGAGTTTGATGTAAAGCTTGTGATTAGGCCATCTTCCCAGTAGCATGCTGTTCAGCCTACTTGTTTATTAACAGATCCCTGATCCCAACCAACTTGTTTCTTACCTTTGGCCAACTGTGAGGCTGAACTGAGACAAACTGTCTGCCAGTGGTAGCATGCACTACAGTCTCTGATGGGCTTCAGACCGTAATTTATCAGCACTGACAGCCGAGAAATTATGGCCCCCCATTAAGTGGCAGAAATTGCAGAGACCGTGATTTTAATAATTCAAGCTGACTTTAATTACGTCTCAGCCCTGCCACAAGTGGCCACAGCACCTGTGGAGTCAAGAGGTATGTGAGATCGAGTGGTGAGGAAACGCACTTACCCCATACCACGGCCCATGCCTCCACGACCACGATGCATCATGCCCCCTCGGTCGAAGCCGTCCCGGCCCATGCCCCTGCCGTCCCCTGCTCCGGGGTACCTCGAGGACTCAGACCCAGCGTAGCCAGAACCTCCGCCCTGTCCATCCTGCCTGTAATTATCTACAAGAGAGAGCATGGGTTCATCAGACGTGCCAATGTAAGTGTTTTTACAGTCCATGTCAACACCTGGAAGGCTTGGAAGCTTACTGTAATGGTTGGACTGGTTGTAACTTGGTGGGCCACCTTGCTGGTTGTACTGACTGGATGGGGGCTGCCCATAGGAGCCGGCAGCCTGAGGAGGGTAGGCAGGGGGAGCCTGTTGCTGCTGCTGGCTCTGCTGCTGGTAGCCCTGCTGCTGGCCGTAGCTGGCCTGCTGGGCCTGGTAGCCTGGCTGCTGCTGGCCGTACGCCGCTGGCTGGGAGTAACTGTTTTGGTTGTAACTAGCCGGCTGGCTATTGGAATTGTAACTAACGGAGAGAGAGGGAGACAAGGCGTTAGCACTTAAAGACTTCCACAGCACTGTGAACTGATTCCTTATCACGGTGTGCATACCTCTGCGGTGCAGTGGGAGCAGCCTGCTGGCCATATCCAGGGTAAGCAGACTGGGAGGTGTAACCAGGCTGAGAACCATAAGACTGGGAAGCAGCTGGAGCAGCAGCGGCAGGAGTGCTATCATATCCACTGGCTCCATAACCCTGGGCTGACTGGGGGTAGCTGTGACTGGTGGACTGGGCAGCAGGGTAACCAGCTGTTAAAGAAAACACAAAAAGTTTGATTTGATTTTATTATCAGCTACATTCATAAATGAAGTAAAGACTGTAGGAAACTAAATTGGTCATAATTTGCAAACAGAACCACATCAAAACAAGGCAAAACCCCCACTACCACTGACCTGATGCCTGCTGACCATAGGAGGACCCATACTGCTGTTGCTGCTGGGGGTAGCCTCCAGTGGCCGGGGTCGACTGGGAGTAACTCCCATCAGCAGCAGCTGGCTGGGCATATGAGCCATAGTTCTGTTGTCCATAGCCCTGCTGGAAAGTAAAACCACAGGGAGTTTAGATAAGAGCCGACTCAAAAACAATCTCAGAAAGGCATCGTTCTCATAAATTTAAGCTTACTTGTGCGGACTGTCCATAGCTTTGTGAGGGCTGGGCAGCATAGGAGGCATACCTAAGAAGGGGAAAACACATTTCATTAATGCATTCCTTAAAAATTCAATTAACCAGGCGTGGGTTGATAGTCCCAAGCTACACATGAGGTGGATTTGCCTGATTTGTCTGGACAGGGAGGGACATTTTGTGCAGCCAAATAAATCACAGTATGATAAGGTTTTATCTGCAGTAGCTGCACGGGAGAACCACTCACTTAAGACACATTATTAAACTAATCAAATTACTAAAGATTAAAGGATCTTACCCTTGCTGACCGCTGGTCTGGTTGTAGGAACTGTAATCTGTTGAGGGAAATGTTCAGAACCGTTAACCAGTCACTGCGCGTGCGAAAAGCAAACAAACATTCTTTGGCGCGAGCTGCGCGGCTAACGCTAAGGCTAACGGAATGCTAGGCTAGCGCGCAGCGGGGACGTCGCCATTCAGAGACCAGCAGCGCAAACCATTCATTACACAAGACCCGTTTCAACACAAATGCACACGTTCACGGCAATACTGCGATAATGCATCCTGTTGCAATGCTTGCTGTAACGTCAAAGTAGTCGTTGTATGCGGTATGATGGAGCAAATGGCAAAAAAACGATTCGGAATTTACAACGACGATTCTGTGAGCGACCATGACTAGGCCCGTGTTAGCAAGCCAGCTAACGATGATATTCGACGAGATAAAAACCCCAAAGGATGGCTATGTTGACGTCTTCTCCTTTGGTGCAAGTTACACAAGTTATTTCGTTAAGGTAAACGATACAAATCCACCAAAATCCGTATGAAATAACATAATTGAGCACTCACCCGGAGCCGACGCCATTTCAGTGTATCTATGCACGACGACAGGATAGAACTAGTTGCCGGAGAAATGAAGCCTCTTATCGTGGAACGGCGAAGTCTCGCGATACAAGACTGACCTAGTTCACTCACGTCAACGTGGCCGCCATTGTGCTAGTGTCATTTTTAGCAGTGTAAAGGGAAATGTCACTATTGTGTGCTGTTATATTGAACTTTAGAAACCGACCTCAGGAATCGGGTATGGTGACATTTGTCCATCGCATTGTCATGTATAGAGTTATGTCAATACATACCTATGTAAATATATATACATATTTTGCTAAAAGCTAATTCACTGGGATGAGGACAGTACAATGTGCTCATGCATTTTCCTGGTTTACATTTTTTAACAAGTACTTGATCCATACCTAATGAGGAGCGATGCAAATGATGCAGAGAGAGTAAACTTATTGCCTCAAGTAATTTTTAAGCCCATTTTCTATCAAAAATTACAGGCATCATTTGTGCCTGTTTGTAGATAATGCCTCACATCACTGAATAGAAACCAGGAAACATTGTTCAATTACATTAGTTTGCTGTAATGTAGTTTCCATGATAATTATCTATTGTGAATCTTAGAATACAACAAAAAGTGTCAAGATAGAGGTGCATCTGAAGCATTTAAACAAGTACCAAGGAAAGTATTCAAAATGGGCACTAAACTTGTATGGTTACACACATCCTGATAGTTATGTTATCATAACAAGGGCCTTTGTCTAGCCCAATATGGTTACCAGTTATTGTAATTGAAGATCCAGATTGGTAATGAACAGCTTGATATGACGCAAATGCTTGGGGGTGAGAGTGTCCCTTCCTGTGTTAACTGATGTGGGCCATTTACCCAAGTACCCATGTGCTCACAGGAAAAAACATGCAGACTGTACAAAGAAATGGCCGAGAGCAGGCAGGAAAGCACACCCTTCTTGCTGTGAGGCAACAGCACAAACTCAATTGGCCCAATGTAATTCATATTAGAAAAATAAGACAATACGGCATTAGAAGCCAACCTCAATCTGACTACAATACCACATGAGTCTCAAAAGAACTCACCAACAGACAGGTCGTTTGAGAAAATATATTTATTTTCAAGAGAGACAATGATCTTCAGGCAAAAATCATCATCACATACCTGTACACGAACTATATACAAAGGTAAAAAAATCCACATCAAAATCAAAATGATTCATTCAGATACTGCTCCAAAGCTGCACGCATTTCAACACCCTCAGTGTGCACAATTTCTGGCTCTGATGGCGTATAAGGCTGTGGGAGGGAAATAGTTAAATCACACTCTTCTCTGTAGTCCTCACCACGGATCTCACAGAGGTTGTGAAGTACACAGCATGTGTACACCATGGACCTCACCCTCTCCAGAGTGCAGTCATTTCTTTTCTGCAGACATTTCCATCTTCCTTTCAGTCTTTCAAATGCAATTTCTACCACCAATCTGGCGTCACTTATTTTGCAGTTGTATATCTCCTGGTGTGGTGTGAGGTGACCATCGTCCGGATAAGGCTTCATAAGCCAGCTTGTTAACGGATAGGCCCCATCTCCGATGATGTAGAGGCCCAGATCTTGTCCACTGATTGGTCTGTGTTGCTGTGAAAGCAGTTTCCCCCCTTCAGCCAGATCCCACAATGAAGACAGGCACAGAACGCTGGTTTCATGCAAGCTGCCCGGTTGGCCAGCGTACACATGCCAAAACAAACCCCTGCTGTCGACGACAGCCTGTAATATGATAGAATACCACCCCTCACTATTGCAGTACTCTGCATGCCGGTCCAGGGGGGCCAAAATGGGGATGTGCGTGCCATCCACAGCCCCCACACACTGTGGCAAACCCCATCTTTGTTCAAAATCTGTGGAGACTACTTTCAGCTTCTCTGTGCCTGGAAACTGGATGACTTCAGGCAACAAGATTTCCTCCACAGCGGAGCAGAAGTCTTTCAGACAGTCACAAGCTGTTGAAATGCCAACCCCAAAGAGGTGCGCAACGGCTCTGTATTCAGCATTTGTTGCAAGTTTAAAGAGGGATATAGCAACTCTTTTTTGGAGTGGTATGGAGCGCCGGAAGTTTGTGTCTTTTCTCCCCAGCGCAGACTCCAGGCAGTCACAGAGGTAATGAAAAGTGTCTTTGGACATCCGGAAGTGTGAGATCCACTGGTCGCTGGTAAAACCGGGGACAACGCTTCTCCACCAGTCCTCTGCCCTGGCATGGACCCAAACGGATGGCGAACGGCGTCGAGCAAGCATCAACATCGTTTTCTGAAACACAAAAAGGTTACATTTTAGTCTCCCATACCACTGATAAAGACATAGAAGGCTTTAGGGGCACTCTATGTCAGCCTCTGGTTTGGCATCAGACTTATGGACAAAATAAAACTATAAATTAAGACATTTTGGTGGTGAACGTAGTGTTGTCTCACAGGAAGAAGATAACTGGTTTCAATCCTGGTCCTGTTCGATCATGGTCCTGCAATAATTATTTGCAATTCTTCATGGACATTTTTTACGATCACTCTGTGAAAGGTGTATTTTTCCAATTTTAGATGTTGGAACCTGGCTTTCTCAAAGGGAAACCTTCCCAAGGGATCAATAAAGTTTCAGTCTATCTATCTAATGGATGAAAGTAATGGCTGGACAACCCACACTGTGGTCATTTACACGTTTGTGCACTTTTATAAAACAATTTATTTCCCTGTGCTTTAAGTGTTGTTCCACACTATATATGCATTACACTGTTTGTCATGCAGCGTACTGACGAAAAATGACAATAATACTTCAGATCTCCAAAAAGGGGAAGTCTGAGACTCTGTTCCTCACCAGTGTCCGCTGCCTGCTGCTTCTTCTCATGTCCTCGATCTGGTTAAAAGCGACCAGCTGTCGCAGCAGACTGAGCTTCTTCTCTCTCTTTCTCGCCTTCTGATCCTCCTCGAACTCGTGCACCAACACGGCGACGAGGCCGAGGATCGACAACAAGCACACAGCTCCGATCGTCGCGTCCTCCATCCTGTTCTTGTTGATGTTTTGCCGTGTCGCACACGTTAGACGCACGGTGACGTCACTTCGGTTTTTTAAACCAACTTTATTCAAAACGTTGGATTACAATAAAAATGAATAAAGAATGTTATAACCGTATCTGCATGGGTTTTGATGCTCCCGTGGTAACTCACTTTCCTTCCACAGTCCAAAACATGCATGTTTAGGTCGGTGAGCGTGAGAGTGAATGGTGTGTGCGTCATCTAAATTACGCGTGCTGAGACTTTAGAAACACAAACATTACATTACACTACTGCTCACTCCATGAGCACCTTAAAACGGAGAATATGCATCGATATTGTTTGGTAAATTTCACACTACGAATGACCGACAGAGCCTCTATTGTAGGTGCAGTGTAATTCTCCCTGCAGGCCTCATGTTTGACCGCTAGGGGGCGGTAGTGTTGTTTTTTTTTAAAACCCTGTAAACACGAAGAAGACTTGACGTAGGGCGTCTGTTTGGCTCTGTTATTGTATTATCACGCCGGTTTTTTCTGACAATACAGTTATTATTCACATATCGAGGATAATTATTGAGGACATATCGACGATTTCAAAGGCTTTTAAGCGAGTACCACATATGCTTTGTCGATGACAGAAAAGAGTATTTCGCAGGCAATAACGAGAGACTCCAGCTCCGATTCTTAATGTTTTGACGAGTGATCAATCTTATGTATGTATGTTTATGCAATACTTTTCCATTTTCTGAATACGTTGTGCCTTTTGTGAGCACACGTCTGTTTACCAGCACTATGCCCCGACGGGACTAGTGACTTGAGGCACTAGCTGAAGCTAATCTCACATGATGCTGAATCGAATATTTTCAGTGTGGTTCTGGTTTCGATCAGATCGGCCCGGCTTCTGCCTGGGAACATGTTTACTGATAATCCTCATGCTGCTGATATATACTGGAGGGATAGAGGCCAATCTGAGCTTGGGTCCAGGTGGAGACTTCCCCAGGGTCAGAGGTAAACTGGCGATACCTGTTATGCACCAACACGCAGATGTGGTATTTCAGGTTGGATAACATGCAATGCTCTCTCTCTCCTCAGATGTGTTCCTGTATGCTCTGAGCCACGATGAGCTGCCCTCTCTGCTGGTCAGTGTTGCTCTGCTGCTGCTGGTGGGGCGCTGTCAGGAGCGCCGCTGGGGGACGGTGGCCTTCCTCGCCCTCTCCATCCTGACAATGACCTTTCTGCCCCTCCTCTACGCCCTGGTCCTCTTTGTGGGTGGCGGCGAGGCAAGCCGGGTCTGCGGTTACTCTGCCACCCAGCTGGCTCTGTTCACGGCGCAGTGTCGACAGGTGCAGCAGAGGAGGCTGCTGAGGTGTTTGCCCGTCTGGTGTCTGCCCTGGATCCATCTGCTGTTTGGTCTGCTGCTGCTGCCGGGGACCCCCGCCCTGCTGCACTTCTGTGCAATATGCACTGGACACAACTGTATCCTTCCCTGTTTTTACCATCTGCCTCACAAGCTCCTTAGTTTGACTGATATAGAAATAGATGACATACAAGTCATAGTCGCTCTTCCCTGGAACTAAGTTTCAGGCCTGAATAAGAGAGATATACTGTCTTTTAGGCCTACAATGTTAACATGTGATCGGTTGCTGAGTACTTGGCATGCAACTTCATCAGTCTACAGTAAAGCCAATTTTAATACGAGTTACATCATGGCCATCATACATCTTTTTGTATTATGCTTAACAGAACTCTCAGATCAACAGTCCTTCATTGGGATGTTACAGGAGCTGGAGGATGCCAGCGTCTTTGCTTTCATTCCTAAATGGGCATACGTTCCCACCTCAACCAGGTTCACTTTGCCCACCTACACCACCCCACAAAGGTGCTTATACTTTTTAAAAAACCTGTAGTCTGAAGGCATACGCTGAATCTCCACATGCAGGTTTCATTATTTCAGATTTCATCTTTTGTGACAGATCAAGATCAGTCCCTGTAAACCAGGCAGCTGCTCCCACCATGAGGGATCCCTCTGACTTGAATCACCACCCATGGGTGGATCCATTGCCTGCTTGGGTCATGCAAGAGTCAGCTGCACAATCTGATGCTGAGGTACTGGAGGAGCAGATGCTGAGAGCTGGGATATTGGCCTCTTTACAGGATGCGCCTGATGATCCCGATGCAAAAGTGGAGGTGCCTAAATCATCAGTTTCCTCGCTGCGGTGAGTCAAAGTTTAATATTGTTTTGTGTGCATGTTTCATTATGTCAGAATATCGCGGAGCTGATTCTTCTTTCACTTTAATCGTTCCTATATGGCACATCTTTCCCCTCAGACTGCAGCAGCTGGAGAAGATGGGCTTCCCCACGGAGAAAGCCGTGGTGGCGCTCGCCGCCTCGAAGCAGCTAGATGGCGCCATCTCTCTACTGATCGACGACAGCGTCGGCGAGCAGGCTGTGGTCGTGTCCAAAGCCAAGAGCCCTCCGACGCCACAGAGCACCTAGACGAGCTCGCTCTTATTCACACTGATGCATCGTTTGCTCTCTGCAGTAAACTGGACACGTGCTATGCTTGGGTTTTGCTGAGCTTTAATTTTCAATTTTCCCTGTGGGCTACTCGTGGAGCCGTGTAATGGTCAGGATTCCTGTGGAAAAGTGGAAGGAAAGATTGAGTTGTTCTTCCACGAATGCACGGCTTAAGTGTAGGTGCAAGGCCGAGGATTTGAAGGTGATTTCTTTATGATAAAATGTACACTGGAACGAGTGGATGTTTCATTTCTGTTGTGAACTTATTCAGTGAACGCTGACACAGATGAAGAGAGGTGACGTGTTTTTAAAAAAAGAAACAATGAACATCATTTTATTACACCAATCAACTAGACAGGATTATCTTAACACAATAACACATTTGCGAGAAAAAAGTCTGAATTATGAAATAATGGTTACACAACAGCATACAAAATAAACTACAGTTGATTGTTTTAAATAGTTTCACAATAAGTTTGATATAAAATGGAAAAAAAAACAAAACAAAAAAAAAACAAATCTTCTCATCAGGACAGTTGAAGCAGATTACCAACACGACAGTGGTAAAAATTATGTTCAAGTTCCATTAACAGGTTTTCTATTTCCTCTGTGTGTGTGCGTGAGTGTAGCCAGTTCACAGAGAGCTGCTATCATCATCATGTTTTGTACATTATCTTGTGTTTTGCATAACTTATGACAGTCACTGATATGTAAACCCAAATGCAACCCCTTGTGCTTTTATTTTTTTCCAAGCACAGATGTATATAATATCATATTGTATATTAAGTTGCCGTCTGTACTTACAGGGAGGAAAGAAAACACACCAGAAAACTACAAATCACTGTTAGCAACACGTATCTCAATCAGAGTGGAGATGACTTCATCTTTTTAGTGCACTACATAACACTGAGTTAAACAATATGTTAGAAGTATAACAAAATTAATACTAGGGAGTAGAGGTTTGTTTGTGTACTTGTGTCCCGCAGACTGTACATGCGCAATATACTTAAATAGTGGAATCTCTTCAGGTTGCAGTTACATTGTGAAAGCAATACAAACTAAAATGCAGTCAGTTTCCTCACACCGGATTCCTCCTGTAATTCATTACTCTAAATGACCCTTATCGTCCAGAACTGTTTGTGACTTGAGGAGCACCACAGAAGATTTATTTTTTTCCTTTTTTTTCCAGACGCAAACATCGTTAACTCTGAGGCTTTAGTTCTGCGGCCAAAGGAGCGAGATGCAGGAGGGGCTGCTGGGCGGGCTATGGTGTCTGACGAGGGAGAGCAGATGGAGGCAGGTGGGCGAGGGGATGGGTGGAGGTCAAACTAGTTGTTCTCAGGTTCTCGGTGGAGGTGGGTGGGGGGGCATAGTGGAGTATCAGTGGAGTTTCCCTGAGGTGTCCCCCCCAAATCCTGAATCTGACGGTAAAGCCTAGAGAGGACGTCAGACAGGTCTAAATCTGCCGAGTGCCGGTGAGAACTATGGGAGGAGGGGGAGGCAGCCCAGCCTGTGATCCTCAGGGTCAGCGGAGGAAAGTGGGGGGGAGGGAGGGGGGGCAGAGGGTGTGGGTGGGATGAGGGGGCTACTTCCCTCGAACCTTGGTGTCGGAGGACAGAGGAGAAGCAAGTCGAAGCGGGAGGACACCCGCTCGCTTATCTCTGTAGAAACTAGGGGAGGCTGTGCCAAAGGGTCCGTCCCCAGACCCTAGATCAGGTTCTGTTGAAGAGAGACAGCAGTTGGAACGGGGCGTCCCTGTCCGTGAGCGGGTGGAAATGTGCACTCTGTGCTCTAATCCAAGTCTACTCTGACGTAGCTGCTAACATGAGGTGACAGAAGCGGGTTCTTTCTTTTGTTTTTGTTTTTTTTTTGTTATACTTTTTTCTTTCGCTGCAACTCTGGCATCCTATAGTTTAGATGTTAACATTCTGAATCAATAAACTAATCACAGCCTTCCAGGGATTAATCAAATCCTGCTTTGTTTTTGATTGTGCTGCGTAGGAGGTAAATCCGGCCAGCAGTGCTGCAACAGTGACTTTTGTTAACAATACATTTGTCCAGCTTTTTCCTATAATGAGCAAATTATGTCTTCAGATGGACTCGGTCTTCGCAGACACACTCATTATTTGGTATGTTGCCTAATTAAGAACAGTTAAACAGCATTTAACAGTTTTATTGCAGCATGACTGACCAGACTAATCTACTTTACATCCATTGATACACAGGCACCTAATGAGCACAGTCCTTCAAAAGATTAAAGCCCCTGAAAACTTTCAGATCTTTGTTTTTCCTCGTAACTTTCACAACTGAATAACAACTCATAGCTGCAAGTTAAAAGACAGCTCAAGGTATTAATCATGATTTTAACACTTTAAATCTCAGCAGCAGGACTCTGGATCAGACAAGCAGACGTACTGACAGCTGATTTACATTCAGTGTTTCTGAACATTACACATGTAACGTCACTCAATTTTTAGCCAAGGGACAAGAGAAAATGCACAAATTTTGTCTTGAGAAAAAGGCAAAACTTTGGTAGTAAATAGTAATCTTTTGGAATTGGGTCACTGATTAGAAGCTGAGTAAACACGTTTTCAGGGCCTTTAAAGTAATATGTGCGCTACCATCATAGGATCGTCACAAAGAACACAACGGATACATAAAAATACGTTTCTAGATCTACTTTCAGGAACTAGATCGACACTGTTCGGTTAAAGCAATACTCGTGAAAGCTTTGAAACACTAGATCGACACTTTGAAAGTGTAAACGCGGGTGATAGGTCATAGAGGGCCGGCAGAGCTGTGGGTGAGGATGTCTCAAGTGTTACCTGGCCAGATGATAGCTTCCAGCAGCGTCACCCTGCGAGCCAGAAGCTCAAGGTCTGCCTGTAAGTCGTGGAACATCTGCAAGCTAATGTCCTATCAGAGAGCAGTGACAGGGAGGGGGGGGGGCTGTGTGAGGGGGGGCGGTGTGTGTGCTGGAAACACCAGCCTGAGTCCTGGGGCTGCTCGCGACTGTTCCCGCTCCCTGTCCCAGCAGCGAGGCGAGGTGGGAGTTTGAGCGCCCCACCGCTTCACCACCCCTGCCTAAAGCTGACCCTGCCTCAGGCCTCCTACTCACCATGAATACCGATCATAGTCTCGAGGATTAAAACCCTCTCGGCTAAGATCTTCAGCGCCTCTCTGATCTGATGTATCCCGTCCCCCTGTGAAGATAGATACAGCCGTCAAGGTAAAGAGCACAAGCCAGAGGAACAGCTCGCCAAGATGCAGGTCATTTCTTATGTCTCGACACAGTTCAGCAAGTTAGGAGGTTAAGACAGTCCACAAATCTGCCCAGCACTTCCACGCACAGCGACTTCCTGTGTTTTCTCTGTATCTCCCTCATCGTGGGCCATGCTGCTATCTGAAGTCAGTCTCTGCCATGCCGGGCTGGACAACATCAGCATGCACATCGCAGACCAGCCTCACGTTGGCCACATAACACAGCTGGATTACACTCTCCCAGGGTTTAGGACTGGATCATGCCATCTGCATTCATTTTGTCGGGTCGCATTGAAGCCAGGCGAGTGTTTTCAGCCCCCACAGCTTTCATTCTTAACGCTGTGGTTACTCACTGCTACCTGACAATGAAGCCAGTGTAGATTTTAGGAGGAAATCTAAACCTGTTTTTCTCTTTTGTTACAGTTAAGGACGAGGCAATGGCTTCATGAAGTCATACCATTAAAAAAAATAAAGTAATTGAAGAGGAGAAGTAAAGTTGACCGAGGCCATCACAGGAGAAAGCATGCAGAGAAGAGCTGGAGCTCTGGGTGCCCAGGTGAGTGATTCCCACTATGAAATGCTCTGATTAGTAAGACAGACCAAAGGAATACTTTACATGTGAAGAAAGAAGGCAAAGTTTCACTGAGTCACAGGACCTTAACATTTAAATGACTTGTAAGTTGATTCATTTATTTCAGACTGGAAAACGCATCAGAACGGCTTTTAGCATAAAACCCTAACAACTGGCGGATGGATCGATATGAAACTTGGTACATTCATGTTCCTCTTGGGATGAATTGCAACAATTGAAACCATTGTCTTAATGCATCCAATTATCTAAACTAATGGCATTTGCATGAGCTGTACGTGGTAATACTCTGCAAATGTATCATCCTAAAATGCTAAAACTAAACTGGTTAACGCTGTGAATATATTTGCCTGCATCATCAGACGGGAATCCTCATGAATGAATCCCGCACACGAGATCTGAATTTTGAGTTTCTTTGCCTTGTTTCTGTCTGTGTTATTTTGCTCATTAGTTTCGTTGTGAAGTCGTTTTTTTCACACTCAGAAAAGACAGTTGAGGTGGTGCACTACATCGCTGGAGTCATGCAAAGATGCATTGTGGGATAAAAGAGGATAGCTGTATCCACTCCACTCACATCAGAGTACAACACCTCTAAACCCAACAGGACCCACCACTGACATATATGGAGTCATTTGGCATATACATTTCACACATTTCCAATGTGAAACACTCGTAAGACCAAACGGTGCGATTAGGTGGGAGATTTTTGCTTTCTGAGTGCTTTCTCTCCATCTTGTTTTTTTGCGTGTCTTTATTTACATGTATATGCCAAAGTCAGATGCTGAAAAGGTGACTGTGAAAGGTAGCCATGGGGACAGCAGCTTGCAGAGGGAGTCAGACAGCTTTAGGATCGAGAGGACAGTGTCGTGACAGGGGACAGCAGTCCAGAGCACACCCCAAGGACCGACAAAAACAAAAACACATTAACAGCAAAACAGTTTCACACACAGAATCAGACAGATCAACAGCAACGCTCCAAAAAGGACAACAGTGTAAAACAGACTCTATGAGCATCAACAGGGAGGAACGTATGGACTTGAGAGAGAAAAAGAGATGCAGCTGGCGGCTACAGTCAGAGACATGGTGATTGTTTAAAAAGATCAAAACCATAACTTGAGATGTACGTCATGGTTAGACTAAACTGAGGTTGCTGAATACCACTGCATTGCAAAGTGAAGACGTGAAAATAAAAAATATCTTACATTTAGATTGCTCTTGTAAAATGAGGAGGAGGTAAAGGAAAAAAAGGGGGTTAGACAGACACAATCTTAAAACTTTGCCGTCCAGATCTGTAAAAACCTCCTGTCACCATGTCCTGCGTCACCATGTGGACTACCACCAGCTACTTTCTTACCGGTAAACCCTTCTCTCCTGGCTCCCCCTTTGGACCCGGCGCTCCCTGTGAGGAAACACCAACAAGAGAGGAGAAAGTCTGACCTCGCGCTATGAATCACAGTGAGCGGACACCGACCCTCAGACTAGACCCTCAGAGACTAGTCGGAGAGGCGGGTGCAGTTTCCAGCTCTTGTATGTGTTGACTTTGTTCCCCTAACAACTCCTTAACTCCTTTATCCTGGTTGGAGCTGGCTTACCGGCTCGCCTTTGAAGCCCCTCTCTCCAGGATAACCTAAAGGACCCTGAACAAGCAGAGAGAGAGAGAGAGGGTTTAACCGAACGTCAGCGGGTGAAGATGCAGGGAGGAAGATGCTATCGAGCTCCACTCACTCTCTCCCCTCGATCGCCCTTCGGCCCCACAGGGCCCTGCGTTCCCGTGGATCCGGGTTTCCCCTGTGTCGAGCCAAAGTGACAATGAATGACGTATTCAGGCAGCAGCAGAGTGGACAGGGTATGAGCGTGCTTTGAGGGAGCTTACGTTCGGTCCCGAGGGGCCTGGAGGTCCTCTGGGTCCTGGGGGACCTGCAGAAAGGATGGAGAGATGTCAACTCTGACCCCTGGGAGGATGTGGTGCTGGTTTGCAATTGTTGTCTGAACTTGATGTGATAGGTGTTCTAATCCAGTGAGCTCCTCAGAGCAGACTTTGAAATCCAGGCATTTTAACTCAGCACTTCTACTTCTGGCCAGAACGTTACGTCTTAATCACATCTGGATGATTATTAGTATAATTAGCTGGTACAAAATTGGCTGGATGCAAGCGAAGAGGCAAAACTTCCAAAGTTAGATCCAATCTAGACTGAAAAGCAGATTCAGGACATTTATTTTGTCATTCTGTCATTATTGTGGTCAAACAGGGAAATTTGGCATAACATCACATTATGTCAGCGGCAAAATTCAAGCACACAAAACAATGAGTTTTAAATATTTAAACAACATTAATATCATTTACAACTGAGACTCTGCACACAGATAAACATTGTGATACACACTCACCGACGGGCCCGGGAGGACCCTGAGGTCCGGGGACAGGAGTCCCTCGTGAGTCATGGAAAGTGTTGGTGAAGAAGGGGTCTTTCCCACGATCTGCAGTTTAAACAAAATGATGTGCGTGTTTAACGGAAAGTGCTTTTCTGTTTACAGACATGTGAGGCTGTCGCCCCAAAAAAGCTCCAGCAAATCAAATGATCTGTTTGCTAGGATTTGATAAATATGAAGTGAGTGTGAGCTTTTGTTTTCATTGCTGACAATGCTCAACTCTCAGGTAGCATCATCAGCTATGGAGGCTGATGTTGTTCCATTAAAGAAAATGACCTACAGAGGGCAGTGTTTTCCATCCAATACCCACACGTCACCTCATGGTTTCAGCAGGGCAGTAAACCTGACTGAAAGAGGCAGTGCCCCTGCATAATAAAAAGGCAATTTAAGACCTATGACTGAACCTCCACAGCTAAGTCTATGGAAGAAGGAGGTGAACCGGTGGGATAAAGGAAGAGGCCATTGGGCCATTTTATACTGGCGGGAAACACAGGTCCAGTCACAGCATGAAACTTCAGGAGATACAGAGAGGAGGAGGAGGAAGAGGAGGAGGAGGAGGAGGAGGAGGAGAAGGAGGAAGGCGATGAGGAGGAGGTGGGCGGATGGCCAGAAACATCCTCCAGCTGCCAGAGCCCTGCACACTGCTAACAGAGGTGACATCCAGAACAGGGCCACTCTCTCTCTCTCTCTCTCTCTCTCTCTCTCTCTCTCCCTCTCTCTCTCTCTGTGCTGTCTGTTTATTTCTGCACCCTCGCTTCATTTCCTACTGCACACTGGGATCTGTGGCCTGACCCGTCCAAACAGTACTCCTCTTCATCGCTTCACGTGCGGGGTGCTGTTTGAGGAACCTCCGCTGTTCTGCAGAAGGGAATTCCATCCTCCTGATGCAGACGTAAAAGCCAAATAAGCCAGTGTTTTCCAAAGGAAGCTTTGCGCAGGGGCCGACCCCTCCTCTCACGTCCCCTACTGTTACTTTGATGTGAGAGAAATGGCTCGCAGTCTCGTAAATCATCATGCCAACCTCGACATGCCCGCAGCTTTCTCCACAAAGGAACTCCGGGCTTACAGATTTCCGTGCCGCATACTTTTGTTTTACCGCTGTATCCAAACATGAAATCCCCCTGACGTGTTGACCTTGAAAGAGCCGGTGCAGGCCCCCCCACCCCACCCCACCCCCCTCCATCTATCTCCCGCTCTCCCCCTCCGCTGCCTCTCGGTGGCGGCCTACATCTGGAAGTTGTTGAGTGACATCAGTGATGGACAGGTTCTCATCCCAGCATGTGAAGTCTGTGTCAACCTCAGACTGCCTCTGCCTCCATTTAATACCCTTTGATTCGGTTCCATTTGGCACACGGACAACAAGGAGCAAGTTGAAGCTAAAGGATTACCACCATCCCGTTCCTGTTCTGTTTCTCATTCTCTTTGTTGCTCTTGTTTATCATTAGTCCGAATACCTGCAAGAGCTCTTGTGCAAGCAGGAGACGACGTGTCTGCCAGGCGGCCTGATGCAAATGAACATCAGCGGTTAGATGAGTCAACCAAGAAGCCTGAATCTAGATCAACCTGTCTCAGAACAAAGGACTTCATTTCACTGAAAGGGGAGAGCAAATCAGGCTCGTTTGAGTCATTTTTGTCTCAGTTGAGTCTGAAAAATCGGGGGGAAAAAAAGGGCCCTGTGCAGAAATGAGTGAGCTCCTATTTTCTGTTGGAGACCTCAACTGGCCCAATATCTGCTCTCTCTCGCTCTCTCTCTCTCTCTCTCTCTCTCTCCCTCTATCTAGCAGGTCTGTCCAGGATCTTACTGTGGTCTGGCTCTGGGATGCGGGCACTGGCGGGTGCTGGAGGTCCCGGAGGACCCGGTGGGCCCGGTAGACCTCTCTCTCCAGGGAGTCCAGGTGGACCACGGGGACCTGAGGAGGGACAGGGAGAGAGAGAGAGATCAGAAAAATCTGACCCGAAAAATCTCCTCAGCAGAGGATGATGATAACTGACTGTGAGTGACATGATGAGGAGACAGAGACAAGACAGGAAATGGATCAGATCAAGTGCAGATTGATCTGACATTGAGGTGTCTGCGTGTGTGTGTGTGTGTTTGTGCACATGTGGAGTAAGATCAGCAGCTGGTCCGAGGAAGGGGAGGAGTGCAGGACTTTGACCATGTTTCTCTGTAATTAACATGAGGGGGGTGTTTAATGATGCGGTGCTGGGAACTGACTCGGGGCCATGGGAAAGCTCAAATAAACACCATTAAACTCTGCAAAGTGTCGCTGGCACGGCTTCAGAGTAAATTAAACGCTCCCTGCACGCTCACTGCTAACCTTTATGCATGTAGCTGCTCCATATGGGGAGGCCAGTGAGAGTGTCCTCCCCCCTCCTCCCCCCTCCTCCCCCCCTGCTGCAATTTATGAAGCTGGAAAAAAAAAAAAAAGCACCAGCTCCGTCTGACCTCATTGTTTGGACTCTCCTGAGGTAAACCTGCCCTCCCGAACACCGGCTCTTACACTCAGACGGACCCAAACTCACCACCTCCCTGTTTATGCACTGCCACAACTGACGGTGACAGGTCACTAATTGCAGCTTTCGCAAGGTCGTGTTTTCGCAGCTCGCGTCCACGGACCGTTTTCACTCAGCCTCGGTAAACACCGCAGCGTGGCCCGGCTGTGTTTTGGCTACGCCCGGGCCCAATGTAAGCCACAATTTGCAGCACAGTGGTTTGAGTGGCCCATCAAAGTGGCCCTTCAGAGTCTATGTGACATACTGGGGAAAACAATGTACTTCCCCCCCCCCCCCCCTTTGTAATAACGACTCCCTCGAGCAGCTGGGGGACGCTGCGTCAAAATATGAGTGGAGGTCTGCGATAGCATTCCCCCTGTAACTCATCAGGACCAGACATAACGTACAATCACACTTTTGCTTTTCTGCCGTCGTTCCTATAACCTCCCGCTCGAAGGCACATTTGTCTGCATTTTCCGTGACATTGGACACGTTCCAGTCCTGCGTTTATCTTTCTCTTAAACGTGAATTTTTTTTTTTTTTAAGTCAGCACAATAAGGAAAACGCAGCTTCAGATGCAAGGCAGCGCTGGTTTGGGGTACTTATGAAGTAATGGAGATAGAAAAAACAATAACACCACAGGCATATGGAAATCATAAGGACCTGGGATTTGTGTATATATAGCTCGAGCTCGTTTCAGATTGAAGTCACATGGCGCTGCCTGGAAAGTGGGTTTGTACTTGAACTTTTTCTCTAAATCTCGTCTCTACCCGGCAGCAGGCACTGGGGTTGAGGGGTCATATGTTAGGCTGAAAGAGGAGACCCTCCCTTCGCCATGTAGAGCTGAGGAATAGCAGCCCGTAACAAGAGCAGATGTTGTGACACACTTACACCGCCATTTACTTTATTGTCACTCAAGTCACAGCTGCCTGTGGAGTTACTTTTTTCCCCCCCAACAGGTCATTTATTACCCGCGAGCTGCGAGTGCACGCAGCAGATTTATGAGTCCACGTCTGTTCTGGTTTGGTGACCGGGAGGCAGCGGGGCATGTTATATTTGTCAGCCGAAAACAAATGTTTTTTTCCTGCCCGCTGAAATGGTTGCTTTTATAGAAGCATGTGTTTTTTTTTTTTTTGTCGAAAGCCGACCAAACAAAATGCCCAGATTCCAGTAAGTTACCAGCAGGCCGCTGGAACGCGCCGACATTAAACCACCACAGGGTCTGTGGGTTGAACGAGCGGTTTAAGAGAAAGACAAACACTCTGGAGCAGGACATCGTGGGTCAGGCTTTTGTTGGAGATCTTTGTGAGTTTTCCACTGCTGTTTCCATTGGTCTTTGGTCAGCAGCGAGTCTGTCAAACGTCCTGAGTGGACACGCAAGCCTACGAATGCCCCGCAATAAGCTCCGTCTCCCGCAAAGACGCATAAATCTTTACAACTGTGTCAACATCGACCGAGGTTTCTCCCCTCTGATATATGGGCGAGGTGTGTGTTTTTCTACTTTCTCTTACCTGCGGGTCCCGCGGATCCCTTCAGTCCAGGGGATCCGGATGGGCCTCTGGTCCCGGCAGCCCCGCGAGGCCCGCTGGGACCTGGCAGCCCACGAGAGCCTGGCTTCCCTAAGCAGAGGAGACAGTCACCAGGATTAAAAACTGCTTTACACCCAAAGTGGTTTTACAGGCAACTATGGTTACGTTTACCTTCCCTGCCAGGAAGCCCATCTCTGCCCCTTTCACCCTGAGGACCTGCAACGACAACACACAGGTGACTAACTGAGAGGTGCAGTTATGTGGAAATATCTGGGCTCAAACACCTGGAAACTCTCTAAAACTCAGTCTGAGCGATGGAGTATGAATTTGTCACAGCCAGGACTGAATTTCACAAGGAAAGCTGGACTTTTTGTTGTTCTTAAAGGAACATTTTATTGATTTAGATCTCTGCTGACAATCCATTAACACAGTGCGTTGCATAATGTGTAACACTGTGCTCTGTGTCTGAAAAATGATAGAGATTCATTTTTACTCCATTTAATCTGTCTGGTCAGCCGTTAAAAATCTGTATACGGGGAGCAGTGCATGAGTGAACGATTTTGGACACCGCCAAAGACAGCGCCTATTTTCACCGGGATGTTCGTTTTAACAAATCTGTTACACTTAATTAACGTCTCCTGACAGTGCTGCAGGATTAGAGCACTGATATCTGCAGCTAGTGCTGGGCTGGACTCCAGGAGAGGAGAGGGGAGGAGAGGAGAGGAGAGGAGAGGAGAGGGGGGAGTAGAGAGGAGAGGAGAGGAGAGGAGAGGAGAGGAGAGGAGAGGAGAGGAGAGGAGAGGAGAGGAGAGGAGAGGAGAGGAGAGGAGAGGAGAGGACGGGAGGGGAGGGGAGGGGAGAGGAGAGGAGAGGAGAGGAGAGGAGAGGAGAGGAGAGGAGAGGAGAGGAGAGGAGAGGAGAGGAGAGGAGAGGAGAGGGGAGGAGAGGAGAGGAGAGGAGAGGAGAGGAGAGGAGAGGAGAGGAGAGGACTTTCATTCTCTGAAGTGTTTGCTCTCCACATAGCCACAGAGTGCTGAAAGTGAGCAGCACAGACAACTGGGCCTTTACTCCTGCTGGAGGAAATGAGCGTACGTGCAGCAGAGGAAATAGGATCCGAGCAGAAGTGAGCAGGTAGAGGGCAGAAAAAAAAAACCTGCGGCTTGCCGAGAAAAGCAGCAAGGAGTGATTTCAGACTCAATTATCATAACATGAAACCCTGGACTCCACTTAATGGAGAAATCCAGTTTTTTTTCTTTTCTTTTTTTTGGTCTAAACTTTAGAGATGTATTCATGCACGACAGTGGGACAAACCTGCAGGTCCCTGCTCACCAGGAGCACCCTGAGCGGGCACGGCCCCCATCAGTAACGAGGCCTCCGGGACAGTTCCCCCTTTGCCCTGAGGGTGGCGATGTGATACGGACGCCGGGGCAGAGAGTAATTGGACCTGGATGCCACAGGACATAAAATAAGTGTGGGCAGTCAAACATCGTGCACACTCTGGGATTCCTGGGACGGTCTATACCTTCCCCTCCAGCTCGGTCAGCTTGTCGCTCAAAGCCGTGATCCGACTGCAGTTGAGACAGCCTAAAAAGACAAAACAAACAAAGTTTTACTTACCTACAAAGTTCAGACCCTTAAACATGGTTACGTATGTTCTTGTAGAGGTAAAGCAGTGGCACTTCTTACTCGAGGTGGGCTCTCCTGTGCGTGCAGGCGGGCGGCGCAGCGTGGAGGGTTTCCTCAACGCCTCCTGAGCTACGAGCTGGTTTCCTGCATCTGCCAAAGACACCGAGACAGACACAGAGAAAGAGCTTATAGCGCTTTATTGACCTTGATGACAATCTTAAGATCTAGAGAGCCAAAGCAACTAAAGCAACCAAAACAACTTTGGCTCCCAAATTCTCAAGTTGTCCACTCACAAGATTCAATGAGTTCAAGTTCAAACTTGTTTCTGTAATGTGCAGCTAAGGTTCAAGCTAGGAAGATTAGTTGATTAATTAATATGGTGGCAAAAGTCCTGATATTCAATGGTTCCAGCCACTCATAATGTGTGTTTTTTCATTAAAATCCAGCACGACCTCTACAAATAAGGATGGTTGCAATAGGCATTTATTATTACTTTCAGACATTAAATTTAATAATAATAATTAATGTAAACTAATGTTATTAATATGTATTTTTTTAATTCCATGAGCATGGTCTCTCCCTGTGGTTTTGCTTGTATCACTTTTCTATGACCTGAACCATCATGTATTTGTCATGTGCAGACACTGAGCACTGAGAGAAGCCTTAACCTCATTTTCCATGAGAGAGGTCAAACTTTTCTGCTATTCAACTCCTTGACACGTCGTTGTTGTATTATAACGACGATGACATGATATATTGTCAGCTTCCGCTGGTTGTTGCGCCGACTGTGGAGACCGATCAGAGCTCTGGCAGCGGAAAACCTGAAAGAACCTCGGCAGCTCCGATCCCACATCCAAAATCTCATTACGAGGCAGCAGGTGTCAGTCTGCGGTTTTATGTTCAAAGTAATGCGATCGGCCCCATGATATGGAGGTGCTCCAGGTGAGCCTCTCGCTATCAGCCAGAAAGGGACCGAGCGGGTGCGGAGGAGACAGAAATGGACGTCCCCCAGGAGAGACAGTTGCAGCTTTTGTCTCTGCTACATTTCAAGATAAACGGCGCGCACGCTGCGTCTTAGCCAAGTGGCTTTCCTTTAGCCTCGTTTCTTTATGGAGTATAAAATCGCAAAGCCTGGGAGAGAGGGCGTGTAAAGACAAACAATAGTTTCCTTGTGCAGAGAGAATGGATAGTCTCGGCTCGCATTCTGTCCTGCCTTCGTTTTATGAAGTGTGGGAGTTTGTGTCCCTGGGTTCTGGACGTTTCGAATGGGCAGACCTTTGTGGAAATGCTAGACTGACTCCTTTGTCTGGCCTGGTCTGGCTCCGGTCGGCCCAGGTGCTCCTGATACAAACAAGCGGCCGGGTGCAGCACCTCATTAGACACCGGGAGGCACGTCTTTGCCGCTCGGTGGCCAGCGGCCGCGAGCCGAGGCCAAGTGCTACACTTAAAGAGGCCATGAAGCAGCACCTGCAGAGGCGGGCTGCTATTCTTCTCAAACAGCCGGCCCTCAGTGCAACGTCACACGTCCGTCTCTTATCCAGTGCAGAAAACTAGGCAAAGGAAAACGGAGACCTTACTGTCACGAAGAAAAATAAACGTTTGGGAACTCAAGACAGGAGAGCATAACGGGTTTGGTGATTACCCAAACAGAGAAGGGAAGAGGGAGGGCAAAGGAAGAGTATGAAAAGTACACAGAGCACATGGTTCAGGGTAAACTGAGACCGCTCCAGCAGTCCCCCCCCCCACCCTCACCTCCTCCTCAACCCCTAGCGCTCATGAGTTCACTGTTTTGGGTTCTGGGTATTTCTCTGAGGATTACAAGTGTAGATGGATTTAAACCATGTAAGACCTGAGAGTGAAATGTTATGACATGCGCGTTAGATCGCAGCAAACCTGTCCACGTTTCAATAGAGACACGGACCGAGGGGCTCACACTCTGCTCTGCTCCTCGGCCGTCTGTGCTGCACTTGAGACGACATGGGGAGGACTGTGCAGACAAAGAGAGGTGTGTGTGTGTGTGTGCGTGTGTGTGCATGTACATGCACATTATGGCAAGGTTTCTCTCTGGAGCTCTGCTCATGTAGATGGCTGCATTCAATTACAAAGGAGGCTCTGGATAGGAAATTTAGCTCTCGCCCCTAACGGCACCTCTTCTCTCTCTAGAGTAAAGAACGTTCGAGCGCCAAGATCCCCTCACCCACACTCGAGCTATTGTATGAAGCATTAAGCCGGCTTTGGCACGAGGACAACTGTCTCCCACACACACTCACACTCACACACACGTACACCTCTTACACACTATCTCTCTCTTTGTCTTGCAAAAACAAATTCAAAAGCCTCCAAGATGCTTCCTTTTCCCCTGCATTTGCTGCGACAGCGCCCATTACCTCCAGGGACGGTGGCGTGCGTGTGCAGGTCCCCCCGAAGGAGAGAGAGCGCCTCGGATGCCTGGACTGTGATCCATCGCTCTCACCCGGCCAACAATAACACCGTAATGAATGCCCCCCGATGGACACGGCTCATTGTGTCCACTCTTTGTTCTCAGTGGGCTAATTGCCGCAGTGGGGGTGGTGGGAGGGGGAGGGGGTGGGGGCGTTGTGGGGAGTGGGGTCAGGAGAAATGTGTGAATGTATTTGACCTTTTGACCCCGTGTTGCGCTGGGCCATAATCAGAGGCTGAGTCAGAGCTCTTCATTAGAGGAATATCCCAGCAGAGAGCTCGGCAGGCCAGAGGCCATCCTGACATCAGCTCTGTCTCTCGTTCCACTTTTCTCTCTCTCTCTCTCTCTCACACACACACACACACACACACACACACACAGACGAGTTCACTAACTATGTTTACAAACACTCTATGAATAATCTTTGCCCCCGCTGGCACAATAACTCCACGGCACAATCGGGAAGATAAGAGCAAAGGTCACAGTAAAGGTTATCCTTTCTTGTTTAATATAGGAAAATGTGTGTGTGTGTGTGTGTGTGTGTGTGTGTGTGTGTGTGTGTTCAGGCTGCCACAAATGGGAGTGTTTCAGAATTTTCTAGCAGCAGGAAAAAGCGATAAGAAGCCTCTTAAGAGCAAATCAGATTTCGCACGACACCCCGTTCAGATTTAATTTAGCGAAATTAAAGTTTATTATCATCCACAAGCCGAGAGGAGCTCTCACAGCATCCCTGCGAGCCCGTAGCCAGCGGCTAAGTTTAGACAGAGCAGGGAAAGTGTTTCGCTAAAATCTGAGCGACAGGGTCGGCCAAGGCACACATGAAACGCACACGTGAGGGTGAAACCGTGACAGATCGGCGGTGTGAATAAATGAAAAACATTCAAGGTGGGCAAAAAAAAAAACCCAAAACTGCACGGCCTGTCAAGTGAAAAGAAAATACAGACATGCCAGTGTAGTTTAACAATATAACAGATACATGTTTGCTTAAATAGCTCATCAGAGCCACGCCGGCTGTATCTCGTAGCCAGAGCTGTGACAAACCGCAGCTCCAGGGAGCGCTCCTTAATGAGGGAACTGACATCGCCAATAGAGAAAACACAAGACTGAATGGCTGTTCTGTTGGAGCGGCTGTCGAATGAAATAATATTTTAAGAAACGGTCGAAACAAAAGTGAGAGCCGACGCTGTGGTCAGACGGAGAGCGAATGGCGGCTCGCCTTGGTAGCAGGGCGGCTTGACTGTGAGCCAACGCCATGCACACACACACACACGCACACACACACACACACACACACACACACACACACACACACACACACACACACACACACCTCTGGGTGCCAGGAGTGAAGAGGGAAGCCCTCGGCTTGAACCGACTGCACTCCATGGCGGTGCAACGCATTTTGATTTGGATTCCACGAGAGCGTGAACAACCCGTTACTATTATATAATTATGGCATCATTATGGCAGCTTTAGTCCAAATCTATTATCATTGGACTCGAGAACCAAAGTGGGAGTCCCAGCAGAGTGGGAGCCAAGGGCACAAGCACCAGGGACTACGGCTGCACCCCCTCGCTCCTCAAACTAAAGGTGTGTGTGTGTGTGTGTGTGTGTGTGTGTGTGTGTGCGCTCTTACGAGCCTTTTTATATAAGTGTGTGTGTGCGTGCTTGTGTGAGAAAGCATGCATGTGCCAAACACACACACACACACAAATGTACGTGCACACACTGGCTGTATTATTAATGGGCCAAGGTCATTCCTTCAGTGATACTCTCCCAGTGAAAATAAACCAGAGCCCTCATGCTAAGAGCCCAGTTTGCGCTGCCAACCAGAGCCCTTAAACACACATCTCACACTCTGCTGCGCCGACTGCCTGATCCTCCCCGCTCATCACCTGCTGAGCTTTATTTGTTCTCTGCTCCTGCAGGAAGATTTAGCAGCTCGCAGACTCGATGTGCAAGACAGACAGAGAGAGAGATGGAGGGAGAGGGAGGGAGAGAGAGAGAGAGAGAGAGGTAGGTTAGCAGTCCTCTCAGATGGTCTGCAGCAGACAGTGGGTGGATACAGCGAGACCAGGCCGTGCTACATGGGCCTATAAAGGCTTGTCTGCGCTGTTTCCTCCAGTCGAACTGTTTTATCTCAAAGCCTGAAGTTCCTGAAAGGAGATACGGTGTGCGTGGCCTGGCAGCAGATGTGAGGGCAAACATCAAAACACACTCGCGCACACACCCACACACACACACACACACACACACACACACACACACACAGACAGTGCAGTGAGCAGACACAGCAGAGCGCGAGGTCCTGATCCATCTCTGTCGGCTCAATTAGCTGAGCTCAGCGCCGCAGCATCATTAGTGACTGGGTGCTGACAGGCAGCCACAGGAGGCGTTTATCTCTGTCCCCACGCCATGTCAGAGACACAGAGCAGACACACACACACACACACACACACACACACACACACACACACACACACACACACACACACACACACACACACACACACACACACACACACACACACACAGTGCACTCACTGTGCTCCTCAAAACAAGCAAGGCTGGACAAAGGCATACTGTTGTGCAATGTTGTACAGTGAAACTTCAAAAAGTTTTTTTTTGCAGAGTTTCATGTGCAGTTGCAACAACGTGTCGTGAGCAAGTGAAACGACAGCAATGTGTTGACTATTATCAGCATTCGTAGATTATCATTAAATCTGCTAACTGAAATATAATAGAGCCATAATACCACAATAGGACCAGTGTATGGAAGGTGGTTCAGACATGTTCCGAGTGACACTCTTTAATGTCATGTCATAATAAAACAATAAAAAAGTTATTTTCAGAAAAGAGCCTTATGTCTTACAATGATCATGCAATCAGTGTTCAAGCCAACAACAGTGTGTGTGAAATAGGTATGTAGATGAAGGAATGAATGAATGAATGTGTTAGGCTCATGTTGGATTTATAAGTCAGTCCTTTAAAACAGATATTTGCACAGCATTCTTTTTCATTTAGGTTCACTGGGTCTACAAAAAGACCTGGACGGGCTGCCTGTCTGTTATTACGCTCTTATTATTATAACATAAGCTATTCTCCCTCGATAATGGACGTGCTGTTTGGTTGGGAAACCCTGGCGCATCAAATACGCCGCATTCCTGAAATTTAAGCTCCCATGTGGTGAGGAAAGATGTGTCCGCGCTTACTTGAGGCGATCATTTAACAGACATTACAACTGGCCCCGCTGTCATCTTTGCTCTCTGCTGCAATCCTTCTCGCTGCAGGTTTCCAGCAGAGCGGACACATCGGTTTGATGTCATGTCGCTGCTGCGTAGCACTGTATCTGAGCTGGCGGAGCTCCTTGATTCCTGCTCCTCCTCCTGATATCCTGGGCCGAGCCAGTTCAGCACGTATCAAAGGAGAAAAAGATGAATCGGGTTGTACTGTGCAGGTGGCCAGGAGGCAAATCGTTTCATTAGCGGTCGCCCTGAGTCGGTCTCGTGCTGAATCTGAGGCAAAGGGAGCAGAAAACACCAGCCGGTTTCTCCTCCCATTCAGCTGAGGGGTCTGGGCCGTCGGGGCTCTGCTCAGCAGGCAAACCTGCATCCGAATCCGAGCGTTTACTGCACTTTCCCAGGCTCGCAGGTCTCTTTTATTAGGTGATTGACTTAAAGGGAGGGACACACTTCATCATTTCCTTCCTTTGGAAGCTGCCAAAACTGTGCGAGAGAGGCGCAGCCCACACACTGGACAGGTTCAGGCTGTAATTACAGGTGAGGAGGAAAAGGCCAGCCGATCGGTCTGATAATTGATCCCTGTGGAAAAAAGGGGGAGCCGGGTGAGCCTCCAGCTCCAGCTCCAGCTCCAGCTCGCCGTGTTTATGCTGAAAACAAGTGCAGCCGGGCGGTCCCGTCTCCATCTGCTCCGGTTTACAAGTGCAGGTGAGGTGTCGCAAAGACCTGCTGCAAAGGAAACCATGCTCCAGCCTCGGCGACCCGGAGGTGAGAGCGTGCAGGGTCAGACGGGCTCTCACCTCTCTCTCTCTCACACACACACACACACACACATACACACACACACATCTCACCTCATCAATCGGCGGCGACACTCGAGCAGCACACCACGTCCACCACACCCCGCTCGCAGAGCGAGGCCTCCGTCAGTCGCCACCAGGGCTCAAAATAATGAATCGGGTTCGGTCTGGTTTCTGCACCTGAGGTGGTGATTTATGTGGTCGTACTGTTAAGTAAAGACGTCTGTCTTTTGTTTCTGTCTTAAATATCACACAAACATTTCCAAATGTCTGCGCTCACGGGCTCAGCAGGCGAGGTCTTTGGTCAGAGGCTAAGCAGACGGTTTTTAAAAACATATTTACAGTCATTTGTATTTCTGGAGAGTTGCAACGAAGACGAATGCCGCAGAGTTGCTTCACTAATCATTTTCCAGTTTGGCTCTGACGATTCTCACGTCGGTCCTTTCAGCTCGTCCAGCCCATCCAGATGTGCTCGCTCACACAGCCTCTAATCTTTCACAGGAAAGGGGAAGGTCCATGCCCCCCCCACCCCCCCTCTCCCCCTGCCTGTCCCAGACAGAGCTGTCTTTACCTCACCTTCCCTCTCACTCACTCACTCACTCTCCCTATCTCTCACTCTCTCTGTTTTTCCAGCACATGCCTGTCGTGATGCTGATGGCAGTGATGGGGTCTACATCAGTTTGGCTACCCCCCCCCCTCCCACCTCTTCCCTCCCCCCTCCCTCTACAGCAGGCAGTCTGGCAGCGGTGTGTAATTACAGAGCAGCGGTCGGGCTGAGTGGTCTGACTGGTGGGGTGACTGTGGTCTGCTGACAGAGGTGTTTGTCTGGCCTGGAGACATGCGCTCCCATTGGCATTCTGGGAGGGGAGACTGGCCGCGCTGGGCAGCTGTGGGGCAAACACTCTCTGCACAGGATGCACAACTTCCCCCCCCTCCCTCCCTCCCTCCCTCCCTGCCTCCTGGTCGTCACACTTCCTGCTTTTCCAGAAGGTTTCCCGGTGAGAGACCACCACCTACCTCTCCCAGGTTCGCTCCAGACCGTGGAGAATACCTCGGAGGCGCTCGTAGATCCTAATTACAGGGAAATTGAGCTTTGTTTCATAATCACTCACCACCGTCGCCCCTAATGACTGAACAGAGCAGACCTGCCTCCACTCTTTTGCTAACCGCTAGTTCTGAGGCGTCTCGGCGTGTTACTTTGATCCTCCGATGATGACCCCCCCCCTCCTCCCCCTCCATCTCAGGGCCCGACGAGGAGACAGTTACAAAGCAGAGAGAGCGAGTGCAGCGTTTGCACAATGCTCAAAATGGAACGACCAATTTGCGTTCCCAGCAAAAAAAAAAAACAAAAAACAAAACTTTAAACATATGGCGAAATGGAAGCAATTCTCACCGTGCCATGAAAGCAAACAATGCTGCGGTCTGTGCAGTAAAACTGGTTAAAATTAGAGCTGGGCACATCTGTCGGGCTGCAGCGTGCCGATTTGAGATACTATGCGGTCGGGACAAGCTGAGAGTCCTCCCGCCCGTCTTTAAACATTTCCTCCACTTGAAAGCAGCAGATGTCTAATAAAAAGCCCGAGGCAGAGGCTGACGATCCGGCAAACACCCTTCGCTTTTATTAAGAGAGACACAATAACACAGAAGCCCCGAGAAACGGGCCCCTCCCCCTCCCTGACCCGACATGACCCGAATAAAAGCTGTTTTGTAAACTTTTCCCTCAGCGTCGCCGTCCCGCTCCAGGACCTCAGCTGGCATCTCGTCCCGGCGACGCGAAGCGCTCACCCTCGTCGTCTCGGGCGGTCGCCGTGGAAACCGGCGAAAACAACACTCGGGACACCTCGGGATGAAACCACACACTCCCCCTCCTCCTCCTCCTCCTCCTCCTCCTCCTCCAACTCCTCTGCCGCTTCTGCTGCTTTGGAGTGGCAGGGAGGGGTCCGTCTTGTCTGTGACCTCTCCATATTAAACACTCCCTGAACGCTGCAGTAATTAAAACACTCTCGGCTTGGCTCTCGACACACACACACACACACACACACATGACGACTTCCAAAAACAACCTCACGCTCACATCACGCTGCACCCAGCTGTGGGGACACTTTACAAGGCTTTGTGACCGAAATGAGCAATAAACCAATCAGCGGGAATCGGTGGACCCGGTTTTTCTTTTAGAAAGCGTAACTCTGCCACGTTACAGCTGGTGTTTAATCACAGTTTGTGCCGTCGATGAGGTCAGATTATTAGACCGTCAGCACTGGGAACATGGCACAATGAAGAAGAAAAAGATGCACACGCAGGACAAGCCGTGGAGAGGCCAATTTTGTCCAGATTATCTAACTCACTTAACGAAACGAGTGCAGCCAAGCTGTCAGTGCCAATAGCTCAAAAAGAACAACTCAGGAGTGAATATTAAGGTCAAAGCTGGGGAAAAGTCTCCTCTTCAATCTCGTGTCTTGCGAGTGTGTTTGAACAAAACTCGTTCTCAGTTTAACATTTGTGTAATCAGCCTGCTCGTACGCAGCCAGACTTCAGAGATCTGGCCAAATTCACCTCGGCTAATAACGACCGAGTCCAACCTTGGAGGAGGTTTGGCCACAAGAAGAGCTGTGCTGGCAACGCTGAGGCATTGCTCCTCGGGGACTCTCTCTGCAGAAGTGAGTTCATATAAGTGACATATTTTGTGACTTTTATGTTCTGCAGAATATATAACAACAGTAAAGAACAAGTGCAAAAAGGCACGAGTAACCCAAACCACTGAACTCAGTAACTTTTCTAGGAATTTCATACAATTTCCCTGGTATTTTGCAAGTATCTGCAAGTTTTTAGCTCATCTTGTTCCATTTTTTCTTTTCTTTCTATCTTCTTTCTAATTGTACATACTCACTTTTTCTAGATTTCAAGTCTGCATTTGTGACAATGCTGTATATATCAAATAACCGTAAATAGAAAATAAATGATGAAGTACTGAGATGCCTTTTTTGCTAACATTTTTATGCCCCTTTAAACACCGGTGAGCAATTAGAAAAAAAGCACTTTCATGTAAGTTATTATTCAACGAATGCCTCTTTCAGTGACCTCCATACATCCATGAAGACATGAAACAGGACCACAGTCGATGTGGCAGCGACTTTAAGTCCTGTCGTCAGGTTGAAGCTGTCGAGCAGTTTTCAGCTCGCAGCCAAGAACACCCAACAGACATGCAAATAAAAATGTTACTGGAAATGTTAACGGCCTCTCCCAGTTTAAAACATCCCAACCCAATCCAAAGCTGTTGAGCCGTCCAAAAAAGCTGATCACTAAAATCTAGTCTAAAAAGTAATGCAGGATACCGGGATTAGTAACTGTAATGTAATGGCCCAATCCCTTAATGGTTGGTGGAGACCGTTACTGTATCTGGTTTCCAGGAACTGTATTACTGCACGATAAAGAATGAAACCTAAGCTGTAATAAAATGGAAGATGAGATGTTGCGGAGAAGGATGAAAGCTATCCAAACAGTAGGTTGCAAAGGCTGCGTAATAAAACCACGGCCGAGTGCAGTAGAAAGAGAGTTTTACACACTGTTGTTGCTCCTCTCTCTGCAAAACAACAAAAAAACAACACATGGCTGAGCTCCTGGCCGGCCGCCGCTCCACTCCGACCCTGCAGAGGTTGACAGGCGCTCCAACGCTCTGTCCAAAGCTGCAGCCGAGCCCAGCCAGTCCAATCCACAAACCCTCGGCTAAACATCCTGCCCCACACACACACATATACACACATATACACACTCAGCGCTGGGTGAGTAAATCCTCTGCCCCGAGTGTTTGAAGGACACGTCCAGTCCAACACACGGTTTATTTGTCCAAGGTTGGTCTGAACGCTCACTTATTACGACTCTGAGGCCTGTTGCCTCGCCAGCCAAGTGTAATTTCCCTGCTGTGGCGTGATGTGTGTGTGTGTGTGTGTGTGTGTGTGAGTGAGTCTTGTTGAGGGGGAAAGAAAAAGCTTTGAATAACCTATATTTTTCCTTAGCCACCCATGTAAACAATAAAAACAATCTGGCCCCCGCTGACAGCCAGGCAGCAGCATCCATGACAACCAAACACAAAAGCTCCAGTCGAAACACAATGACTGCGTGATAGTGACTGCACCCGTCCGTCCAGAGCCAGGACAGACCGCCAGACCGTAGCCACTCCACCTCCCCTCAGGACGATATTGTGCTTCAATAGCGAACCATAAAGCTGCCCCGCTCCACGGGGCTATAAATGAGCCGAGAGCAGCAGACATGTGTGGTAAGAAGTAGGCCAAATCTTTCCTCACAGTTGTTTCACTTTTCCCCGCGATTCTGCTTCTCTCAGAGCATTGTCCATTTCCTCCACCATAACAAATCATCTGATTTGTCAGCTTCCTCCGGGACCTCTCGTATAACACCCTAATCTCCATTTTGCCTTCGTAAGTTTGGATCGGTTTCCTGCGGAGGTATTCGTCCCCGCTCGGAGGTTTGCCGGGGTGAAAAATGTTGGATGTAACGCAGTGAAACGGCAAACGTCCGCTGTTTCATCAGAGGCCGAGGAGCCGGTGAGAAGAAAATTTTATTTGCAACATCTTCTCATCAGATAATCCCCTCGTCGCTGCGAATGACGGCCAACGCAAACAGTCAGTAGGTAAAAAAAACTGCTGGAGTTTGACAAAAAAGGAAAAGGTTTGAGGACAGACACGCTTATTTTAATTTTCAACTGTTGTTACAGAGGGGGGGATTTCTGTGAAGGGATGTTCGCCCGTGATGTGATTTTGAAACAGCTCCGGAGTCTCTGTGGGGAAATAAAATCCTCCCATTTCAAAGGAACTGTATCACCTTTTTCATAAGAGTAGAAAGGCTTCGCTCCGCTCAAAATAAAGGACGCAAACAAGATGTTTTGGCAGGGAAGGACATGAAATATATCATTGTTTACATGAAAACTCAAAACACTGATGCAATTAGTCATCCCTCAGTGCATCTGCTTAGGAAGACACGGAGCGGAAACGTCGAGGAGAAATCATTTGTTTCATGCAAACTGCTCCATGATTAACCCCAGTTAATCACACAGAGCCCTTCCTTTCCTTCCTCCCTGCAACTAAACACTAACAGTATGTGCCACTGTATTTGATTGCCTGCGATTAAACTACAAGATGTCCTAAATTACCAGGCTCTTTTTTTTTTTTTTTTGCTTCTGTCCTAATTGCAACCACGTTGACCGTGGCAGGCGAGGCCAGATACAGTTTTTTCCCTGTGGTGAACAACAAAGTTTCTTAACAAACCGCCGTCCAAGTTGCGCAACTTTGTTGTCAGCATCGCGAGCCCTTCACGGTTCAGAGGCTCCTGCGATGTATCACCACAGAGACACGCAGCGTATCTGCTTTCTGAGGGGGGCCGTAATAGCTTCCCTGACAGCAGATACGTTCATGCATGAGAGGAAAGCAGACGTGGAGCCCGGCCCGACAAAAGCAGCGCAGCCCGTGCCCGTGCCTCCGACATCCTGGAGGAGGAGGAGGAGGAGGAGGAGGAGGAGGCCCTGGACCTGGCTGAGTCACACATGCTCTATTAGTGTAGACGCAGGTCTGACTCAACAGCGAGCGCCTCGCAGCTCCTCATCAAAAACACAGCACACGCTCGGAAAGAAACAAGACATGGAAGGAGAGGTTACCAAAAATACCCCCAGAGTCAGACTAGTCAGACGGTCAGAGAGAAATCATAAAGCGGGGCTTGACATTAGAAATCCGCGTCCATTGGATCATGTAGAATCCACCCATTGACGCTCTGCATACAGTGCGCGCGCGTGCTCCCAACATGGGTACGTTCCCGAGCCAGGATCAACAGCGCTCCCTCCTCACCGCCTGAGATTGATGAGTCTGCTGCACACTGCAGCCTCATTGTCTTCTCCGTCAGCTCCATGCCAACTCCGCGCATCGCTCAGGGTGACATTAAGCATCTCCGCGCAACTCCCGCACCTGTTAAAACACCGTCTGAATAACAGGGGAGTCGTCCCGCGTCCTTCCTCTCCTCTCCTCTCCTCTCCTCCTCCTCCTTCCGATGGATGCGGCCTCGGCGCTCTGCAGCTCGGCCCGTTGAACTCGTAATCCTGCTGCTGCACAAAATGAAGCTATAATTAAAGGCAGCAGGCTTGTAGCTCTGAGCTCCCTCCGCTCCCTCCTCAGAGGATCGATGGAGTATCAAAATAATCTGTTGGGAGGCGTGTTTGTGTGATCAAACCGGATGGCGGTCAGCTGCTGTTGATTTCTGGGTTACAGATGTTTATGGAGCTGCTTCAGGCAGACAGTTATTTCATTAGGGAGGAAACGGGGATTAACCTCAGACACAAGTTGTGTTCTTGTTCCTAATTAGACGTGCTTGGCTTAAACGGCGACCTGTCAGTGTCTGCAGCTGAGCTGGCTCATTATTCACTAACATCATAATTATCGGCTTTTAGGGATCATTTAGCAAAGCTCTGCTGTCCAGATCGATGATGATTTGATTGATAAATCTACAAAAGGAGTCTCGGGCGTTATTTAGCCTGATGAAGTGAAGCAGTAACCTTACATCAAAGTGCCACGGTGTAAGATAACTTTAAAAGTGTTTTTGTTTAAGCGTTCAGACTATAATGTATATTTGGAAACATCGCTGGCGTTCTTGGAGAAAGGATGCTTCCAGCCTTTGTTCATGTGTGTCATCCGGTTTCTGAGAAACGGTGGGCGGGTGGAAACTGGAGAAACTTTGTGTGGGATGAGGAGCTCGAAGACATGACAGCGAAGACAACATTGTGTATCTTTTATCTCTTATCTCAGGCGTTTGCTTTGAAGACTTGTCTATCTCACCTGCTTCGTGCTTTAACAGTGCCACGGTGGTCTGCTGGAGCCTATTCCAGCCCTCAGGGCGAGGGCGGAGCTGATGCCCTCAGACCTGACAGCCTGAGAAACGCCACTCAGTGAGGCCCTCGATCCAACCGGGACTCAAACTCACATCCTTCTTGCAAAGTTCCCAAGTTCTTTTATTCCCTATAAATTATCTCATGAGACCTGCATGTCATCTCTGCAGAAGTCACCCAAGGTTTTTTGCTTCATGCACGTATGCACGCGTGTGTATGTTAGGTGCATGTGCTGATGCACGCACACACCACGATCCCACACATATATACTCACAGTGAGTGGGTGGAGTGAATGACTGTGTGAAGCTGAGCTCCCCTCGGTCTAATCCCCGGGTGAATGGCGAGCTGTGTGCCAGGCATTCCTCTGTGTCTTTCTGAGGCTTTTTGAGGATTAGACCCCACTTACTTCCAGGGGCCGCGGGGTGGGATCAAAGCCGATCGGGCTCCTTTCGGGTTCAGGGTGATAGCGTGTGGAACGGCGAGACTCAGGTGGACTCGCAGGGAACACGACACCGCGGCCGGGATGTGGGACAGCGACACAGGTCGCGCACACCTGGTGGGGGTCAAACCCGCGCTAATCCGGCACGGCGCTAACGGCTAACCTGCTCTGATTGATGACAGGTCTGCAGGAGGTGAGGTTTTAACTCCAGCAATAACTCAGGTATGCCGGACCCGGGACTCTCCGAGGTTACACAAACACAAATCACAAACGAAGGAGATTTTAATCGCCATCGCTATCTCATGTCCTGCGCACGGTTGACACAGAGTTAAGAGCCTGTTTTTTTTTTTTATGACCTAGACGTAAACGATAGGACGTATTACAGGCCGTGCAACAATCTGGACTTCATTCCCCCTATCGCTCCAGCTTTACACCGGCTAAACTTACATCCAGCAAAACAGAGGAAAGACAAAACAAACACGATGAGTGATCTGCGGTGACCTCGGAGCAGATCCATAGAGCGTCTGACCTTTACCCCGGCAGAAGAAAAACAGGAGGTTTGCTTTCATCCACGTGAGACGACGCTGACGAAGTAGAGGAAGTCCTTATCCTGACACCACAATGTGTAAAGTATTTGAATTACCCAAACAGCCCCGAGCAAGACAAATACACACAGATGACAAGGATCTCTGAGCCTGATCGGCTCAGCTTCGGAGATACAACAGCGGGATTAACAAGACTAATACGACGAGACCCTCTGGGCACAGTGAAAATAAACTCTGTTTATCCACGAATATACACAAATATTAAAGGGAAATTAGCACGGAGGAAACCCACATCGGAGGCCCAGATACACACTGCATACAGGAGATGACACTAATTACCAGGCGCAGGCACTTCAAAGACTAATCCGCGTGCCGCCGGAGCTATCTGTGGCATCTCCATCCTGACGACAAACACTCAGGACATTGTTTTGGAAAGTCCCGCGGAAATAAACTAAACGACCTTCGTGGGCTTTCAACACGCCGCAGATAAGCGTGAGCATGACAGGCCTGGTCTGGCAAGGGGGGGAAAAAAAAAAGAAAATGTTGATTGGGTGTGTGCACGCCTCTAGAGCTGCAGCACGATATCTTGATGTCTTACTGCTGCTGCTCGTCGTTTTATCAGAGCGAATAAAAATTATTGCTCGTTCGAGGCACTCGAGGGGCCTGCCCTGCTGTATAAATCACATATGCTGCATGCAGGTGTCTTTTAGCATCTGCATCTTCAATTGCTGCTCTGTTTGGTGTAAAACCTACACGCCCACCACACACATACACACACACGTACATATATATACACACACACTTGAAAAGTGACAACACCTCATGTCTGGGCAAGGTTACTCCAACATGTGGTTCTGTCTCATGTCTACTTCCTCTGACAGCTGGAAGAAAAGCAGAGCATCAAGCGTGTGGGGGGATATGGTTTGTTTGTGTTTTGCACCATTGGAGATAAGTATGCATGCTCTGTGTGTTCTACAAAGGGATGATAAGACCAACAGGGCACTTCAGAGCTCAGCGCAACTTCAGACGAGGTGGGGAAGTGGGGTGGGGGGGAAGTGGGGTGGGGGGGTTAGTGATTGTTTTTTACACAACTCAGTCCCCAGATCAAGGACCAAAACTCTGGGAGTGTCCGGGCAGAGGAGGAAAAGAGAAGAAAGGAAAGAGTGAAGATAAGACGTGGTTTGTTGTCACACCTGTGTGCCTGGTTAAGTGGGATTTGTTGGCACAACTTCACCTTCTACCAATGTGAAAAATGCCCAGTTTTACAGAGCAAAATGGGAGATCCTGCTTGTCACGATACTACAAGATATTTAAAGAAGATCAAAGAGGGAAAATGACATATTGAGGAAATACAAGATACAAATACACACATACAGTAGCAACCCAGTGATGGAGCATTCACTTGAGGTGCTGGCAGGGAAGGAGCGTCTAATGCTGGGAGAGCATGAAGATATCAGCTCCATTTAGTCACTGAAACTAAACTTTAAAGTTTAAACCACAAGTTTTCTAGCCATTTTAAAAGATCAAAGTGATATCAACAGCTCTGATATCAACAGCAGCTTCGGTTTATGTGAAAAATCCTACATTTGTCTCTCATATTTTTGCAAGTAACAATTAAAGGGACGATTTCCCAAAATCCTGCTGTGAAATATGTAGAGCACAACAACGGTCTTACTGGAGGCTATTTTGTGCTTCAAAGACAGATTTATTAACAGTGAAATGAAGGATCTGAGTGTTTGTGCTCAGCGTTTTGGCTCCGACACACCAGCACGGGAATGCTGGATGATTCAGCCTGGGACTCTCTCTCTCTCCCTCTCTCTCCCTCTCTGTCTCTCCCTCTCTCTCTCTCTCTCTCGATGTGTCTCGGTGATGGAGCGCCGTGCCATCCCTCCTCTGTCACTCTCTGACACGGAAAACCCTCCCGCGGTTCACAAGTGCACCTTGATTTACCACTACTACCGTCTACTACAGATTACTCAGACAGAGAGATGAAAAAATATATATGAAAGAGAGAAAAAAAGAAAATAATGGTAAAAGAGGAGGAGAAAAAAGGAAGAAGGCAGACTATGAGACGCTTCTATTCACTGCCTTCTCACTCCCTCCATCCTCCGCCATCGCCCCGGAATGAGGGTCTTATCTCTGAGAAACACTTTACAAACAACATGCCCGCAGACAGCAGACTGTGTGAAGACATCCACACACGGATGAAAGCTCACACATACATAAGGGAGGCTCCCATGCAGGGGAGTCGAAGCCGATTATGGGATCAGAGAAGCGAGGAAACGCAGATCAAACCCTCACAAAAGCATCGCCGCCCCTGCAGCAGAGAGAGAACAACCAGCCCAGTTGAGAAACCAACAATGGCGAGCCATCAATCAGCCTCGCTCCTGCAAAGCTAAGAAAAACGTGAGTGTGTGATCACAGTTTCGGGTCAGTAGGCGTCCACCGACCCCTCGGGGCTCTGACCGGGGCGGGAGGGGGGGGGATGTGCTGGATGCTGCTCTTATCTCAGCACCAAAAGGAACTTGGGGAACTCTGCTTCACACTCCTCCCTCCCCACTACGCTTTTCCACAGAAGTCTCCCTCGCTCGACAAGTGAGAAAGTGCTGAGAAAACAGAGAAAACTTTGTGACAGACTCTGCAGAGGACGCCTTCAACATAGGCAGCCGTGCTGAAGAATCAGTGCTGGAAAGAATACTGATGGTGATTGATCGCTTGTTTGTCTGATCTTTAAAATGAAAGCAGCATTGTATTTTTTTGGGGAATTCGTTTTCCTGAATCAACAGGAAACCTCCGTATTAAACAAGCAATTGCGCCAGAGCAAAGTAGCAACCTTATCTTGAAATCGGATCGACGACTGATGCCGGGTCACAACTTTTCAGATCGTTGTTTGGTCCAAGCAAAAGCCCGAGACTGACAGATATTTGATTTATCATTGTGTGAAACTAAGCAAGGCAACAAATCCTCACATTTGAGAGACTGTAACTAGAGAATATTTAGAAATCTCAGCTTGGAAAAAGTATGTAACACATTAATCATCTCTGCATTTTATTTTTTTTTTGTTTTCCCTCAGGACTAAGCAAACACATGACCTGTGACTTACTTGCAAATTGTACGAATTACGCAGAATGTAAGATAGAGTCGAGATCTGCGGGTCAGACTCGAGAGTTTAACCGCCTCAGGCTGGAGAGATGCTCAGCTTCAGCGAGCCACGTTCAGACTGAGCAAAATGACTGTGATTCATGTGCAATTATATTGTTTGGTCGTTCAATCGCATACAATAATCAGCAATAGAGATTAATCAAGATATGACATCATTTTGTTATTTCAGCGACCGTATCACCATTACATCAGAATGTAACAACAACGGTAATTTCGAGACGAGCTTTCGTATTTAGACGACCGCCGAGGTCGAAGTTAAAGAGTTTCACGATCCCGTTTCATGGAGGGGAGTCACGGGGGGGGGGGGGGGGGGGGGGGATGGAGCGAGCGCAGATTCAGATGAGGGACAGGCGAGACCCCCGGCCCTCAGTCACAGCAGCCGAGGAGCTTCCAGCCCTGGAGATTAACACTCCTCAGTGAGAGGGAGGGGAAGCAGTCCGACACATGCACACAGAGATAAAACATCTGGCCTGTCTCCACTAAATATGTCTTCCCCATGTGTGTGTGTGTGTGTCAAATGTTCCTGTATGTGTGTGTGAGTGTGAAGCCCAAACATGATGTGTGTGTCCTCTCTCTCGTCCTCCCCTCGGCCTCGCCTGATATCTGGCACCGTGGAGCTGTGCTCCGGAGGTCCTGGCACCGGACCGACCCGCCGTCTCTCTGAGCGTTTGGTGCTGCTGCTGCTGCTGCTGCAGGACGGACGCGTCCCACTGTCTGACTCGGAGCCAGGACGTACATCAAGCCGTGACAAACCCCCGAGATACACGGGAGGAGAGCCGAGGCACCGAGCGGCTCCTTGTTAAGGACTTCAAGATGCGGAGACGCATGTCATGAGACTTTAATCCTCTCGCCCCGGCCCGTTTCCCTCCACTATTTATCCTGTCCCTAATTGATTCGTAGGTTTCGCCAACGTACATGACTCGGCAGCCTCTCTCTGCCTCGTCTGCGGTGTGTGTTAAACTACTTACGCAGGCCGTAAATATCACAAGTGGCAATTTCGGGAGGCGAACCAACCTTTAAAACTCATTACGCCACCATCGGCATTAAACTACACACCAGACCGCTATAAAAAAAAAGAAAAGAAAGAAAAAAAAACACATTTCAGTTTAAAGCCTGATGAAAGCTTCAGAATTAGTCGTGACATCATCGTGAGATGATAAGACTCAACACGAGTGGAAAAACGGAGGTAATTTATACCGTTATAGCTCAGTCTCAGTCCTCCTCCTCCTCCTCCTCCTCCTCCTCCTCCTCCAGCCTGTGCGGTTATGAGGGTGAAAAACTCAAAGAGCGCAGAGAGTTATCATAATTCATACATGAGAGACAGCCACCGGGCCCCGGGGGCCGACAGAGTTCACTGATAATCCTCGTATGAGTCATGCAGACTTCACTCCTGCGACTCCCAAAGCCCCGTGACCTTATTCACATGGTGGCCACTGTGCACCGTCAGGGTCAGGTACGGGGGAACTGGCGAGACAGGTAAATAGGTTTCAGGAAGACCTCTGAGGAGTCCAACATGTCCTTATATCATATTATATACATTCTTACATGATATTAATCCTGGTAGCATAGTTAGAAATCTATTTCACCATCTACTTTCATATAATTACATTTGTACGTTTGTTATGTGGGATCTGTGCTCTATGTCGTGCATGTATAGCATATTTGACAATAAAGCTGACTTTGACTTGGAAATGTCCCTTTAAGTGAATGGTAACATGCTTTTATTTTCAGATATCAGATCGGTTCCAGTTATGATTAAACCTTAAATGATGGCGTAGTTGGAGTTGGTAGGTAGGTAGAGTGGGAGCCCCGTGTCCCTCATATAATGTCTTATGTGTCTCATGGAGTTGCGTCATCGGAGCAGGTGCTAGGACAACATGGAGCTGCCGCCCCCGTAAATTTATTTAAGCTGTTTACTCTTTGACCTTCACCAGGGTTGTAAACATCTTCGGTACACACAAACAGCTAGTTTGATCGTGCACAGCTCGGAAATGCCTCGTACGTCGAGAGACATCAACTTGTGTATAACTTCACAAACAGGTTCTGGGATGTTTGCGCGTGGGGGTGCGAAGCACAACTTCCTGGCGTTCGTCAAAACACCCGATAAATCTGTGGGGACGTTTTTTTTTTTCTTCTTCTTTTTACCACGAGATACGGGAGGAGAAGTACGTGAGCCTTCAGACGAGGAGCCGATCTGATGAAATTCCTCACTTCATACAAATTCCCCTTTGCACGGTCGACCGAACCACATTATGCCATTCCCTTTCAACATCTACTACTTTTCATCAACCCCCCCCCCAAAAAAAAAACTTTCACTTAAACAGCCTTCACAGAAGATGTGAGTGGAGTCAAACTGCTGATGAAAGCCCCCCACCCCTTCCTCCCTCCACACTTTCCCCCCTTCCACTGCGGAGCCTCTCGGATCGATGCTCCAGGCGCTTCCAGGGAGAGGGAGCTGCTGCTGCTGCTGCTGACAGAGGCTGCCTCCGTTTTGACACAGAAACTCCTGAAAAGCTTGAGCAAACTCAGCTGTGCTTTTGGAAGAAGAGAGCGAGCTGGCGGTGGCTCAGGTTAAAGTTTCTGCACTGTCAGGTGCAGCCAGAGGAAAAGGAATTCCAGCTTGGCGGAAAAAAAAAGAAGAAGAAGAAGAAAAAAAAGAGCTGCTCTGATGAATGATCCTGAGCAGCGGTTGCGATGCGATCCGTCTTCCAGCGTGCCCTCTCCTGTCCCCAGGCCCGATCGAGGCAGCGGGAGCGAGGCCTCCATCACAGTTTACAACATGCATAAGGGACTTAGCTGTCACTCACGCTGACCTCTGCATCTTTTGCAACGGAGCAGACGAAGAGGGACAAAAACAGCGCGAGACAAAGGGTACAGTGGCCACAGAGCGGCCTCTATTCTCCATGGCTATCTCACTCAATCACCTTCCTAAATGCTGAGGCGTCCGTATAGCACGGCTCCGTGGCTTTAATCTCCTCTTTTGATTTGAAAGGGAGACATTGTCCTCCTTTAGCGTGGCCGACCCGCGACGTACAGCTCCGCAGCGCCTCCGAAATTTAAGACTGACACCGAATGAGCACGTCGAGAAATTTCCCCCCGCGATAGTCTCGATACAGTGCTGCCACTTTAGGAACAATACTTGCCATTATTCTGCAGGGAAGCTCAAACCCCTGCACCCCTCAATCCTCTGCCCTTTCACCCCTTTGGCGTCCCTACGGCTACCCACCCACACCCAGGGGGTAGCGATGCATGGACTGTGAGAGGGTCAGACGGAGCAGACAAAGGCAAAGGGAGCCTCAAATCTAATTTTACCTCTGAAGTTCAGGCTATATTATGAGAAGATGAATGACCTCAAAGGAACATTGTGGTTATGGCTTGTAGAGAAAGTATGAATGATGCTCATCACGGTTATTACTTCAGTCTGTTCTTTGTCCCTTTAACGGTAACACGAACAGGCCTTTCCAGTTAAGAAAACCACTCAGCTCCCCCATCTCTCCATGTCCCTTATAATATTTTTCCTTCGTCTGGCTTTAAACAAAAGTGCCATCTGATTTCTTCGCGAGTGTCAGCTTGTGACAACAGGAGAGGAGGAAAGACACGTCCTCTTTTCCGTTCTCGCTGCCTTCCCTACCTGGCAGCGCTCGGAGAAACGTGTCCCGCTGGACCCGTGCCATCCTTTCACTAGTGTAGCCATTCTCCTTTTACATACTCATCTATTTCACCATCTTGGAGAGGGGGAATAGATTATCTCCCCCTCCCCGCAGCCCTCTGAGAGAGGCCTGAGAGGAGAGAGAGGGGGCAGGAGGAGCTGAGCTTGGACTTTGAGGACAAACTGTAATTCTCCACTTTGTCTTGGGGTCGAAAACCCATCTGGCTGCAGATTTAGTAACTCTGTTTCAATGGGGCTCTGTTTACTCGAGTAGCTAGGTTTACACAGGCAAAGTGAGGGGTTCATATAAAACGCATTAACTGAGAATAATCCTTTCGGTCTTTTGTAAATAGGATGTAATGACGGGGGATGTCCAAAGAGGGGAACCATTTTGAGAGGGTTCAGAGAGGCCAATCTGTGTGCTCAGCACAGATCCACTCAAGGGCATCACATCATTGTGGTGACCCACCAGTGTCAGCGTTTGCCTAATTTCAGACAGACAATGATGTAAGGCAAAACATACAGGTTAAAAAAAGCAACAAACATAGATCTATATCATGTGATCTGACACACGTACGACCTAACTTTAAAATACCTCAATTGACGTGATACAAAAATAATTACCTCACAAAATTGAGATAAATGAGCCTTGCTAAACAGAAACACAAGCAATGAAACATGCCCTTTCTTCCCAAGACTAGTAACTAACAATTATCCCCATCATTAATGTATCTGCCAGTCACTTAGATGAATTGTTAGCTCAATAAAATGTCAGAAAATAGAGGAAAAGCCTTTTTACGATGTCCCAACAAACTAAAAGCCAAATATGAACCTTTTACTGCCACATGAGACAATGAAAAACAAACCGTCATATTTCAGAAGCTGGAAATAGGGAATGATGTATGGCCTCCCCTACTTGAGACATTACTTAAATGAGACTGCTGTCAGTGAGTACCACATTAAGCACGTCTCGCCACTCCCCCTCTCAGTAAACGCAAACTTAAGTGCAGTGGGGGAGTGTAATTAAATCAAAATGTCCCCAAATGATCCATCTTGTGCCGCCTTGCTATCAACATGTGAAAACCAGCGCTCGGTTACACGTTAGCCGCACACAGAGACAGCATTAAAAAAAAACAACTCTTAAAAACTTGTATATTCGGTGATTCTGAGTGTTTTGGCGGCTGTCTGGCTGTCAAGCCTCCGCAAAGGCTGACCAGACACGGTTTCATGGGGCCACATGCGGTCCCCATCAGGTGAGACGGAGCCCTTCAAGACGTGGAGGGCGGCCAACAGAAATAAAAAAGGCCATGACATCATCCTGTGTCCCTCAAAACCCACAGTCAATGACAGCAGCAGACAGAGCGCCGAGAGCCGCCAACTCTGGCACGGTAGCCATTAGTGATTTACGGCCCTGTCAGTCGATCTGTCATTCGGCACACATGCAACTGATATACAGTGTGTGTGTGTGTGTGTGTGTGTGCGTGTGCAGAAACAGTGCGTGTCCGCGTCCTGTATCAACTTTATTGGTAACAGCGACTCGGCGAGTTTTCCCCCCTCGCTGCTTTTTTTCCCCTTTTTTAACATTTGCGTGACCTCGAGTCATCTGCGCCCTAATGATTTACACTTCGTCTGGGGCGGGAGTGAGGAGTGCACACACACACACACACACACACACACACACCCGGGGTCGATATTTGCGTCTGAGCAGGTGCTCTCGAACATGTCTGCGTGTTTGCGAGTGCGAGTGTTTAGCCGGCTGCCAGGTCCTGGCTGTGAGCTCAGCGTGATCGAGTGAGAGAGCCATAAACACCTGAGGAAGCAGGAACACACAGACGCCCTCTCTGGACTGTATTTACGGTTCTGATTGAGGCGGGAGGGGGGGGGCGGAGTGAGGGGCTGGGTTGGGGGGAGGAGGGGGTGTCACGCACAGCTCAGCTCTGGCTGTGGCGAGGGTCCAACCAAAACACCGGGGCTGTTAAAGCCCCCCTGGATGAGTCCCGGGGGGCAGTGGAGCGGACGGAATGCAGGCCTGGGTTTAGAGGTTCAGGGATACGTCCTGTTGTTAATGAGCTCACCCCGCTGGGCCTCTCTGGCTACGAGACCCCCCCCCCTCTCTCGACGCTGCCCAACCAGCCACACCAGCGGCTGCCACAGCCTCCTCCCTCACAGCCCCGTAGAGACCGGACCGGGACCGCTGAGGCGTGCCAGACTTCCTGAACAGTGTGCACATCACATCACCCCCCCCTCACCAACCCCCGTGCCCCTCCACAAAGATGCGTGTCCGCAGCTAAACGAGGAGACGGTCAAAGGAAGTGCCATGCCATGTTAAAAAGGTCTGTGGAGCACTGTAGAGAGTGAGAGAGAGAGTCTGTGAATGTGTGTGTATGTGCAGGTCCATATGGGAAGCCCCTGAGACATGACCCCCAGACAATGATGCAGGAGAGCAGAGGAGGTACGAGCACTTTCCTCAATGATGCATGTCTCGCACGCTCTATTAGTCCAGACCAAACAGAGCTCAACAAACAGGAAACACAAACACTTTCAGTGAAACACTAAAGTGCTTAAAACGCCTTCAAGTGACGATGCGACCACTTGAAATGGCCCCCCTTTTTTGCTTTGTTTTTTACACAAAGCTATGTCCAGGCTTAAAACACTACAAAAGCCATATTTAACTACTGCCAACTTTCTGAATAGTCCACAGTCCATGAATCCATTTGTTTACGTGAATCAACTGATGGATGTGGTATCAAATACAGCATTTGTACACAAACTGTTTATGTACTCAGTTCTGAATGTTTGCCATGAATTATGATGAATCTGGATGAGTCTCTGTGGGATGCTTTTTTTTTTCCTCTCTCTTGTCTTGGCTCAAGGCCTCACCTGCCCCAACAACAAGCCGAAAAGACACAAAACATGCAAACGCACTACTGTTGTTGTAAATCTCTCAGGACTGTCCTGTATGTGCCTGCAGAACCGATACAGCTGCGTATAGCTCCGGCTTTATATCTTAGACCTTCGATCCCTGGAGGCAAGTTCTATAATCCTCCACTCTTTCCTCTTCCAGCCAATCAAGTGAGGTCATTTGACTTAAGCCAAGACGATTGGCTCCTCCAGGGGAAGGAGCCTGTGCCTCTGTCAGGTTCGAGCTCCGAGAGCCAACCAGGAATGTCTCTAATTAGGCCAAACTGCTGGTGCAGTTCATCCAACCCTCCTCTCTCCGCTCTCGTCTTCGAGTCCAGAACTAATCACAACCATCAGCACCACTCCCCTCATCCCCGCTGAGCTCCGCATCCACCGCATGAGCAAATGGAAATATATGCAAAGAGCGGCTTAAAATAGAGCCGAAAAGTCGGGCAGGGGCAAGGACTTTTAAATGCTAAACGTTATCCACAAGTGAAGCGCTTAGCGGGGACTGAACCGAGACTGAACCGGAGACATGGGGGATGGGGTGGAGGGGTGGGGTGGGGTGGGGGGGGGGGGGGGTTTGCTTGGGAGGTCTGCGATACGAGAGGCCATAAATGATGTCACCGCAACACGCCACAGCGAGCACCTCTGTGATGTGGTGGTCTGCTGGTGGTTTAGTAAACATGGGAGTGGAGGCGGTTTGAAGGTCAGCTTCATAAAACCTCCACCCACTGAGCCAAAACACTTGAACCCCCCCCCCCCTCTCTCATGTGGTGTTGTATATGTTTATGAACTCATAACAGGGACAAATGAGCAGCGAGACGTACTGGGACTACTGGGAGTGTGCAGGCTGATGCCTGACGCTGTTTTAGGCGGTCCAGAGTGTGTAGAGTTACTGAGACTGTCAAGACATCCCCGGGTCACATCATAGGGGCAAGATAAAACCAAATTAAGTGTTTTTATGTGGAATGAGGGTTGGAATGATTAGTCACCTCAGACAGAAAAAGAACATATGATTGATTCAAGTTGGGAGATTTGCATTTTTGTTTTTTCAAAACGAGCAATTTGAACACATCACCTGACGCATTTCCACTATTTTCAGACATTTTATTGACCTTCAGATTAATGGTTTAATCTTCTGCACAGCTTTAAATCTTCAAAGCAGACGGTTTAATCTTTCTGCACAGCTTTAAATCTTCAAAGCAGACCCAGGAAGATGGTTTTTCAATTCATTATGAAGAGCTCTTGGAAGGTCTAGGCGTGACTTTCCACCATTAAACGCTCATTTGGGCCCGACTGGTGTTTGAAACCGTTGCTGTGTTGTTTATTGTGTGTTGGACGAGCACAATGGAAATAATGGCAACAACCCGCCGCGTGGAGTTATTCTGTCTTTTTAATCACCAAATAAATTCAATCAATCGATAGTCATCGGGTTCAGAATAATGAAAACAACGTGCCTTCGAAAGAGAAAATAAAGTGAAAAGCAGCTCTGCGCCGCCAAATGGAGTGGGAGAGGGAAGATGAAGAGGGGAGCAGTGGATTCAGATGGGACAGGTACTGGAAGAGTGAGGGGGGGGGGGGGGGGGGGGGGGGTGTGACAGACATGGCCAGGCTGAACTCATCACGGCTCTATGAAGCCTACGGGACCTCGAGTGCACCCGAACAGTCAATGCGGCCATTGTCCCCGCACTGACGTCAAACATACTTAATCAACCTCTCGGAGGCGACACCTGAGGGAGCAGACGGGGGTTAAACGCAGCTCTAATCAGCCGTGGAGGGGATCGGAGCTGGGCGAAGGAGGCAGAGCCCGACTCCTCCCTACCAGGGAGGAGGATTTTAAGAAAAGGAAAGGATTTTCTTTTATTTCTGCGCATTATCCCCTCCCGCATGAGACCCGTCGTCCCGGCCTTATCTCGACCAAGGAGATGAGCTCCGGGTTACGTGATCTGCCAGGCTGTAAAGAGGCTGCGGGTCACTCAGGCAACACTCCAGTCCACTTAGACCGCTGGGTGAGGGGAAATGCCTCCGCTTTATTGGGGACAGAGGAACACTCCAGCTGCTGTGGCATGCCTGTGTGTGCGTGTGTGTGTGTGTGTGTGTGTGTGCCTATTTTCATCCCTGAAAGTTTTTTTTTTTGCACCGCTGACTCGGCCCACTTTATTTCTTTCTGACTGCAGGAAAAACAGTTTTCAATGCACTCCCACGGGAATGCCTTGGGAAATAATAAATAAATCAGTAAGCAGAAGAGGCATTTCCAGTCCAGGAGCCAGAAACATAAAACTTAACTCAGAATCAAGGCTAAGTATGTATGAAACTTTAAAAAGAGGTTCAGCTAAAGGATGGCACGTCTGTGTTTCTTGAGGTCCACTGACATTTATTTCAGTTTTAGGGACAGACCAGACGCCGAATGACGCAGGTAAACAAATGGAGCGTAAAGCATTAAAACAAATGTGGTTCTTCATGTACAGACCGACTGACACATAAATAAAAGAGATATTGGGATGTATACACGTCAGAATTAATGCAGCTGTACTCTATGGTTATACTGTGCCACTACTTGCCTTTTGGCCCAACATCACATGCCACCATTAATCACACAAGCTCAGGGAGTCATAATTATGACTCTTATGACTCTGTTATTACAATCATTCCAAGGTTTGTCCCGTTCGTTTTTTTTTGTGTGGTTTGCACGGAACATTTCAAAATAATGTCATAATATTGTCATAATTACGAGCATAAAGCCCAATTTAAATACCTGATCCGATCTCTGTAGTGTAATTTGGGGATTTCTCTCAAAACCGATGCACAAGCCACTGCTTACTTACGTAAGACTGTATGGAAAGAAGGGCAGACGGGGGAAAAGGGGAGAAGAGGAAACTCGCCTCGGCTGTTTGCTTTAAGCTGGCAGGTCGGTAATTTCGGCGATATTGTCTGGTAATTAACGACCATCATGACAACCCCCCCCCCCCCCAGAGCGGAGCAGAGCGAGGCTGCAGGTCCAGGCTGGACACCCCCCCCCCCTCCTCATCTAATAACCTCATCTGTGGCCCTCGGCCCAGTTTGCCCCTCACTTCAGCTGCTTCCAATTTGGGCTCGGCACTTGTGCTGCGCTGGCCATTTACATAACTATGAATATCAGCTGCCGTGGCCTTCTCCTGCATGTTGGCGGCCTCCGTGCCTCCCTGTATGCATGTGATTTATGTGTCTTTGTAGAGCTCCTCTCATGACTGCACACAAGTGTTCTGGATAGGGCCGAAATTGAGCCTGTTTTCTTTTTTTTTCTTCCTTTCTTTCTTTCTTTTTTTTTCCTGAGTGAGCTGGAGCAGGCAGGAGTAACATGTTTAACACCTGCTAATGCAAACACAGGCGACTGGAGGAATGCGACGGGGAGAGAAGAGGAGGCCTGGATGAAAAGGCGACTCTGGCGCTTTTTTTGGTTTTTTTTTTGCAATGGTGCTGCTGTGTGGTCCAAAGAGGAGTGTGGTGTGTGTGTGTGTGTGTGTGGGGGGGGGGTCACCTGCTCGCATTCGGCTCCCTCCCCCTCTGACCCCGGGCGGGGGTCACCCCCCCCACTCCTAACAGCCCGCTGCCATTAAAGTAGCTAATCATGCCGAACAGCTGCATCCCTCACTGTACAAATCCTCCACGCCTCGCCCTCCCACCCACACATTCGCTCCGGCAGTCAGACAGACGCGGAGCGGCGTCCACGCACTCCCACTCTCGCTTTTGCTGATGGCAAACTGCAGCCGGCTGATGTTTAAAGCGGCAGGTTTAGCGTGGAGGCCTGTGATAAGCCTCGCTGAGCTGTGAAAACACAGATTACATTTCTGCAGCTTATTGCAGACAGCCTCAGCCTCTGCCTCCAAGCCATAGCGTAATTGTGACCCAAAAACCACAGCCTCCGCTTGGCTGCGAGATATAGGGACCCCCCCCCCCCCCAAACACCTCCTCGCAGATCTTTAACAGTCATGCTAATTCAAGTCTATGCCCTAACCACCCCCCCCCCCCCACAAACCCCTGTATAGCAGCACTCCTCCTGTGCTAGGCTGCTGCTGTTTCTATCAGAGTGCTGACCTCCATAAATCCAATAAAGTCCCAAGATCGGTGGTTGTCTCCTTACACCTGAGAAGGCTCGACAAAAATTAGTACATACTGTAAGCACCCAAAAAAAAAAACAGCATTTTTACAGGTTTGCTGAGTGTGCAATCCCTCGCTCAAGCTGCGCTAAGCGGGGCAGCTGATGCAACCTGCACGATGTAGCGTTACAGAGCCAACTCCATCTCGCTTTCACTTGATATTACGAAATCATAAAATTGCCTCTAAATGAGATATAATTTAGTTATTTAGTGTTTGATGCAGCATAAATTGGGATATCCCATCTCAAAACAGGCATTTACTTAGTTGGAATGTGAACCGCACATACGTTAAATCCCTGTTTCTGGCAGTCTATGAAAGCGCCCCCATCTGCAAATGCTTAGCCGTTTTTTCTCAGGCTCAATCAGAGATAAAGAGCATTGTGTTCCAGAGCCAGCAGTAAGACAATATCTCCCAAAACTCATAGAAAACAATTAGGACTGAGTAATTACACCACTGGCCCGGGAATTCAAGCCAAGTCTTGGGGTTGAGGGCGAGGAACTACGAACAAGAGAGCGAATGTGAAAGGTGCCTGTCCGATGCAAGGTTATCGCACTCCGCCTGGACTCTGATGGACTGAGTTTGTTTATCGGCCTGGGTGTGATGTAATGTTTTGCTTTTGGAGCCCTCGGCTTGAACACGATAGGCCAAATATGCTCACAAACCCGTATTTGACTGGATGACAGCATTGGCGTGGACTCTTCCCATCATGTTCTCTCGTTTATCTTTACGCCCTGCTGCTTCGGTTTGGGAAACGCACGATCCAAAACTTAAACAAAGACATGTTATCTTAATTTTTAAACCGCACTTGTTGATTTACGCACGCTGACCCATCGGGCTGGCAGGCGGAGGAGTGAGAACGGAGCGACACAGGAGAAAATAACTCCCTCGTCTCCATGTGAAAGACGCGAGCTCACAACGCGCTTTTCTGCCTGTCTCTTGCACCTAAAAGCAGCAGGAGCCGGGGTATGGACGCAGCTGAGATCTGCTATAGTGCCTTCACAGTCAGACGAGGGCCGGGGGCCTTTGGGGGTGGCCCGGTGAGAGGACGGAGGAGTTAAAAGCAGGGTAGTGTGAGTAAATGAGCGGATCATACACATTTTTCACGGTCTGTGAAAGGCAGACAAGCGGGTGGGGGGGGGGGGGGGGGAGGGAGGATGACGGGAGCAAAGGTACATAAGCAAAGCAGGAACTCGAAAAGAGGCCTTTAAAAGATATATGTATCCGGTGTTTATGAGATTTATGAGATCAAAAGCAATATGTTTTTAATTTCTGACCTAGACAGCAGACTTTGAAAAAAAAAAAAAAAAAGTGCACCGGGACGATAGCTGTTTGTTCTTTGACATGACCGAGGTGCTTCTTTTTAATCCGGCCCAACTCCGGGTCCAACAAGCGCTGGCAGGCGTCTGGAAATCCACAAAGAAATGTGCGTAGAGCTGCAGATGGAGCCACACGCAGGTATTAGGAGCCGGGATTTGGAGCCTGCACCCACTGAACTACGAGCGCAGCTTTAACTTTCTCTTGGCAGCTCTATGGCAACAGATTTAAGCACAATCCGGCCTCCGGTTTTTGCCCGTGTGGCGAGCTTTTATTACTCCTTAAAGCGGCGGCCGAGGCAGACAGCAGACAGAGGCAGAGGCAGAGGCAGCAGCAGCAGCGGGGTATCAGGTTCTGCGCTGGCAAGAGGTTCTGCTCACGCGGCAGGAGCAGAACAAAGCGCCGGTGGCCCTGGAACGCATCCATCGAGCCGGAGAGCAAAGGCCCCGTGAATGGGACCTGTCACTTCCACTCAGCGCCGTCTGTGATCTGAGCCACCCGGAACGACGCTCAGATAAGTGGCTAATCCCGGCATCCCCACTGGCCCGACAGCCCCCTACTGCCATGACAACCGGAGGGGAATCTCCTCCAGCAACAACTTAATTGGATAATTTCCTCCCAGTTTGACTGCGCTCTCCTCTGCTTTTGTTAAGTAAAGTCTGGCTCGTCTCAATGCGAGCGCACTTTTTGTGTGCGTATACGTGTGTGTGTGTGTGTGTGACTTTGGGCGAGGGGAAGGTTAAACACAAGCATGACGTTCAGCCAGTATTGATGTGTGCCATGTGTGTAAGTGAGCAGGAAAAGTGGAGGCAGGGGGGGGTAAAAAATAAAAAAAGTGAGAAAAGCAGCCGGGAAGGCTGAGAGTGGCTCTCTTAGCTCACCTGGGAGTGTGGGTGCGTGAGAGGACCAAAAACAGCGTGTGCTTTCAGCACCACGGAAAAGTGACCACGCTACCCACTGTAAACATTTATTGTCCTTTGTGTCAGAAAGCCCGACGATTTACGTTACACCCAGCCAAGTCCTGGGTCGCGCCATAAACAGACACCCCACCCTTCTCCCCAGACTGCAGAGGCACAGGGGCCAGTGCCAGGGGAAGTCATTATACACTGGTGTGTGTGTGTGTGTGTGTGTGTGTGTGTGTGTGTGTGTGTGTGTGTGTGTGTGTGTGTGTGTGTGTGTGTGTGTGTGTGTGGTGGGCAGCTACTGTACTCGAAAAATGAAAACAGCCGCCACTAGCATGGCACTTTAAAAGGATCACAAGTCGGTTCCAGCTGGGCCCATAAAGCTCAAAACCACACAAAAGAAAGGGCCCTTACGTAGTAGAATGAACGCATTAAAGTTGATTAATAAAGTGGAGCTATCTGCCTCGCCCGGAGGAGGCCGAGAGATCCTCTTTCTGAGCCTCATCATCCAGGGGACGACGGAGGCAGCCTTATGTAAGCTAATGGAAATCACTCACTGTTTTGAAGCATTACTCGCACACATGCACTGGAAGGCACAAACAGGGGCCGCAAATCAAAACAGAGGGACGCAGATGGTGATGAACGAGCGGAGGCTGATGAGATAAAGAGCGATAAGAGGAAGGACGCAGAGAAGAGGCAGGAAGAGGAAAAGAGATGCCGGAGAGAGAGAGGACGAAGGGACTGGCAGGAGTCAAACTCGGGCAAATTGGTTTAACTAAATCATTTTGTTCTCAGTTGCAACACTGGCCTCCACAGAGAGGGCCTCACTGCTCTGTGAGCGTGTGTGTGTGTGTGTGTGTGTGTGTGCATGTGTGTGTGTGTGTGTGTGTGTCTTCTTCAGTTGGGACTCACCCTCCTCGCAGGCAGCGCCAGTGAATCCTGGACAGCACTTCCACTCCAGAGAGGTCACCGTGCGGTACACCACTTTATAGGATGGTCTGACCACAGTCCTGTAGCTGTAACACACACACACACACACACACACACACACACACACACACACACACACACACACACACACACACATTACTAACAGCAGCTGACTTTCTGTCTGCGCTATGACTGTGACGTAAGCCGAACTCTCAGACACAGAGAGAGAGATATCACTCAGTTACCCAGCGTGATCTGATCTGTCTGGGTGTGACAGATAAATCCACTGATTCTAACATTTATCATATTAGCCTCGACTTCCCTCGGGGACAGGTGTGAACTTGTTGCTTCCACCTGCGCTGCATACTGATCCTCCACGAATGAATTCAGGAAGAAACATCTGCGCATTCGCTCACCGCACAGATCGCTGATGCGCTGGTGCAAGTTATTAATGAGAGACGACACACCCAGAGGAAGCTGCACAGCTGCTTTTAGAACAACCAAACCCACTGGGTTTGTGTTTCTTTTGGTTGATGTTTGTAGATTTGTCGATCCGTTGTTTTATTTTTATTTTTTTCAGAGGGCTGATGCTACATATTTCCAATTCAAACTCTCTCACCATTATCCAGACTTCCTAAACCAAATGTGACTCAGAATGGGTCACCGATCAGTCAACTAAAAATGAATGACAAGGCTACTGACTGTGAATTATATCCTGGATCTAATTCCAAGAGGAGAGTTAACTCTTGCTCTTCTTTTGCTCACCTTTATAGGTCTTTTAAAGTGACCTTTTGAGTATTTATCTTAATTCCCTAGTGCTGGCATACAAGCTCCTTCCTCAAATTCCTGTTTCAGATGTAGGAATATTATGATTCATTTCAGGCTTAATTAGCCACCAGCCATAATGCTTCACTACATGCTGACTGGCTGTCTTGCCTGCCACTCACATGAACTGATCATTTGACACAATCATCACTTTTCTTGCTCCAAAAACAGAGCTTTAGCAACATCCTGACTTAGTGGTTATTGTAGCGACACAGCTATGGAGCTCATTTTTTAGCTGCCACTTCAAAGTCCCAAATGCAGCTATGAATGAGGACGTGCAGCTGTGGTGTGTAGTGATGTAGCGGTGGTGTCAGGGACGTCCCGGGGCCCGTCTCTCTCACCTGCCTCCCGTGCATCCCTGCGGCCAGCGGCAGGTCTGGTAGACCCGCTGGAGGATTGTCCCATTCTGCACCTGGCAGGTCACCGTCTTCGTGACCGTGTGTGGACACCAGTTCCTGCAAGGACAAACACAGCGGAGGAGAGTCAGGGAGAAAGTGCAGAATCAAGTGGCCCCATCACAGGGGGAAATTAGCCACGCAGTCGGATTGAATGCGCTGTTGTTTTTCCCGTGGGTTTCAACCCCCCCTCCCCATCCCGCCCCCCCCACCCTTTTGTTTTGTAACTCCTTTATGGTGTTTACACGGTTTTAATCAGCCACGAGATTTGCAGGAGCGCATTGTGGGCTGTATTTACCCCATAGTCTCGCCTCTATCAATGCACATCCGTTTGCATTCGGCGCTCCAAGGAGGTGGAGTCCCCTCAGGGAGAGTGGAGGGCTTAGGAGAGAGATGAGGTCTCCTAACATTTTTTCATTATGGGTTAATCCCGGGGCATAAAGCTCTGGCTCTTCTTAAAGGCTTCTCGAGACATTTTATTCGCCAGGGCTGTGATAACAGCTTTTGTGAGCTAAAAGCTAAATGAACTGCAGTCACCTCAAAGTCACTTCTACTAACCCCACTGGACGCAAAGTTAAACATTTTCTCGCACTGAGAGGGGTTCAGTTACGGCACTCAGTGACACCATCGGGCTAAAAGCACCAAACTGTCTAAAGGCAGATGCATTTGGGAGCCAATTGGTTTGGTGCAATCTTCACTGTGGGTTCAATTACAGCTCTGAAAGGAGTCGATCGTGGTACAAGGTTTCACTCTAGAGCCAGCTACGCCTCGTTCCGAACTGAAGAAAACACCGGCAGGTGGTCGGTCGGCTTTAATGTACGGAGACGTGCTGAGGCTTTCTGAGGCTTTCGCCATATGTTACAATCTTTCTACTGACAATGAGGCGTTAAACTGCGCCGATTACCTTGATGCGGCCACGGTTGGAGAGGAAACAAGGAAAGTGAAAAGGATACTCAGTGTTTACACAATCAATGGATGTATAGAGAGAGGGCTCAGTGGAGAAACCACAAAGGAGGCCGGGTGGCTCGTAGCACAGGAGAGGAACACACTCTGTGTGTTCTGCTGCCAATGTGTTTGTAAGGGGGGCGGGTTTGTTCCCACCGAAGTCTGTTTGTCAATACGTGAGACCACATGTTTCGGTGTGTGTGAGAGACAGTTTACATAAAAGGAAACAGCCAAAGGCGGAGGATGCGAAGCAGCCCTGAACCAGCTTCCCATTAACCAGCCCCACATGTTGTGGCGGCCGCACACGCAGACCTGAAAGCAGCCGCACCTCACAACAAAGTCTGTCACATATCGCTCCTTCATCTGACCACCACTGATTGTTTCCTTCAGCCCGGGGAGGGGTGTTTGCAGCGAAAAAGAAAAACACTACTTGTGCAGCTTAAAGGACCGGCGGAGCGGCATTTTAAAGGATCGAGTTGCACTAATGGAAGATAATACTCCTAATAATGTTTTGATAGCCATCGCTTTAAATCTAATTGCAAAACAGACAGACTGATACTGCTTTTTTATCACAGGTTAGTTGCAGTCTACAGCGTCACCACGCGGGGCCCATCATTTGACCAAACTGGTCGGTAAAAGTCAAAAAGGTAAAATCCCAAAGGTGAAAGGAACTGTGCTAAAATCAGACAAAGTCAGCAGGAAACCCAGACTTCCCAAGTGAAGAGAGTTGGCTCTTTCACACATGTTATTCAAATACAGCCTGTGTTTCTTAGTGTATCCATCAGCCTTGAGGCTACAAAAATGTCAGCGGATCTATATGATTACTCCTTGATTGCTTTCCCTTGTCCGGGGAAGATTGCTCTAATCACGAGTGGAAAACATCGGACATTGAAGGAGCTGTGGTCAGGTAGAGCCCGGAGTGAGAGGAGCGGGGGCTCTGACTCCTCCCCACCACTTATCATCGAGACCCGACAGATAAACATCACAGTTTCCCAGGCTAAAGAGGAGGTTCACCTGGGAACAGCGAGCATTGTCACCAGGGGGTACGAGGAGAGAAGTGGGGGGTGTTTTTTTTTACGGTCTCCCCCCGGTCTCTCTCTTTGCACTGCACTTATACAATTACCGCAGAGGAAATGCCAGCCGCTGCTGCTTCGGTGAGTGAAATAACAAAAGCGGTTAACAGGACAGTTTACAATTTCCCAAACGGCTTGAAACCAATACCTTCATTAGCAACGTAGCTTTCAGAAACTGATTCACACGCTATAATAAGCACAAAGTAGCCGGCACAATCCCCTCTACAGAGCGGAGAGGATGTAGATAGGGAGGTTATTCACTTCCCCTCCGGGTGCAGAGATAATCATATTAACCCAGGTGCAGGTAATATGGTTATCTCCTCTCGGATGTTAAAGACTCAAGATTCAGATTCGGTCTTAGTTACAAGGCTTAAATCAAATAACTTTGCTCTTTTTGTTGCTGAGAGCTACAAAATAATGGTCTATTGATTTCTTTTTTGTTGATGTTGTTGTCTGGCTTCATTCACTAAGGGACACAGGTGCTTTGGTGCACCCAGCCTTTCACAAATGTTTCATAGTCAACACCTCCGTCTTTCTGGAGGCCTCCCCCCCATGTTATGAAGTGTGAAAACCTCCAGCACCATGCTGGTTCACTGGCACAGGCACCCAGCGAGCCCTGGGTGAGTATCGGGTCTCTAAGCACACATGGCACACTCTGAATGCTGGGCCCAAACTAAACAAATCGCCTACCGTCTCTCACAGCCACACAGCCAAGAGTCGAGAAAGAAATCCTCGATTTTGAAGGGACAGAAGAATCGCAGCTTTGGTCCATCTGTTCAGCGCTGCGGATGCCAAGCAGGCGCGTAGCTCTGGGTGGGCCTGGGCCCGTCCAGGACCGCCCACTTGGCACCCAGCCCCATCTAAATCAGAAGGCATCCGCATTTGTTGGCTGTATCATGAATAGCAGCCAGAGAAGGCTGATTCAGTTATCTGACTACATGGGTCATAAAAACGAAGGTTTCTTGCTCCCTGTTTATCACCTGATGATGACACCTCATCCTCTTTCAGTCACTGTAAAATGGACAAGTCTTTTCCACTAAGACGCCGGTTTGATTGCTCTAGATCTCATGAGGACTAGCCCGTTTTTTGGTTATAAATGGCGGCCATTCCTCCAAAAATCAAGAGTGAATATGAACCATGTTTTACAGTGGTCTTCTTTTGCTCCAGGTTCAACATCAACCCAGAACTACAGGTATACAAGACGGACCTGCACCCCCTACCCCAATACACACACACACCCCAGTCTTCCCCATTCACCACTGTTACTGGAAATGCTGGGAAACCTGGTGTCAAAGATTCCCATGGCTCCAGTACAGAATTTTGAGAGAAACTGTGTTTTTTAGAGCCCATCCCCATTGCAACAGAGCGGCCATGATGGGTTGAGATCCTAAATAATCCACCTTTGGGCCAAGTGGAAGGACACAAGGAAAGTCATCAGCCTAGACAGTGATGTATTACCAAACGGCTCAACAACAATGCTGTGATTATGTCTTTTGTGGAAAGGAGGGGAGAGCACCTTGGAGGTGTGACAGATTCGTTAGTTGTGAAAACACAGAGGCACAACACAGTGTCAACTTCTGGGTGTTGTTAGGCTCGGCTGTGACCTCCAGGGTGTCCTCTTTGTCCGCGCTCTCTCCTCTGAAAGACCTGAAATCGTTGGACGATCGTGAGGTCATTTTGTTTTCAAGCCCCGTCGTCTCCAGCTACAATTATCACAGCTAATTTCAACCAATACGCAGGTTCACAGCTGCCTGTTTCAATGTTATTGTTGACCAGGTGGTAGTTTTCGTTGGATGTCCCAATTGGAATTTAGGTCCTACAGGTCATATTTGGGTGGGTTGAGAGCAGGTTGGAGCTTCTGAACCCCACTCAGCCTTGATTGATGATCTGTTCTCTTGGGTTCTGTTTCTCTGCTATAAAACACTGCAAGATGTGTAAAACCTACAGGATTGAACCGTAGTGCATCAAGGAACGTTTTCGTCGAAACAGCCCACTCTGGTCAGCATGTGCATCTCATATGATTCGTCTCAGATGGGCACGACCCACCTGATCCACCCACAGCCCGCCCGCAGTGTCATTTCAGGAAGCGTGTAGATGTTAATGCCAAGGCAGCCTGAGCGCTCAAGTCTTGTTTAGAGCTTAGAGCCTAATTCTAGCTGCCACACGAGTCCTCGTTTCACCTCATGTTCACGATCTCAAGGCTGAGGAGGAGGCTGCGGGTTCAGCCGCGTGCACCGATGACAAGGCCGATATGCTGGGTACGCTACGGTGAGAAACGTCTCAGTTTAACATCCACGCACACATGCCTGGACAGTGGGAGGAGGTGGCCCGCGCACTCAAAGATATGTCTGAAATGCAGCGCGGATACAAATCTCAAGGAATTTCTCCAGATTTCAGTCTGTGGGAAAAAAAAAATACTCGCGGAGAACAAAGCACAAAGACAGATGTGGCAAGGAGCCAGAGGAGAGCCGAGGAGACAAAGGTCATTTTATCATACGGGTCACACAAGAGGGCTTCCGATGGGAACAGGAAAGTGGAGGGAGAGACAATTATGAAGCACTGTCGGTGTCATGGGATATAGAAGCAGCTTAAGATAAATGTGGCACGGCAGCACTTGACAAAGAGAAATAAGAGCGCTGTGTCTCAGTGAAATTAATGGACTGGAGGACAACATTCCTTAAGACATAAGCTACAGAGTCTGGGAAAAACAAACTGTGGGAAGAACCGGAGGCTGGGAGAGACTGGTGTGAGTCAAACTATCAATTACAAGCAAATATTAAAACAGACAGGAGAGACAGTTTGTATTATGAAAGACAATCAGATATGTTAGTAGAGATGACTGGGGCTGTAGTGGGGGGGTGGGGTGGGGGGGTGGGGGGGGGCTATCATACAGCAGGTTGAAAGCTGCCATGTGTTTGCCATGTGCAGAGGACAGTGGAGAGCATCAAAGCGAGGGCGGTGAGGCCTCGAAGGTCAAGTTTAAGTGACTCTCCGCAGCCAGCACCAGAGGGATGAGGAAAACTCTCATCTGTCTTTGTCTGTTTTGAGCTTTCAGAGGTGGACACCTGCGAGCTGTGAGTAACGGGCGCGAGCATCTTTAAGTGTTTGAGGCTGGGGGAAGGAATTCACTGTTCTGGTCTGATCACAAGTTATGAATGAGCCACGGTGCAGAGCTGGAGCGATTCTGGCTTCTCAGAATAGAGAGCGCACCTGGGCCAATGGTCAGTTTAATCTGCAACTTGTTTTCCTGCTGAACTATTTTTCTGTATACTTCGTCCAGAAAAATCGAGGCTTCGCGAAGAAGTCAAAATAATGTCAAAACACGATCCGCTAAAGGATTAAAAAGAAGCAAAAATTCACATTTGAAAAACTCAAATTGGGTTATTTTGGCAGCGGGGGGTGTTTTTCAGCAGTGAAGAGACGCAGTGAATTCTCACTCTCGTAGGTTAACATGACATGTTTAAAAAGAGATACAAACATTGAGCAAAGTAGATGCAGTTGTGCTTTTTTTGGTTCTCTAATCCACGGGGACTCTGCACCACCGCATGGTCTCTGTGGTCTACCAGAGATCTATTATGGAGCTGTGCCACTGGTGACAGGCCGACGAACACCCACGAAACCTTCTCCTTGAACGCAGACGTTATTCAACTCGCTTAGTTAACTGTCAAAGTTAAAGCCACTCTGCTCTAAGCTGCTCGGGGGGCCTGAGCCCACTGGAATCTCTCTCATCTTCATCCTCGAGCTTAGAAAAAAAAAAAAAACGTGAATATGTTTAAGATGGCTGAGGAGTGAGTGAGGGTGGCCGGCGGGTCCAGACTGCCCGTCAGACCGTGACAAGTCCTCCGAGGGGAGGGATAAAGAAGTGGGCCAGACAAGAGACAGACAGGCCGGCGGGCAGGCCCCTCGGCGCACTGGGCTCGTGTAGTCGTTAAGAAGGACAAGGGTGAGCGGATGCTTTATCAGCTCCTCCGCAGAGCGACCGCACCAGTCGAGAAATTACTCAACAGTTGATAATCCCCTTTGACTTGGGTAATCGCTGTGTGAAGACAGGGCCGCTGCGGGCAGGACACTCTCACTGGAGGTTATCTGAGAGACACAATCCTCTCTCTCGCTCTCCGGGGCTAAAATTAATACCCTCTCCCTCGTCACCCCAGTGACATGTTTCGGAGTTTCTGCAGTTGCTGCCTCTGCTCTCTGGAATCCAGCTGCCACTGTTTGCTTTTGTTGACACGCTGGACTACAGCAGCATCAGGCCAGGCAGCAGGTGGAGCAGGACGTCCGGCTCCTCTCCAGCTCCTCTCCAGCTCCTCTCCTGTCCCCTCAAACCCGCTGACCCGGCAGCTTCCCACTCCGCTGCCACTTCCCCAACAGGCGGCACGCCACACGTAAATGCATGCATCTGTCCGGGTCGAGAGCAGGTTCCAGATGTGCTGGAGTCCCAGCTGCTCGTGTTTAGTAAACATGTCCTCACAACCTCTGAGAGCGCAGAGCGCAGCCAGTGGAGCGAGGCTGGGAGCCACCTGGACACACCCAGAGGCAGAGGCCTCCTCTGAGAGGAGAGCTTCCAGCCTCCAGCCACACACACACACACACACACACACACACACACACACACACACACTCAGATTGTGTTGGGGAGTAATGGTATACATGTCACAGCGTTAGAGAACACAGGACATAGTTGTATAGTTGAAATGAGAGTATTTATCTGTTTCACATGTTTATCAAAAGTAGTTTTGTTTTCTATTTCCAGTAGAAGTTGTTGTAGCCATGATAGTGACGTGAGATATAGAGGATAACTGCAATGTTGAGTTATCCAAAGTGTTTAGAATATGTCATCTGCATTGACTAATTAAGTGACAGAATACATTAAGATTACATTATATACCATGCGTTTTGTAATCTGTAGTGCAATATACTCTAAAGGTAACTCTCCCAACTCTGCACACACACACACACACACGTTCACAGACACACACACTCGTAACCTGACAGTATAAATATTTGCAGGATGGGAAACGTCCTCATCATTAAGCGTTGCGCTCATCTCCCAACTAAACATTGGCTCCGTCCAGGATGGAAGCAGAGCGAATTTGCCCTGGGTGTTTAGTCTAGTGATTCTCCTCCACAAACTCCACATCTCATCCCCTCCTTTTTTCATTCACCGACCTCTTCTCTGGCGATCAATCTTCTACGCTTTTTATTGTGAGCATAAAACTCATCCCTCCTTCATTCACAATCTGCAAAACTTCATTCAAGAAGCGAGGCCGGCGGGGGCAAAGCCTTGATGTGGACAGATCTGAGGGCTGGAAGCGGCGCTTTTAAAGAGCACACTGACAGCTGAGATGGAGCAGATGTTGCTGCTGCTCCTGCATCTCCTGCACACTGCTGTGCAAGGGTATGGAGAGGGAGAGAGCGAGAGAGAAAGGAAGAGAGAGAGAGGGAAGGTGGGACAACAGCAAGGATGGGCACGCCAGCACAGCAATGTGTGCTGCCAGCACAGGAAAAAGGAAACCGACTGTCAGGAAGACAATGGGACCTGGTAGATGGATGGAGATGGGAGTAGCTCTGCAGTCATGAGGACACAAAAAGTGAGGCGCTTAAAAAGGCTGAAAAACAGCCTCCAGTGGAAAAATAGAACAATATTAGGTGCATGGGTTTGGAAATAGTGGAGACATCTATCTACACAAACTCATGTGATCATTGAGATATTATACATACATTTCATCTTATTTTGGAGGGAGGAAAGACCTCGGTGACCTCACAGTTTATTATGGCTATATAAAAAAATCACCTCAAGAAAGCTTATATTGTAAGTCCCACATTATATCTATCTATGTAACTTTGTAATCCTGTACCCCGCGTGTCAGCCTGTCTGAACGCCTCTTCCAGTACCTTCACACGCATCCTGTGTGTTAGTTACCTTACTCCTAACAAGGTTTACATGAGTCAACTGTTTCCAGATGACGGAGGCCGTGTGCTCTTTACCTCTTCTGGTAGACTGAGGCTGCGCTGCCTGCCGGGAAGCTCTTGTACAGTCCAGTCTTCCAGGTCCCCTCAGCGGAGCTGCACAGCCACAGGAGCAGCAGTGGCAGCGTCCACAGCAGCAAACTTTTTCCGCTCAGTGCGGACACGCGCTCTGGCTGGCCCGCTCCCATTTCTGCGCACAGCAAACTTTCTCTCTCTCCCTCTCTCTCGCTCTCTGTCTCTCTCTCTCTCAAATCCAAACTTTTTTTCCCCCCTGGAGACTGAGCAGACTGTGCTCCGAGGTGCAGGGGGAGTCGCTCAGTGTCAGACAGCTCCGGAGCAGAAGACGCGCATCCTGCTCTACAGCCGCGATCACACGCTCTCTTAAGTACGTGACGCGTCTCTGAGGGACTGAAGGCTTCACGTCCACGCAAAGTCCGGCCACAGCCCGCGGTCTCGTCTCTACCTGTGCGACCGAGGCGACATCTGAGCAGGCTGAGAGCAGTGTGCCGAGCTGTGCCGCGCTTGTCCTCCTCTGCTCTCCTCTCTCTGAGATCTACGTTCCTCCTCCTCCTCCTCCTCCTCCTGTGCACACACCGAGTCCTGCTCTGTTGCTGCCGCGGCTGCTGCAGAGGGCATGGGAGCACTTTTATAGTCTCTCCCCGGGTCTTTTAAAAGCACAGCCCGCTGCAGAGGACAATGCGCACTCCAAGACCGAGCCCCATTACGCATTGTCTCTGCCTCTGCTCAGGAGCGGCTGCAGCCGCTGTCCAGAGACAATGATAGGAGCTGTGGTGATGAATAGAAACTGGATATAAAACAAATTCTGATGAATTCCTGTCCCCATTGCCAAATTACATCACTTTACACTACATCCCTAAAGTCCATAGTGTTACACTATACCCTACCTGTACATTATACTCACTGATCTTTATCTGTCTGAATTAAAAACCCAATAACCATACATGGCAAATGGACTGGTTCTTATACACTATAGCGCTTTACTGGTCTTCATGACCACTCAAAGCACTTTTGCAAACACTTTCACTCAACACAATCGCCCACTCACATTAACCTAAATGAACTGAGCCTATCTCCAGTGGACATCAGGCAAAGGCAGGGAATGCGCTTGTCCATCTCATGGCAAACAGCAACACCATTCACTCCCACACTCACACCTAGGGGACATTTAAAGTCTCCATTCAACATAAACGCACATGTTTTTGGGACTGTGGGAGGAAACTGGAGAAAACATATCCAGACATGGTGAGAACAGGCATAGACCTGGGATTTGAACCCCAGACCTTCTTGCTGTGAGGTGACAGCGCACCAAACACCGTGTTGCCTCTTAAATAGAACATCAGAGAGTTTCTTTTACTTTTTCTTCATGCACAGTGTCTAAACTGGGCTCCTCTCTGTGGTCTGGAGCCCCTCTGTTGAAGCCATCAGTGCCCCAGCACAGTGGCAGGGGAATAGCTGAGGTTACAGTTGCCTCCCCTCTGCCCGTGCATGTGAGACATGCAGGTCTACAGTGCAGGCAGCGAGCAAACCACAAGCCTGCGGTCCTGCTCCAAACTAAACACTTGGCACTGCAACCCAAGCCTGGAGCCAGAGATGTGTATCTGTGGTGGAGGTGCCTACACCTCTCGTCAAGTCTCCCCCATCTGCAGAAGATGCTGGTAGACGTGTGAGGCTGTGGTGGTGCTTCAGTTTCGCTTCTCATCCACCGAAAGACGGTATCGACATTTTTGTCACATGCAGAGGGGCATTTATACCGGCACTGATCGCCCCTGGGTGCAACGAGGAAAGCGGGGCAAACAGGGCACGCTCTCGCATGGGACCGAGGAAGCCCACCTGCTCTCAATCAAACAAACGGAAACTGTTTGGGATCGGGGCGGGGGTGCAGGGAATTCGAGGAGAGCTTGAAAATGATGTGTCAGGGGTTTGCTTTTCCTTTTTTTTTTTTTGTTTTAGTACGGGACACCCATGGCATTTTATGAGGCCACTTGGCGCGAGTAATGATGCCAAGCAGGAACTGGAGCAGTTCAGGGTTAATGTAAATCCCTCCAGTCACGAGCAGCTGAAAATAATTTTGACCGGCGAGTAGCGAGACGGGGTCGGTTCCACTGAGCGGTTCCTTCCCCCCCGTTTCCACAATCCGTTTCCCCTTTGCTCAGCTGCATTACCCATTGTCCGCTCGCTAATATGAAGTGTAGGCCCATTAAACAGCACTCCATTCTTCCCCTCCTTTCAACGGGAAAACGCAGTCCTTCCCCTCCTGTGTCTGGCCGTAAACGCGGCCTGATCTCCGCTCTTTACGACGGCCGCACCAGGCGGGGCTGAGAAAGGGGCCCGTCTGACCTCTGCCCTCTGCCATTCAGACCTTAACACTACGAAAACACTCGTAAGAGGCATGGCCCTGATCTCATGGGAGGGTAGGAACGTCTGTTCGCATACTTTCACCTTGTTGATGGTTCACCTATAGCGTCCTGCATCCGTACTGTATCACACAGACTACATAACGTACGAGTCGTGGCTCAAAATTGTCAATTTCTGTTTCTGTGACCTCAGAGCCTCAGCAGTTGCCAGATCCTCCAGGGCTCCATTCTTAAAAAGTAAACTTAAGAGTAAGTTCACCTGCTTTGGCATGCTGACCTCAGCAGCCTCCATTACTCAGCGCTGCGCTGGAGCAGTTTGTTAAAAGTGAAGCGCACAAAGCGCACACACAGCTACCTACGCTGCAGAGCGCAGCTGAAAGCTAGGTCGGCCCCGCTGGAAAACTTCAGCAGCCTCTGGTCAGTGGTACATTTTCCACTGGATACAGCAGCTTGTGTTTCCCTTACAACCTCAGCAGAAATCCTCGGCACCTAATGTTCTCTGTCGAGATGGGACACAGCTCTGATCGAGCTGGTTTAGGAAAAATGTGACTTTACTACAAACATGTGTTCATGACTAAGCAGTAGCAGAGCGTACGGCTAAAAAAGACCCTGACCTTCTATGGCCAGCTGCCACATCTTCAAGTGGGGAGAAATCCCTGGACCCATGTTGGAGTTCACCGCTGCCGTGTGCTGCCATCTAGTGAGATCATGATGAAAGCGATCGAGGAACCTTACTTTGTCTGTGCAACTCCGTCCATTTATTTTCAAGAACAAGTGGTATAGTCATTTATTTTCACATCAGAACAGATCTGTGTGAAAGAAGATCTTCTTGTCTTTAGCTGTCTGTAGTGTTTTAACCCTGTGTTGGACTGAAGTCCCATTGCCTCCCATTGTGTTTGCCAGTGACAGTGATTCAGTCTCATCTGTAACAGAGGGTAGTCTTGGGCCCATCTTTAAGTATCTTGTAATCCATGTTGTTGTTGTGGACTGCTGAAAGGTGTTCATAGTCCATGTAGATGGTCAGGATCCTAGACCAGGTATCTAGAGAGATGTTAGATTATGTGGCTCTTATATCAAGTTAACACAATGTCTGTATGGCAGTTCTGTAGTGCTTAGTGTCACCTTACTGTCTGTAATTATTAGAGGAATGTGCCCATTTCTGAAATTTGGAAAGCCTACCTTTCAACCTGCACAAATATGAGGGAAAGGGAAACACTGAATCTGAAGAGATGACATATGTCTCACCTTCAGAGATTTCTGCAGGATGCCGAGGGGGAATCCTTGATCAGGTTGGTGCACAAGCAGAAGCTGGGGCTGGGCTGCTCGGTCATCTCTAAGGGCTTCTCAGGTTACCTCAGTCCATCCATTGTCCACAGGACGTCGCCCTCTCTAGCAGCTTCAGTGGTACCTTTACTGAGGATACAGGAGATAATTGCATTCAGATACTTTTCACTGTATCTCAGTGATTACACCTGAAAGAAAAAAGTCCTAAGTAGCTTCTCTTGGCCTGGACTCATAGCAAAGCACTTGAACTTGTTTCCTCCAAAGCTTGACCTGTCTGCTCATTTCATGAGGTCACGGTCTGGATCAGAGCCAGAGCTCAGGATGAAGACAATGGGGGAGGAAGGTGTGCTCTGCTCGTAGACTGCATCAAAGTTGACCACAGGATGCCGCACATATCTGAGTAAAGACACAAGGGTGTATTGAAATCAGTTTCTGAGAGGCTGACAGATTGTGCTCATAATTCCTGGGGAACAGAGTCTGTTCTTCATTCGTAGCACTGAGGAGAAACAGATAGACGGTCAGACTCTCAGCAGGCAGAGTAAAATGCCTGGGATGAGTCCTGTCAGAGTGGCACTCACTCACACACATCCACTCTGTGGAACTATTCTCCACGTCACTGGGCTGAGAGCCAGCCCACTCAGGAAAGAGCTCTGAGAGTTTCCCAACATCCTCCCGGTCCTGGTCTGAGAGCCACTTTGCTCTCTTCCAGGGATAAATTACCTTTACACACAAGGTTGCAAAATAAGAGCACATTTGCTTTTGATTATTATAAGTGTAATGTCCGCCACCCTTGATAAAGAACTCCAGCTGCTCCTGAGGCACACTCCCTTCTGCCTGCTCAGCCTTGATGGTCGTATGAAAGGAGGAGAGCAGGTTGTGGCGAGGAGACGCAGTCATATCAGGTGATAAAGAGTCTCTGAGCTGTCCAAAGTCTTCTGAGCCAGTTTCAGTTTCTCTCAGTTTTCTGAGAAGTGTGAGTTCGTAAACAAGTTGTGATGCTCTCTGAAGCCAATGGGCGCTGTGTTATCCAAGGTGTTTCCTGTAGATGGGGCCAGCTCTCTCAGCAGGTTCTTCATAACCTCTCACTGTTGCTGGTCTCTTGGATCACACGTTCACGTTGCTCCTCCGGCTCCTTTCTCTCAAAGCGCACGTTAACTCTCAGCAGCTGGTCCTCCACACCTTTCAGGATCAGTAAACATAACATACATAGATCAAACAGACAGATATGTTTACACTGATGGACTATAATATGGGGCTTGGCCAGTTTGGTATTGAGGTACAGTTTGAAGCTGGGCTCATAGATCGATATCACCCAGCATAATGACCTGTCTGCCCTCTGCTCCTTTCACATCATTGTCAATTACAGGGTCGATATACTCCTCTGTGTGTTGGAACAGGACAGGGGAGCCATGTTTGATAGTCACCTCTAGCTGAGCTCGTTGAGGTATTAGATCTGTGAGGAGAAAGAATGGTCATACTCTCAGGACTACATATTGTGAATGCAATGTCTCTGACTGTTAAGATGTTATTGGGGGAAATACACAAGATGATTTTTTTCATACCTTGAGATAATTGTTTTCCTCTTTCTTGATTCAGTTGAGGGCCTACTGTTACATGGGAAATTGCTCCCTCTAGTGGCAAAGACGCTCTGAGTCCCACCTGTCAGCCAGGGTTTATTGACACACACCGTCAGAGTTGACAGAGCACACGTGCAACAAGCACTTACATTTAAAATGACAAATCATATACAATGATTGGTATATGATTTGTCAGGTGCCTAAGGTGTCTCACCTGCTGATTTCAGCCTCATCGGTCAGAGGGTTTTCCAGTCTGAAAAGGCCCAGGGGATCGCTTCTCTCCAGCACATCATTTACCCAGACTCTGAACACCATTTCATTCCTGAAGTCCCAGTTACATGCCCCACCTCTCACCTTAAAGTGGGCTCAGATGTGTTCTTTGAGGTTTCCTCTGCCTCAGACCCTCCATCCGCCCTGCTTTCTGAAGTTATAAACAAACAACAAACAATTACTCACTGTCTCCAAGTCTTCTGAGAGCTGCTTGACCAAACATCCTCCACTTTGGAGAAGTGTTTGTGAGTCCAACTTGTGAAGACTTTGCCAACTCACAAGCTGCGATGTCCCCGACTATCTCCTCCTGTTTGTCAAGTCAAAGACCCAAGACAAAAAAGCTGATTTTTCTCACACTTTGCTAAATCTTTGTCATTTAAGACAGAAATTCATGACAAAAAGGTTATATATAATTACAACACAATAACAATGTGTAACCATAAAAACAAATCAAAATTCAACATGAATCTAAATACTGCATCTATATTGATACCTAGATGTAAAATTTTAGCTGTAAACATTTACACAGATTTAATTTTTATGTTAATTTGTGTCTTAAATGACTGAGAAAAGTAAGCTCAAAATTAACAAATTTGAAGAAAGTGATCTTAAAAGTGTAACCAATATTTTATATTCAGCACCCAATAAACTAAGCTTAGCAAGGAAGGTAGGTGTATATATATATTTTGATATATATATATATTATTCTGGAGGTGGGTGGCAGTATGGACTGTGTCACATTTGGTCTCTTTATTTTATCTGTATTTAATCTTCACCTACTTTTTAATTTAACATTTCCATATATGATAGTTGTGGAATGAATGAATGAATGAGGATGAGACTATGATTGTGGACCTGATGTAAATATGTGGCCGGGTTCAGACTGCAGTCAATCGACAAAGGCATGAATTTCAGCTTTAAATGACATGAAGCTGGGTGGACACATTTCAATGATTAAGATACATTTCAATGGAATCAAAACTGAAAAATGTGAATAATCACAATTACAAGCCTTAGTTTTTTGATTGTTGAGTTTTATCCCACTTGCTCATTCTTCTTACTCAACCATAGAGGCTGTCGTCATTTGTAACTCATCAGGTCAACAACAGGTCACCCTCTGGAACTGGGTATTGTACTTTTAGAAAGGGTTAATAGACGCTACAATTACGTCATTATCGCTGTACTGAAATATCTGAAGTGTAATCCTTCACTAAATGAAGAAAACCCAGTCAAAATAACAAAGCTGTTCCCATTTAAGAAAAAGGAAAAATACATTTTATTAATGACATGAGGATGATTTTCTAAAAAGAGCATGGAGTGTTTCTCAATTAAAAACATATTCTTTTCCAACGTCTCCTCCCTGTGTTAATTAACGACAAGTGACTGCCAAACAGAGCAAACATCGCTTGGGCCTGAAAAACAGTGAGAGCGACATGGAGCTGCGGCTCCACGTCGTTCCCAGTGAAAACCAACAAGGTCGACTCCCTGAAGCAGAATCATCCCGGCGACAAAGTGCAGACACCTCATGTGACAAGTTTCCTTCACTTGGGAGAAAAAGAACAAACACTGATACCATTCCTCACAATGTTAACAAATCCGCAGAATTAGCAAATGCAACAATACCTAATATTAGTAGACAACTCAATGTTCTAATTACAGTTTTTCTTTTTGTTTTTTTACAGAGGAACCACTGTGTTGATTGTGGACATTGCAAAGTGAAATGCTGCCGACCGGCAGGACCGACGGGACAGGGGAACGACTGAAGTTTTCCACGCTGGAATGTTCGACTCTACAAGAGGCGTAGGCAACACTGTGAATGCTTTTAATGCTTAAAAACCCCCATCCCGCCAACCACCCTCTTCCAATCCGATGCACCGCTTCTAAAACACAATAAATTAAAAACGATTTCAGAAGAAAAGGAAAATCAAGGACCCTCCGCACCGAATCGGGCCGTAGGCCGCCGCCTGGTTGAACACCTCTAGAGCAGTCAGTGCAAGGAAAAGCTGAGCAACACCACTGAAAACCAGATCTGACTCCAAAACAAAACAACAACAAACTGCATTAAGGAACATGACCATGGCAAAGGAGACAGGAAACAGAAGAAATAAATAAGGAGAAAGACGTAAAAACCAGCCCCTGTGAATGTATCGTAACGTCAGACACACCTGGGGCAACTTCAGCTTATTGCTGTCATCTCCAAATAAAATAATTTGTCCTTTCTGTTTGGTTATTTTAAGATCGGCAGGCGAGTCCCGCAGACGTGCTCCCAGTCAGGTCCTGGCGGGATCTGAGCTTCACAAAATGCCGATGCAGGTCCTCTGGCCGCATGCTGGACTCGCGTCCCCGCATGAGGCGTTGTGCAGTGCGAGTCCTTGAAATGTCGCCCGCTATTCTTTTATAAATCGCTGAATTGTTCAAGGATGAAAAGAGGACCCGAGGAAACCACCCCCCCCTCCCCTCCCCCGCTGGCTCGTGTCTTCACAGTTAACCGTCAGGCTCAAAGTTGCAGGGCATGAGAGAGAAGGAGAAGGGGCAAAACTTGACGCCCGTCCCGCTGTAGAATTTATTCTGGAACTCCACCCTGAGGAGGAAACAGACGGCAGCCGCTCACAGATAGGAAACACCGAGGTAACTCCTGCTCCGGCTAGACCAGTGCTTCACAGAGCCTTACCAGTGGAGGCGGAGCGCGTGGAGGAAAGCGGACAGGCCCTCCATGACCAGGAGGATGGACACCGTGAGGACGGCAAACAGGCCGAACACAGGCACCAGGAATAAAACCCCCAGGGTGGTGTCCATCCGGAGGCCCACTCGCATCACCATGGCCCAGAGCACCTCCGACAACTCTGGAAGAAGAACGTGTTCCCTCGTCAGTCCCACAGCGGGGAGATGCACAGCTCTGGGTAGGAAGCGGTCATTCACATGGTAATACAGATATAGACAGAGTAATAAATACAATCACTCTGGACAAGAAGGAGACATTCAACAACAGACAAGAGGAGACACTAAACAACACTGATATCAGACATCCATCCATCCATCCATCTATCATCTCAGAGGACACACCCTGGACAGGTTCAGCTCCAGTCCATCACAGGACACTCAGACACCAGTCACTCTAACACCTAGGGGCTATTCAGAGTCTCCATCAGCCTGCCTGCATCTTGTTGGGCTGGGCTGGATTTGTTCTGGGTGACTGGTGAGCCAGCCTGCGCCCCAGAGCTGGACTCAGGTCAGCCGGGGGATATCACGCTGTTCATTATTTTCCAGATTCTTTCCAGTTATTGCAAATTAAGAAGCATTTCCATCAGTTAGAAACCAGTTGGGTAAAGCATAGACACTCAAAGTGCAGTGGTTGCGCTTTGTGCCTCGGAACTTGGTAAACTTGGTAAAAAGGTGACAGAGTTCAAACAGCTCTTATCATGCATCTGCATCCCAGGATCTCTCCCTCAGCTAGGAACCTACCCGAGCAAAAAGCCTGTAATCAACTTTATGCACGCATATTAGATATACTACATGGGAGTTTGGCTCTACCTTCATAAGATGCTCTCTAATCAGTTTTTCATTTCACTCTGATTTTTTATGCAAAATGAACTAAATTCTATGGAATCCTACTACTAATACTGATAGGTTGTTGGAGGCACACTATATTGCTTCCATGCATGTCACTGGTTTCTGTAACAAACCTTCCTCTTGTACATGCTCCAACAGCAAACTGTACATCACCTCTTATCTGTGAGCGAGCAGAGGAGCAAAGACTCCATAGAGCGCCATACTCACGAGCATGTGCCAGGCTCAGAGCCCAGAGGCGTAGGTAGGAGGCGGTGTTGGAGATGCAGCCCAGGCAGTACTCTATGGTGTGGATGCTCTGATGCAGCAGCTCATCTGCAAAGTCAAACTGGCCGAGCAGCAACAACAACAACAACAACAACAGATCAGCCTCACACGCGGACCAGCGGCAGCGAGTACGCTCGCTAACGAGATTGAGGAGAGGTAATCTGGCCGGCTTTGTGGCGCTCACCTCCTCCGCCTGGCGCTCCCCGCTGGAGGACAGCTCGCTGTGGCTGCTGCCCTCCTCCATGTCGTGGGCCCGCATCAGGCACAGCTCCTCCTCGCTGCTGCGCCGCACCCGCTCGTACCCCTGGGGAGACAGGACCCGGTTAGATCCGCGTGCTGGTAGTCGCAGCAGGGCGACCCGTACTCATCCGGACGCTCACCCTGTACATTCCCAGGCGCTGGCTGCCGTTGTGGAGCCAGTACAGGTAGACAGGCTTCCCCAGGAGCAGCACGGGCACCGAGAGGACGGCCACCACCACCAGGAACACCTGCAGGCCGGCCTGCGAGACACCCAACAGCACTCAGTGCTTTTTGCTTCTTCTCACGCTACATGTAATGTGGCAGCATGATACGTGGCCCTCACCTGTCCTGTGTAGAGCGGCTGCACGGCGTCGCCCTGCATGAGGAACATGTTTATGAAGTGGATGAGGATGCTGGGGGCGTGCCTGGAGTCCTTGGCTGAGAACGTCAGCCATTTGTAGATGATCATGAAGACCAGGTAGCCGAACAGACACAGCAGGAACAGGAGCTCCGGCAGGAACACCAGATACACGTTGTACTTCTTCCTAAAGTGCCTGGTCGCGTTGGAAAGAAAAACAAGGCAAGAGGTCAGAGACCGTGACAAGTTACTGGACAGTGAGTTATTAAAAAAAATAGTGTACTTACATGTGATTATAAGTGCTGAGGATAACTCCAAAAGTCATGTGTATGATGCCCAGTATCACTGACATCTTCATCTTGTAGGAGTTCAGGAAGGTGAGGCGGTTGTAGGCCAAGTTCCAGATCTGAACAGCAGAGAGGACACTCTCAGAAAATGGGTGCGACTGATCTCCAGAATAATGCCTCGTTTCCACTACGTGCTACCAGATCAACTCTGCTCTGCTCGGCTCTAGCAGTGACACGACACATGTCACTTATCACCCACACACCCAGCAAAACAGTACCGGGTAACACATTCCAGGCAATGGAAACACACACAAGGCCGAGTGGAGTCTGGTAGAGGTCTGGTGGAATAAAGCGCTACCCTGTATCCCGTCTCAGGCTGACTGTATCAACTTGTGAAGCACGCTCAGCTTGAAGTGACGCGTTCCACAGTCCGACCACGTTGCCCTCCACGCAGGCTGAAGGCAGAACTAATCAGCTCCACACTGTGAAGTATTAACTGCGCTGCGGAGGCCCGTTAACTAGCTCGTAGTCAAGAGTTCACCCCTGGACACCCTGGGAGCGCAAAAATAACCAGCAAACCTGTTCCCAACTCCAGTCCCCACGTTCGTGATGTGTGAGTGAAACTGGTAGTCAGAGTGAAACTAGCCAGGAGGAGTGAAAGGGGGGGGGGGGGGGGAATGAGCTGTTTGTTTTGTAGCATTTACACTGCACGCAAAAATAGGCTCGTCTGAACACACAGGAAGGAATGTCTATTCCCATCTGATTTATCTACTGCTGACACAATTGGGCCTGCAACAAACTGTGGATGTGGGACAAAGTTTTTCCGGGCCTATTTTGGTCCTCACCTCCATGACATTCATAACTAAAAGACAGCAGAACATATTCACATTTAACAAGCTGGGATCAGAGGACAACAATACAATCCAAAAGCGACTATATTTAACAGTAGTTGATCAATATCCTACTCATTGATTAGCTGTTGCAGCTCTATACAATCAATACCTTCACGATGATTTAATCAACGCTGGATACTTACCGGATCAATTCCCAGAGGGTACGGCCCGGTGAAAACTCCAGTCACATTCGGATCCAGAGTCAAAAAACGATTCCCATGAATGTCGCTGAAACTGCGAGGCACAAACAAGGTGGTTGTTCAGTTCAGGGAAAACAAGCCTTAAAGGAGAAATGTCCTCCAACGCCTCTGGGGACGACGCTGACAATCCTCAGTACTCACTTCCACACGTTTGCTCCAAACATGGCTTTCACGCTCCAGCCGGACTCAAATATATTCAGGGACTTGGAGAAGCAGTCGTTGTATATGAGGCCGGTGTAGATGGAGAACAGGCCCATCATCAGGATGATGTAGCGGCCCTCAAAGAACGTGTTCCAGATCTGCACGGACACAGCGAACACGTCAGCGGCACGGGACGGCGAGCCGAGCAACCACGGCGCTTTTTCGCCTCGGCCCCGGAGAGGGCGCTCACCTCATTCCTGGTGTTCTTCAGCCTGCGATTGTTTTCGTACAGCACCATCCAGAAGGCGAAGAGAGCCATGATGAGCCCGTGACCCAGGTCTCCGAACATGACGGCGAAGAGGAACGGGAAGGTGATGATTGTGAAAGGGGCTGAAAGCGAGAGGGAGGGAAACAGGCAGGTTCTTCAGAACTAAAGGAGGAGTATTACACAGTAATGGAAGGGTCTGGACAGAGACAGAGGATCCCCGCTCACCTGGGTTCACCTCCCTGTAGCTTCCCACCCCGTAGGCGTCCACGATGTTCTGGAAGCCCGAGGTGAACTTGTTGGTCCGCACCAGCGTGGGCGGAGTGTCGTTGGTGGGGATGCGATTGACGAAGGACGGGACCGTGGCGCCGCTTTTCCTCTGCAACGTTCACATGACATCGACGTGTCCCCATGAACACCCAGTGTTGTGAAACAGTCGGAAGAGAAAGAAAGAAAGAAAGAAAGAAAGAAAGAGAGCGAGGCCTGCAAGTCCAACCAGAATGTGACAGGATCATAATATCCCTTCATGGTTCAGTTTTGGCACCGGGCTGAATAAACCTTTGTATAAACGATTATCCCATTAAGTGCATCATTTGTATTATATCCCCGGGGGTAGAGCTGGAAGAACAGAGCGCGTCTGTCCTCCGAGCGAGCCAAATGAAAACAGTGTCTCACGCAACACTTGCTTCCACTCCAACAAGGCTCCTGTTCACGAGGCC
>CM055192.1:16476238-16526238 GCA_029224185.1 Karalla daura
TATCTGGTCGAGCTCTGCAGAACCACAGTCTACAGAGCAGCCGAATGCGACTGAAACGCTGAGCGGTCGAACATGCTCTCCGTGTCGCACTGAAATGCAGGCACAACGCTACACAACTTGGGAAAACTCAGCAGAAGTGCCAGCCCGAAGTGGCAGCGGTGGGGGAACCTACCGTGTCAGGATTTTCCAGATACTCCTCGACCTCGGCATAACTGAGGATGGTGTAGCCTTTGCACACTCTCCACAGCATGCGCTCAAACGCCTCGATCTTCACCCTCTGGATGAGCCCGGAGATGAAACTACGAGGTAGCGAGAGGGAAAGACACAGACAGTTGAATATATATGCTTGTCAAGGCAATGAATACATACTGACATCCTAACTAGAATCACACAGTAACAGACAAACTTTCACATGTCACTGAAACTCTGAGGCTCACAGCGTGAAGCAATCAGTTAGTGTCGCCATCACAGTCACCGCCAGGTTGGACATCTTCGCTGTTTTGCCTTCGCTTTCTCTGGACGTTTACACTCAACAGAATCTCCCGCGTGCAAAGTATTCCCACAACACTGGTGTGACTCCTTCGCTAAGGATCGTATCTAGGAACAGTGTTTTGAGTGAGCGACACGTTAGTTATCGCTCACCCCAGTTTGGCTCCCAGCCTCTGCATGCTGCTGTAGTCCATCATCGTGTCCTTCTCCAGGAAGGGAAACTCCTCGTAATGCACCTGCAGGGGCTCCCGCTGAACCAAAGGCAAGACGCGGGCCAGAGTGAACACACAGCCAAAAGGCACTGCCATATTCCAGAAACACGACTTCTCTGCCTTAAAAAAGAAGGAATGCAGAAAATCCGGGGACATTACGGACTGACAAGCCTACCTCGGCGTTCCTCTGAACAAAGTTGCGGGTGATGCGCAGCATGTGTGTGTACTCGGTCAGCTCCAGCAGGTTTCTCTGCAGCTTCTCTTTGTTCCTGGTGACCTCACCCAGCTCCACTTCCAGCCTCTGCAGCTGCTCCTGTGAGCGCACACACACAGGGATACCGTTACACAATAGTAATCGACAATAATCATAATAATAATAATACCAATGTAAGACCAGGGCAAAACACAGTGGGAGAAAAGACCCCATTACACTAATTTAGCAGCCGTTTAATAACTGTCCTAGAGTATTCGAAGATGACAAATAGTATGACATAAGCAAATGATTAACCATTATAGTCATGACGTGCTTGGGTAAGGGAGCCACTGGGTTCACGTCTCCTTCTGGCAGTGGGATATCTGCTTTCTTGACTTCCCTCAGAAGGTATCCTGTTCAAAAGAGAAACAGCAATCCTGTCTGAGACACGGTAAACACATTAAGAGACGCTGAGCGCCCTCCAAATACCATCTTTTCAATGACGCTATATTTGAAGCGGAGTCTGACAGAGTGTTACTCTCTTCTCTTAATGAAATAACAAGGGTTTAGTTAACCAAGGGCAGCGTTTCATTCAACTAAATCTACAACCAGCTGACATCTCTCATGACTGTAGGGTCACTGGCTCTCAATTCAATTCAGTGAGAGGGCCCTCTGTGGCTGGGTGCATTCCTGCCCTCCTCCTGCAGACCTACAGCAGCTTTGTCTTAGAGCTGTCTGGGGGAAATTAATTGCATTTCCTGCTCAGCTCCAGACTACGACTACAACCCTTTAAATAGATAGTAAAGCCTCACGATCGCAGCGTCCCTCAGAGATCAAATGCACGCTCACCCAGGATCCGCTCCATCTCTTCACATTTTTTGATCTCGTTGACGTATTTCCTCTGGAATGCATTCACGCTGGGGTTCAGCTGAAAGGGAGGGAGGAAACCTCAGAAGAATGATTGACAGGCATCCACAATCAGCACGCTGACATCCAATATTACATAATGGACAAACCATCGTAAAGCTGCAAGTCCCTTCTCTTTTACAACGGCTGTGATCAGTGAGGTGACTCTCTTGATTAAGTTATAAAAAGAAAGCAACCAGCTGCGACTTCATGTGAGAGCAGGAATCAGTAAGAGACATCGACTCTGTCAGGTGCTTTTCAGTATTACCAAAGTTTCAACGTGACTCTCTGACTACACCTCAGGACATGTAGCTGGTCTGACTGTGCACTCACGTCTCTGAACTCCACCAGGCCCAGCTCTCCCAGCTCGCTGATGCAGTCGTAGGCAGAGCCAGACTGTAGAAACAGCTGGGCCAGGCACATCTCTTCACCTCGGAGCAGGGAGCTCATCTTGACAGTCCTCTCCGAACACGTACGTCCACGACGTGATGGCAGCCCCAAGACGGGCAGACAAGACACACGAACAAACAAATCCGCCTCTGGTAGAAATTCAGCGAACGTCAGCCAGGTCCCGGGCAGTGTGTCTCATGGCTGCGGCGATAAAACCAGGTGATTTACATAGTGGACAGGTCACAGCTATGGCTGGAGCGGAGCTGGTTCCTGTTCCTTAGCTAAGGGGCTAACTTTAGCTGCCGAGCGCCGCGCGCTTCATTCCTCGGACCAAAGGGGAAAAAAAACACAAAGTAGTTTCTTCAGAGTTTGACGGTGGCCGGCGTATCGTGGCTGCTATCTCGGCATCTCCGTGTACAACTCAGGCGACTCCTCTCAGAGTTGATTAAGTTTTCGTCCGCTCGCAGCGTCCATAGAACTACACGTCACAGCACTTCACTCTGTTGATCACGATCAACTTCCACGGCATCGAACATACCTTTGACCAATGGCCGCCGCCCCCTGGAGTCTGCGCAGTAGGGCTCCACGGTTCCTCTAATCCCTCAACTCTGTCTGCAGGTGCCGCTCAGCGGCAGCCAATGCGGAATGTACCGATATTTTTGTTTGTTAACAGAGCCCACTTGTTTCCCGCTTCTATTCTGTTCACTGTGAAAGGAAAATTGTAACTTTTTTTAAACCACCATTTTGGTTTGTCCCGGTTTCCTGATTTATTAAGTTCAACCAGGTTCTTTCTCTTTCAACTCGTACCAACTTGCCGTTTCCTCTTGGTCCAATGCCCAGTAACGCCGATGCAGATGAAATATGAGGCTATTGCACAAGACATCTATACACTTGTTGCTCCTATTGGCCAACTGTAATGTCAGAGAGAAAACCAAAAGGACTCGTTGCTTTTTAGATCTCTGATGCCACTTTTCTTTCTTTCTTTTTTATAGAACTATCTCATGTCTCATATTTTATATATATATATATATATATATATATATATATATATCTCACTCGTGTCATTTGTATTTGCTGTGGAGTTCCGTGTACACAGTTGCACATAGATAGAGCTGCTGCCAACTACTGCTTGCACGCTGATCAGGTACAACTTGATTTCTCAGACTTCTTCTCAGTCCCTGCTGAGACAAAGGCCACGTTGAGAGACATGTCCCCAAATATATATTTATTAAAAAATAGTGCAGCAATACAAATTCAATTACAATAAACCTTTTAAAAATATAACTTGGATCGTCACTGTGTTTCATTATTGTTCTCAGCATTTTCTCAGGACTTTAGAAAACAGCACAGTTCCACACTTGTCGGATTTGTCTCCATGGAGTCCCAAGAATCGAGGCGACAATAAAGAAAAACGCCAAGATAAGGCCCTTCGCCAGGGACTGAGAGTATGGTTCACCTGAGGGAGGAGAAAAAAAGAAATCAGGAACAATCAACCAAAGTAGTATATACAAGGGATTTGCCATTTTACCATACATGACTCACACTATAGGATGCAGCATAAGTCTTCTGTAACAAATGTATCCAATAATGGACCACTGGATATAAAGTCCTTTATTCAGTTCAAATCTCTTCTTTGGATGACTTGAGTAAAAAATAAAATAGTGATACGATTTTCAAGGATGAGAGGACATCAAACCTGTGTAATACTTGGTGATGGGGAAGGCGAGCTCAGGCCAACACACATCATTCCTGGCACAGTCATACTCTGTGAAGTTGATCTGATACCTAAGGAAAAAAAGTCAGTCAAATCAACATTGTTAGCATCATTCAGAAAGTTCATATAACTCATTAAAGGCAACTGTGCTGTTTGGGGAAGCACCTGGTCTTGGGGGGTCCTGTATTGATTGGAATGTCAATAAAGGTGACTGAGGAGGTGATGGGGAGCAGCCGTGTCTCTGCTGGATCCAGACATGGAGATACATCACCTCCTCCACAGTCCAGGGTCCAGGAGGACAGACTGGAGCTGAAAGGACCAAAATGAGATAGAGGGCGGTGGAACATGTGGTAGTTATTGACAGCACCATCTAAATTAAAAACACAATTCAACTCTGCATTGAAAAGAGTGTACCCCTAAAACACACCTGACTTCAATAGCACGGATCTCCCTTTGAGGTATGCTGTCCAGAGCTCCAGTGATAAGGCTCCAAACACGGATGTGCTGATGGGATGGAATCCCACGGCATGAACTCTCACTGTCTTCCCCAGTGGTGCTCGAGTTCAGTGTCACAACTGGATTATACATGTTGAGTGTGCTATTTAGTTATACGATTACATTAACATTAAATAACATTAAATACTACCGACGTACATACAGTGTATCCATCCACTTACAGCTTATGTTCAGCCAGTCTGCCATAATTATTGGACTGGGGTTTCCACTTTTCGCGACATGTGTCGCCATCATCAAAGAAGCCTGAAGAGAGGCCACTGTCTCTCTAAAAGGGAAAAAAAAGAAAAACATTCATTTCATTTCAGCTCAAATAAACGTGAGCAAAGCCCAAACATGGATCGCAGCCTGACTCTGACCTCAGGAGGTTGCACTGCGTCAGGTTCTGTCGGCTGACGGGTAACAAACATCCTGAAGTTGAATTCTCCCCAAACAGAACTGGTTCAGTCCCAGCAGCAGAGCAGAGTCCATCACCCACTGTCAACCGGAACATAAAATGATGAATCTTCTTATCCAACTTGCCATGACTGAAACCCAGATCATTTTTGACCAGCGAGGCAGCAACCATCAGTAAGACTGAGCGGATTTTACCTGGTTTCCATAGGTTGACCGATGTCCTCTGTATTGACACTTCATTATTGTCCAAAGTCTGAATAACTCCAGCAATAACAGCCCTTCCCAGCTGATAACCTGTGATTTAACATAGCTATGTGTTACCACCTGTACAGTCAGAGCAACCATACACCAGAATAATTGATATCTTGGCCTCACCTGGATTTCCTGACTTGGGCTCAACCATGAATTCTCCATTCAGAAATACAGCAGAATACCGTGCACTCAACGCCACTGTTCAAGAAAAACCACCGGAACAATAAGCACCACACAGACCAAACCTATAGCACCCATCATCTACCCAACACATTGTGGGTAAACCTTATGTATATGTACTTACCCGTGTTTTTCAAAATGATGGTCCCCAGAGTGCGTGTCAGGGTGATATTAGTGATGCAATTTCCCGCCCAGTAGAATTTGTAATCCAGTGCTAAGGTCACGTTCTCACATATCAGCCTCTTGCCTTGAAGAGAAATATCAGCACAGTCCAGCGTTGATGTTGATTGTTGCTTTACGATGGTTCAGTAATGATAAACTCTAATTGTCCTACCGGAAGCAGCAGCGGCATCCACGCTTGAAATAAACGGACTCACGTCAGTGGCCACTTCATCAACTACATCTACTGCAACATCACCTGGAAAACAAATTCAAGATGGAATTAAAGACAGGTGGATTCAAAGAACACCTCAGTGCACTGTGACAGTGTGTTGAATGGGGAAAACGTACCCCCCTGTCCATTCTTGACCTTAACTCTCAGACCCGTCAGTAGCGTCAGTAAAGGAGATCCAGTCGGACAGGACTGTAGGAGGGTTACACATCTGATGTTGAAATTTTTCAAAAACGCCACCGGAGCACTCTGTGCACACGCTCCGAGCACCGTCTACAAACAGAAATACACAAAGCATGAGTTGATGCAGCGCTGGTAAGAAATAAAATAGAGAAAATGAATTCAAAAAACAATGTCAAGAAATAAAATGCACATAAACACAACAAACCTGGGGAATGGTGAAGTACTGGTCATTTAATGTGAAAATGGCACTTCCTTGAATATAAGCATCAACAGGAACTGGCGCTGACAGAACAGGTGTTTGGAAGGAGGGGCCAGGCTGAGGAGTACTAGGGAAGTCAAAGGGGAAAAGATAACAATGCATCGAGATGATTTAATGACAACAGACACCACAACATAACAACAGCATATGGTTAACTGGTTCTTACATTGTGTCTCCCTGGTAAAATAGCCCAAGGAGAGGGTTGTTTTCAGGAGGGGAGTTGACACACAAAAATGGAAACCAATCCGGGGAGTTTTCTGATGACTGGACAGAGCACTGAAAATCTGCTGTTGGAGTGACCTGTCCACCAAAAGGGCCGAGGAGACACTGGGACACAAACAGCCTCAGGTCTTCGGTGGAGCAGTCCTGTTCAGGGTGAAAGGGGACAGAGTAAGGCTCTGCTGATTGAGACCAAATACACAGCATTGTCTTGGTAAGATGATGGGCTAAATTTAGAGATGTCACTACCTGATCACAGCAGCAGCGCACATCACAGGCTCTGGCTGTGAGATCACAGGGACAGCTGCCCAGTGTCTGGTACACTTGGTTTGGAATCACTGTTTTATTATCTGGAACAGACAGAGGATCTGCCTTTAACAGAAAAGTAAAACAAATCTCATCTCATCCGTCTTATCAAGAAGTAAAATTACCGAATCCAGGATTCGCCGGGACCAGCAGGGCAGGAATCCTAGCCTGGATGAGCAGCGATGCCTGAGGAGTGCCGCTCGCACAGGCCGTCACCTGGAGGCTCTCCAGGACACACAGCGGCCCTGGACAGCAGTTTATGTCGGTGTCATTGTCTCCACACAGACGCAGACTTCTATCCAGCCGCAGCTGAACTCGAATCACAGTCTGTAAAGCACATACCAGAGACACAAAGATAGATGTTTGCACAACAAAGTCAGCTTTTTAAATTTTCCAATTGCCAGCTACCTCCACAGTATTTCACAGTTTTCTCTAAATGAGTTGGAAATGACTGTTTCAATATCAGACTGGCATCTCACCTTCCCAAGTGGCTCACTGGTCAGCACCCATTGTGTATCCTCACGTATACATGATGGGGAACCAATGCTGCCTGCGCGAGATAGCAAAACACCATCGACCAAATTAGTCCCAATGATGGATCAGTCCAATCCAATCACCATCACACTGGTACATCCCCCCTCTCTTTTAGTGTGTATTTGACCATAAGAATGGTAAAATATAGCAAGTAAGATTTCATGGCTAAGACAGTTAGCTTTAGTGGGCATGGGGATGGCATCAGAAAATACATAAGGGTAGTACACAGTTAGTACAAAATGTATAAAGAAGATATCGTACTGTACATGTATTTCTGTTCTATTACAATGGATCAGACTAGTACACGGCTTGCTACAAAATAAGTTCAGCTAATGCTGTGGTCAACATGAGAGAAAGAGTCATATCTGAAAGGCTAAACAAACAAATGTTTTAGCTTTCACCTGTATCACTTGATGGAGAAACTGTCCTCAGGTTCAGATTTATATCCGACGTGTTTCCCACCAGAAAAGCAGTCACCGAGGGTCCACTTGTGCTTAGATATGACGGCTGGAAAACTGTTCAACAATGCAACAACCCACCGTTAAAAAAAATCCAATAAATCACCATTTGTTGTACTGGCTCCATGAGGGTAACATTAAACTGACGTCCAGCGCTAGCTCGGTTATCGAGTGTGCAACTGGTTGTTATTATGTAGCCTGAACCTGGAAGACTTACCCACGCTGTTCTGGGGCTGTGCGAAGCAAACGAGCAGTAAAACAACAGGCAACTGACCCGAGATAGCCTCAAACACCTTAGCCATTTGCTTCAGCGGAGATTACCCAGTCGACATCTTTGTAAACAGTTGGCAATGTCTTGGAAACGGAGACCCTCGACCAATCACAGGCCAGGAAGGGTCTTGTTCTGGAGAGACAGTTGCCGTTGAATAATGATTTAAGGGTACAACTGCGCCCCCGTCTGTTGTGAATTGGTAGACATTATAGACGGTCAGGATGGAGAACTACGACTGTGACGGGGAAATCCACATGTCCCGATATGTTATTGTCTTTCAGCTGTCTCTCGTCTATGATACTGCGTACCGCCGCTGACTTTGATCTTTTTAAGTGGTACGCAGTGCTGGATAGTACCGGCTTACATGCGCCCCTGGTTGAACTAATGACGAACCCTTTAACTACTCCACCAAGAGGTACTCTGCCGATCTCTTATGAGTGATAGGAAAAACACAACGTAAAACAATGCCATAAAATTAACAGTCAAAACGCTAAAGACCATGGAGCCACTGGGCCAACCTGCAGCGTCATCAGCGCCGTGGTAACCATGGTAACAAATGCGCGCGATGTTTTCTTTTAAATCGAAGAGCCTTGGAAGGTGCCTTTGAGACGTCATCGTTGAGGTGACCAAAAATTATTGTAAGGGGAGTGATTTCCTTCTCAAATAAACCTTACTGTGACCAACAAACACAGACACACACCGTTTAAAACACAGTTTAAAAAAAAACTTTAGAAAAAATAAATTAGCTACTACTTAATTACTTAAAAAAAAACGTCAAAATGATGAAGATACAAGAACAGGCTGCAATACAGCACGAGAGACACCTCATCACCAAAGTTAGACAACCGTCAGAGGACTCGGCCTTTACCCAAAATAAGAACATCAAGGTGACCAGGGAAAATGAAGAAATTGGAAAATATAAGGAAGAGAATAAAGCATTGAAAGCTGCCCTGAGAGAGACCAAAAATGCATTAGCAAAAGAGCAGAAGCACAGAGCCACTGACCAAGTCCAGGCTGAAAAGGCAGCTGAGGATCTCAAAAGGATTGCAGATCAGTGGAAATCCAAATACCATTTAGAGGCAACAATGAGAGAGCAAGACGCAATGAAGGTAAATAATTTAGCAGAAGCTGAATCAAAGGCCCACCTAATGACCACACGCTATAGAATGATGATGGATGACTTCAAGGGACTCAAAAACACAAAAGAAATTGACAAAAAAAAAATACAAGACCAGTTCAAAAAAGAGCAAGAGCTCCTCAAACAGATCACTGGGAAAGACAGTGAGATAAACGAACTGAAAAAAAAACAATGCACATCAATCCAAAACGTAGCCAAATTAGAAAGAAAACTTAAGGTTACTGAGACTCTCTTATCTAAATCTTTGTCATACCCAGATGAAATCAGAGAGTTAAGAAAACAAATTGAGTCTCATAAAGAACAAGTAAAAGCCCTAAAGGAAGAGAATCATAAGTGTAATACTCGCATGATGGATCAGTTAGAAAAATTTGTTGATCTGGACAAAAAGATTAAAGAATTAGACCTTGCTAAGATATCACTCCAAGCAGAAATAGAAAGTAAGGACAAAGAGAACGTGTGCTATTCAAATCAAGTCCTTAAGCTGAGATGTGTAATCAAGGAGCAAGATGAAAAGATAACAGTTCTAGAGAGACAAGAACCAGACACCAAATTGATTCAAAAGCTTGCCAAGGAGGCACAACATAGATTCCAGATTGAGATGTCGCATTTGGAGAACGACCTAAAAAAGGAAAAAATTAAGAATGAAGGATTAAGGAAAGCAAGAAACATTAGAGATAGAAACCTGGGCATTGTGCGGGAGCAGCTACAGAGGTCTAAAGAAAAAAATAGTGAAATAGCAACTGAAAGGGACAGTCTGGCTGCTGCTATCAGTAAAAACGAATTGGAGCTGGACAGTTTGAAGAAACAGTTTAGTTGCGCGGAGTCACAAATCAGAAGTCTGAAGAATCTGCTGGATGAAGAGAGGATTAAATATCAAACCATCTCGGTCACTGCAGAAAGGGACAAAAGCCTGCTGAAGAAAAATGCATCTGAGGCGGTGTTACAAAAACAAACGTTACAGAGGGAGATAGATCGATTGAACGTAGAGGCCATGCAGCAACAGGAGCTAATCAACAAAGCTGAGGACGAAAAGATGAAACAAGCAGCCAATATTAAACAATTAATGAATAGCTGTGTGCTCCTCAGAAAACACTGTAGGACACTCAGACACGACAACAGACGGCTGTTGATGTTAAGAAAACGGAAGGCGACAGAAAATGAACTAATGGAGACAAACGTAGCATGTACAATTACTAGACCCCCCATTATTAGCATTCAACCCCCGCCAAGTTCTAACCTCGATGAAACGATCAAGAAGAAAGATGAAGAGATCGAAAAGCTGAAAGCCATGTTGGCACGCCGGCCAGATGACATTCCCGAGAAGTACCTTCAGTGTCGTCAGAGTTTGAGACAAGAACAAAGGAAGAGCATGGCATTAGAGGCAGAAAGAGATATGTGTCAGAGATCGATGGATGAAAAGGACGAGGAGATCAGGATTCTTGATGATAATGTTAAGTATCTCGCGGACGCGTTAGAAAAGAAAGCAATAGAAAAACTCTTCCCTAAAATAGCACGAAATAGAGTCGTCTCCCCCATTCAGGATGATTCAAATGATGATTCTGACCCTAATAACCCAAGGTGGGTTATCCTACCACAAATCACAGATACTATCGAGGGGCACCTGGTTGTTCTCCATCCAAGGCCCACATCAGACAATAAGTCTGAACTTCGCCCAAGGTACTTTGTCCTTCCACCCATCCAAGAACGTATTCAGGGTAAAGCAGCTGTCCTCCATCCGAGAACTCCAGGTCCAAAGGAGAAACAAAAAAAATTAGATCCCGAGTCCCATGTTAAAAATGAGACAGACGAAAACAAAACACTCCTGTCACCCCCCCACACACACACACAAACTAACCCCCCCTCCCACACACACACTCCTTAAACGCCCCTCCCCCCACACACATACACACTCCTTAACCCCCCCCACACACACTCTTTAAACCCCCCTCCCCCCCCCCACACACACACCTTAAACCCCCCCCACACACACACTCCTTAAACCCCCCCACCCCCCACACACACACACCTTAAACCCCCCCCCACACACACACTCCTTAAACCCCCCTCCCCCCACACACACACTCCTTAAACCCCCCCCACACACACACACACTCCTCAACCCCCCCCCCACACACTCCTCCCCCCCAAAAATTAAAAACAAAAACAAAAATAATAATAAAAAATAAAATCAAAACAAAATAAATAATACATAACAATAACAACCATCATAACAAAAACAATAACAATAACCATAATCACCATGACAGTAATCAAAAACATAATGGGTTTACTCCAGGTGCTCTGGTTTCTTCCCACATCCCCAGAACATGCAGACAAGCACATAGCAGGAAGCTCAATGTGTTATCTGTGTGTTTGCGTGTGTATGTGTTTGTGTGCTTGTACACTACACTTGTACACAGACCCATATACATCGCACTGGGTATTTTGCACCACCGAAGGTTGTTTTACACTTTTGAGAACCTCGGTTAAACTAGCAAAAAAAAAAAAAAGGATCAAAAATGGATCCAGCATAGATTCACCAGATCTTTAATCTGCCACATGATTATGGTTATTGTTATTACAGTTTTTCCTGTCTACAATTTTGTACCCTTCCACCCATACAAACTTATATCCAAACTAGACGTATGCATTTGGCACGGAATGCAATGGATTTATCCCTGAGCGCCCTGAGTTACGATTAAACAATCCATGTTGCTCCATGTTGGCCTAATAGTTCTGGAGATGTAAGCACTAATGTAATTTTTCAACCATACTGCGGCCAAACAAACAATCCGAAATTCGTGAAAACCGAGTATTTCTTCTTCAACTCCAAATGGTGTTCGAGTTACAAGCACAAATGTAATTCTTCAACCGTAGTGCTGAGCCTTGTGGGCAAACGAACAATCCGAAATGTGTGAAAATTGAATCCGTTTTTCCCCTATGATGAATCTTTCTGCCAAATGTCAAAATTTAAATCCAAATGGTGTTCGAGTTATCGCGTTAACATGAAAAACATGCGGTGGCGACATTTCACGTTTGGGTACATAATTAAAACTTTTGTCTTCCATTACTAAAAGGAAAAAAAAATCTAAAACAAAAAAAACCTAAAAAAACCCCTAAAAAAACAAAAAAAAAAAAAAAAAAAAAAAAGCCCCCTCCATGAGCCGTCACCTTATCGTGGTGGAGGGGTTTGTGTGCCCTACTGGACCTAGTCACTGTTGTTGGGGGAGGTTTGCTCCTGCCATTATCTCCCTTAACAAACTCGTCCTAGGTGAAGGGCCAGACTAAGTGCGGCTCAAGAAGTGGTGAGGGCTTGCTCGTAGCTCCCCACCTTCTCCCCATAGCTTCTCTTGAAGTTCACTCAGGTGAACCAGAGAGTTGATACAGGTCGTGGAACCACTGATAGCTACTGCCATCATACTGGGTCCGCCTTGACCTAAACAAAACAGCCACGTGGTGAGGAAGGTTTTTAATGTGCTGTTGCATTTCACTTAAAGCACCGTTGCTTCTAGATTGTAAATGTAATCACTGCAAGAACCTACAGTCTGTCTATTCCGATGCCCATATGAAATTTGTGTATAGTGGAGATGTACAGTAGCGATACTTGGATCAGTCGGGTATCAGCTGAAGATCATTTCTAGTATATACGGAGTAGACTGCTGTAAAACATACCTTGCTGGTGTCTGGCTGTTTGCACCATGGTGCAGTGCTTTACTATGTTTTCTATTGTATCTGGAATACATATCTACATATCTATTGTGTGTTTAGAGTGTGTTCTTTTTTTCCACAGAATCTCCACACAGATGGATCATTTCTCATCAGGTGATGCATTCTGCATATTTCAACACATTTATTGTCATTGGATGTGAAAGTATTCAAACAGCTGCAACCTGCTCGGTTGAAATGCAGTTTGGCACAAGAAAAAAGGAACAATAGTGGGACCATTGACATTCAACTTCTAATACTCAAAGCCCTGACTTCATAAAGAGTCCTTTGCAAATCAATGGGTGACATCACAGAGGGCCGGCTGGCTGTCAGGGCCTAAAAGTGGCCCCACTTATGTCCTTAACAAGTGTCTAAGAAATGTAGTAGAGTTGATATGGACAGTGTATATGGACCAGAAAAAAGAGAAATAAAGGTATAAAATTTGCTTTTGATAACCAGTTCAACAATTTTGTATGCAATATATAGAGAATGACTATTTTGTAAATAGGGAATGACCGTCGTTACGATCCATCAGTAGTGTCAGTAAAGGAGATCCAGTCGGACAGGAGCCTAAGAGTTACACATTTGATGTTGAAATTTTGATGGACACGCTCTGAGTTGGCCCACCGAGTTGCTACAGTGCTGGTAAGAAATAAATAAGAGAAAATAAATTGAAAAAACAATGTGGAGAAACAAAATGCACATAAACGCAACTAACCTGGGGAACTGTGAAGTACAGGTCATTTAATGTGAAAACGGCACTTCCTTGACTATAAACATTAACAGGAAATGGCGCTGACGGAACAGGTGTTTGGGAGGATGGGCCAGGCTTGAAAGGCCGACACAAGCTTCCGCGGCTTTGGCCGCGCGGCTCGCAAAAACGAGTGCTGCCTCGCGGCCCGTTTTGCGTAGCTCAAAAGTTGAGACTCGCGGCTTTGGTCACGTCGGTCGCGCATGCGCCCTGTCGAACTCGCCACACCAGTAGGCGGAGTCCGGGGGTTAAAGCCCCGTCGACAACCAGGAAGAGCCTTCAGACGAAACACTTGTTAAGGAAGTCTGCCGCTTCAGGTGCTTCCACATAGACCACGGCAAGTGCAGGCGGCGGCCGGCAAACCCATTCATTGTGTATGTGGTTGCGCGACGCAAGAGCGCAGAGCCTTGCGTGCAAGGTCGCCGCCTAAGTCTCTTTCACACCACCCTGAGGTAATAGAATCTAAACAAACCGCAAGGGACGAATTTGGCATTGTCGTGAACACTCGGACTAGAATATACAAACTGCGCATCGGCGGACACAAAGCACCAATCGGGTACTTCCGGACAGATCGGGTACCGACACGCCCCTCTGCCGGCCGGCCAATTTTTCCCAGTGGCCAACCCTGGTACTGCAACAGAAATCCCATTGGGCTAAACGGCAATAGTAAAAGAGGCGGCTGTGAAACTGTTGACAGGATGTCGCAGACATAGATTATTACTGATCTTTCTATTGCATACTTTTAATTCATGGACTTTTCATTTATCAAACATTTTTTTAATGACAGAAAAGTCACTAAAAAGTTTCACAGCACAGTAGTCACAGAAGTTCACATGCCCTCTCAAAGCGCATGCGTGTCGTCTCGCCGCGCTTTCTCCCCATGCTTCTCCCGAACGCGGATTGGTTCCTGGTCCCGTGTTGCCAAACTCTATTCTTTCCTCGATGCGGAAGCAAGTCGTATGCGCCAGTGAGCAGGGTTACGTAGGAATGAATGGGCCGCCATGTTTGGTCCGGTATCCAGTTCTTATTATACATCCATGGTTACGGCAATTGCTAGCTTATATGTAAGCTATATATATTCCTGCAGTGCTTTATAAAATTAAAAAGTAATTCTATAATAAATAAAACACTAAAATTACAAAGAAATGTTATAAAGTTTCATCAGTAAGATGGCTCCCTGGCTGAAAGGCACTGCTCTGAGTCTCTTTCGCACCACCCTGAGGTAACAGAATCTAAACAAACCGCAAGGGACGAATCGGGCATTATCGTGAATACTCGGACTAGAATACACAAACTGCGCATGCGCGGACACAGAGCACCGATCGGGTACTTCTGGACAGATTGGGTACCGACACGCGCGGCACGCTGAGCCGCGTGGTCGCGGAAGCTTGTGCCGGCCTTTAGGAGTGCTAGGAAAGTCAAAGGGGAAAAGATTACAATGCATCGAAATGATTTAATGACATCAGACATCACAACATAACAACAGCATATGGTTAACTGGTTCTCAGATTGTGTCTCCCTGGCAAAATAGCCCAACAAAGGGTTGTCTGATGCAGGAGTGATCTGTCCACCAAAAGGGCCGAGGAGACACTGGGACACAAACGGCTTCAGGTCTTCAGTGGAGCAGTCCTGTTCAGGGTGAAAGGGGACGTCTGCTGATTGAGACCAAATACACTGCATTGTCTTGGTAAGATGATGGGCTAAAGTTAGTGTAGGAGCCATGAATATAAATCAATGAATTATATATGATAAATTAGAGTAGGTATTTGTTATGGTGTCTTGTTTATTTAGTTTGTGGTTCATCCACTGCAATAGGAAGAAAATCTGCTGCTTCTAGTGTTTCCTCTGCACGCCTTAAAGCAGAGGCTGAGTTGGCGGCACTAAAAGTACGTCACAAATTATTAAAGGATAAACACAAACTGGAAGAAGAGGAGGAATTACTATGCAAAAGGAAGGAACAGCTTGAACTGGAAGAGGAAATGGCAGCTCACAAGGCCGAAATGAATGTATTCAGTTCTCATAGCATTACAAAAGGGAAAAACTAAAATGTCTCACAGCACTCTGACGGAATGAATTCATACTTGAAAAGGAGACAAGGAAAATCACAAACCCTTTGTCCTGAATCCAAGCCATGTGTGCCACAAATGACCCAAAAGGAAATCAGGTGCGACCACCTAGATGCAGGAACAAAGCCCAGTTCGTTTCAGTCGCTCAAAGCCTGAGGACACACACCTGCAATATGGAAACACCACAGACACAAATGCTGAATTGGAATGTGGACAGCATGATAAACAGCATGTTGCTGATACAGCAACAATCTCTTTCATCTCTACCAAAGAGGGAAATACCAGTATTCGATGGCGACCCATTAAAATATCATGCATTTAAAAAGGCTTTTGAGAATGGAGTTGAAAAGAAGAACACCACATGTTAGAGTGACAGACTTTATTTTCTGGAGCAGTACACCAAAGGTCACCCTAAAGAATTGGTTACAAGTTGCCAGCACATTGATCCACAGAGAGAATATGCTAAAGCCAAAGACTTATCAAAGGAGAACTTTGGAAATAAGCAAAAAGTGGCCCACGCTTATATTGGAAAAGCTCTGAGAGACGAGTAAAAATCTTGACTGATCCAGTGTTTGGAAACATACAGGATGTTCCATCACATGTGACAAACAGAGTAGTTGGCAAACACAGTACACAATCTCGCCCCGGAATTAAAAGTTTTGCTACCACCATAAACCCTGTGATTAATATGGCTCAGCTTGAAACTAACAAAAAGGAACATGATCCTACAACAAAGAGGACATGCCTTTGCTGTGAAGGAGGACATACATTGGATTCACGTCCCCAGTTGGATAAAAAAGGCTCACAAGGAGCATTAATAATGGGCCCTATACGATCAGGACTATGTTGGGTTGGACTGTGAACAGCCCGCTGAAAGGAGACAGTGGGAATGCAATGGATTGTGAGCTGCCAGAGATGTCAGTGAACAGTGTCAGTGGTGAATTTGGATGAACTTTGGCTGAAGCAGTTCAGAACTGATTTCCCTGAATGCGGCATGGATGTACAACCCGGCATGTCAAAGGAAGACCAGAGATCCATGGAGCTTATGTCAAATTCATCAAAGCATGTGGATGGTCATTACCAGAACTTGCCATTGAGGAATAAGGACGTTAACATGCCAAATAACAGGAAAATGGGTGAGTTACGTGCCTTATACCTGAAGAAGAGGCTTCAGAAGGATTCTTCATTTCACACCGATTATACAGCTGTCATGAACGACCTTATTGCTAAAGGCTATGCAGAAAGAGTGCCTGAAGAGGATTTGGAGCGTAGTGATGGCAAAGTCTGGTATCTACCACACCATGGTGTCTATCATCCGACCAAACAGAAGATCAGCGTTGTTTTTGACTGTGGTGCAAGTTTCCAGGGGACATCGCTTAATGCTCAACTCTTACAAGGACCAGATCTGACAAGTTCACTAATCGGCGTAATAAGCAGATTCCGGAAAGAGCCAGTGGTAATCCTGGCAGATGTGGAATCCATGTTTCACCAGGTGAGAGTACCAGCAGAGGATGCTGATTTGTTGAGGCATCTCTGGTGGCCTGGTGGGGGAGATAAATTAAGACTTTGCTGAATTCAGGATGAGGGTACATCGTTTTGGAGCAACGTCCTCTCCCAGCTGCGCCAATGTTGCCCTCCGGAAGTGTGCAGAGGACAACAAAGAACAGTTCAGCCAAGAAGTAGCGGATAAGGTCCTGCATTGCTTCTACGTGGATGACTGTCTTGTGTCTGTGGCTTCAGAAGAGGAGGCAGTGTCTCTTTATCACAACCTTGTTGACATCTGTGCTAAAGGCGGGTTCAAGCTCACGAAGTGGATGAGTAATATACGTAATGTTCTGGCTGCCATACCTGAGAATCAGAGAGGTAACGACGCAAAAAGGATGGACATGGATCAGGATTTGCTTCCTGTGGAGAGAGTGCTCGGCGTGGAATGGTGCATCCAGTCTGATATGTTTAAGTTCAAGATTGTGATCAAAGACAGACCAACCACCAGGAGAGGAATTCTCTCAACAGTCTGCTCAATTTACGACCCTCTCAGGATCTTGAGTCCAGTAATCCTTTCAGCAAAGAAGATCCTGAGAGACCTATGCAGGAGACCTCTCAGGTGGGATGAAGCCATACCTGAATACATAGCTCGAGAGTGGACAACTTGGCTGGAGGAGCTTTGTCAGAGGAACCTGCCACAGATTACTGACACCTGAAAAATGAGGGACAGCACAGATGAGACAATACAACAATTGTACTCGTACAAGGGCTCCCTGCTCAGACAAATCTGCACAGAGACGCGCCGAGCAGATCCTTGCTCCTTTATTTATACTACAGTAATCATACATATTCATTTGTAGGCGTGTTAGTGTTGCATATAATTATGAGTGTGTTAGGCTGTGGGTGCGAATAGATACATATATGTTCATTGTGATAAGCAGGAACGAGTTGAAATGGGTTTGTGCTGGAACAGCCTGTTCCAGACAGTCACGAGGTGTGCTTCTCCTCATACAAAGATAGAAAAATACTTTACACAATTAGTCGATTTACAGTTGCATGATATACACAACTAGTTGATTTACAGTTGCATGATATACAGTGTGAGCAGGCATCAGTGGTGAATCATCAGATGAGCGTGATAACTACATATATATGTACAATTTCTTCTACCAAGCTTCATTATCTGGAGAAATGTAACCTGATGAGGTGTCTGAAACCTCTGGACTCTGGAGAGGTGACCGTGGCACAGCTGCATCATTTGTGTGATGCAAGTGAAGATGGCTATGGAGTCGCGACCTACCTACTGTCACAGGAATCCACACTCACAAGTCCACAGCGCCTTCATCATGGGAAAAGCAAGGGTGGCACCACTGAAATCTGTTACTATTCCCGGAATGGAGCTTACTGCTGCCAACATGGCGAGTCGTATGGATATCTTGTGGAGAAAAGAGCTGCACATGGAACTTCAGGATTGTGTGTTTTGGACAGACAGCACTTCAGTGCTTAAGTACATCAAGAATGACACCTCCAGATACAAAGTTTTTGTTGCCAACCGTGTGTCAGAAATCTGCAAGGCTTCACAATCCTCACAATGGAGGTATGCAGAGGCTGCAAACAATCCGGCTGATATTGCATCCAGGGGCGTGAAAGTAGATGCTTTTTTGAAAAACACAACGTGGATGTCAGGCCCTGACTTCCTGCTTCGACCTGACAGTGAGTGGCCTGTCGGCCATGACAACATTCAGAAGCTGACTATAGATGACCCAGAGGTCAAGAGAACTGCCACAGTGAATGCTATACAGGCTGGAGAAGAGGTTGATGCAGTGACTCGTCTGATCCAGCATTTTGACCCTTGGGCTCGTCTGAGAAAGTCTGTGGCTTGGATCCTGAGATTTAAGACCTGGCTCCTGTCTCTGTGTCAGAAGAGAAGGCAACTGAGCATGAACCTTTTGCAGTCTGATGTAGAGGTGGAACAGCGACAAAGTTCAATGGAGAAGGATACTGACATTTTTAAGGAGACTGCTTTAGTTTGCTTATCTCTGGAAGAGCTGCAGAAGGCAGAACTGGAGATCATCAAATTTTGTCAAAGGAAGATGTTTCCAGAGGAATTGTCCAGGCTGCAAAAGGGCAAAAGCGCGAAGGGGCACAGTCGTATCTGTGCACTCTGCCCACTGATGGAGGATGGTGTACTTAGAGTTGGTGGTCGGCTCAGCAAATCATGTATGCCTGCAGAAGCTAAACATCCCATCATACTGACCAATGATTCACACATCTCAGTCATCCTTCTGAGGCACATCCATCAAGAGGTCGGACATGGAGGTCGAAACCAAATGTTATCCAAACTGCGTGAGCGGTACTAGATCACTGGTGCCAGTACAGCAATAAGAAAAGTTCTCTCAAAGTGCGTTATCTGTAGATCAGTGGTTCCCAAACTTTTCACAACCATGTACCCTTTAAGACATCTGACCTCCAGCCATGTACCCCCTACTACCGCACACACAAAAAACCTGTCTGTAAGCCCAACCACGACCACCACCATCACCACACATGTGCGCGCACACACGTACACACACACACACACACACACACACACACACACACACACACACACACACACACAGCATAACACATCAAAAGTAGGCTAACTTATTTCTACATTATTTTATTTTTCACCAAATGGATGAATTCTTACCAGCATTTAGTGAGTAACAGTAACACCAGTTCACTTTTGAAAAAAGTAATCTACCAAACATTTCTACATTTCAAGAATACATTCAATTATAAACCGCTTGAAACTGAATTACCAACTCACTGCAGCTTTAATGAGAAGGGTGTGCTTGAGAGGATGCGCATAAGCCTGCAATATCTGGCTCGATTTGAGAAAGTCTGAGTCTTAAATCGTTCTCCACACTAAGTCTTGCTCTGTATTTTGTTTTCATACTTGTCAGAGCTGAGAATCCACTCTCACACATGTACGTGGTGGCAAAAGGCATCAAAGTCTTGACAGCGCGTTTGGCCAGCACGGGGTGTTCGGTGCACAGTCCGATCCAGAAATCCGACAGTGACTTCTGATTAAATTCCATTTTCAGGGAACCATCTGTTGTGATGTCAATGAGACTTTCCTGTTCAGATGCTGATAACGAAGCAGGCACATCTGTAAACGGATGACGTATCCAACTGTCTGAGCTGTCAGATTCGGGGAAATACCTGCGCAGCTGTGCAGCCAGCTCACGGAGGTGCGCAGTTATCTCCTGTTTCATGTTGTCTGTCAGGCGGAGTTCATTTGCACACAAAAAATCATGCAACGTGGGAAAGACCTCTGTGTTGTTGTTCTCCATGCAGTTTAACCAGAGGTTCAACTTTTTTATCATGGCTTCAATTTTATCTTGCACGTTGAATATGGTTGTTGAAAGCCCTTGTAATCCAAGATTAAGTTCGTTCAGACGAGAAAAAATATCAGACAGATAACTCAGGCGTGTAAGGCGTGTAAGGCGTGTAATATAATTTTCATCATATTTTCGCCTTTTTGAAGAGGTTGTTCCTCTGCCCGCTGTGGCTGCATGCTTTCCCGCATCAGGAGGCTCTGCATCGGACTCCTCCCCACTGTCTGTGGCTATGCTCTCCGCTTGACCACCCACAGGTGGATCGCTAGAATCCCGGTCAAAGGTAGACGACGTTGAAGGTGAAGAATAATGTGGGTTGTCGTCGGTGGAAAGTGCACCTTCAACTGTAACCTGACTGGTGGCAGCAGGAGATGTCCCTCTGGAAGGGCAATTTATCTTTTTTAGCCATTTATCCATCTTTGTCGGTTAGCCGGGAGGCAAGCAATGTCTTTGTTTCGGCAGTGCAATTAATTCACTGACCACTAGGGGATAGCCCATACATGTCTATGCATGACCACAATGTGTGAACATTTATTTATCCGCCAGTGAGGCTCATTGCAAACGTTTTTTTTTTTTTTTTTCGCGTACCCCCTATGTCACGTGGCGTACCCCTGGGGGTACGCGTACCACAGTTTGGGAACCACTGCTGTAGATGATTGAATGCAGGCTCACATCATGGTAGATCTTGGGAGAGATTCATTAGATCAGTGTGGAAAGTTCTAAACTTCACTTTGAATGTGCAAAATTTGGATGAGGAAGGCCTGCACACAGTTCTTTGTGAAGTGGAAGTCATCATCAATGGTCGTCCAATTACTAAAGCGTCCACAAGTCCATGTGACCTGGAAGCATTGACCTCACATCATCTGCTACTTCTGAAGACATCACCCTCTTTACCACCAGGAGTCTTCCAAGCAGCAGACGTGTATGCTCGTAGGAGATGGAGGCAAGTGCAATACGTGGCGGACCTGTTCTGGAAACGATGGGTCAAAGAGTACTTATCCCAGCCACAGGAGCGTCAGAGACGGTCGACAGTGAAGCGGAATCTGAGCCCTGGAGATATGGTTCTCATCGTCGATGACAAAGCACCTCGTAACTCCTGGGTCATGGGAAGAATTGTCCAACATCTCCAGACAAGAAAGGCTTTGTACGTAAAGTGCGCATCAAGACGAAGAGCAGCTGTTTAGACCGACCTATAACTAAAGTCTGCTTGCTTCAGGAGGCCGAATCTGAATGACAAGTTTTTTTTCTGACTGACTGACTCTGACTATTGATGATGCGACACATCGGAAGGAAGAAAGAAGATAAATGTATGGACATTCAATTAAGCTTTAATTGCTTCATGTCTCTTGATAATGTATAATGTGAGTTATTATTATGTAATAACCTAATAATTAGGGGCTGGCGTGTAGGAGCCATGAATATAAATCAATGAATTATATATGGTAAATTAGAGTAGGTATTTGTTGTGGTGTCTTGTTTATTTAGTTTGTGGTTTATATTGTTTGAATATGTGATCGCAGTGGAAGTAGGTCACCTGGGTGTGGGCAGGCCCAGCTCATTGCATCTACCTCCTCCCTGCACAGGTTCAGGTATGAAGGAGAGAAAGAGGAGTGAGGAGCCGGGTGTCGTCATTTTTTGGTGACCGCTATTTCTACTAGCTTGCCTCAGTGATTATTTATGAGATTTTTTTGTGCACGTTATCTTAGTTTTTCTTCCATTTCTTTAATAAACTGTGTTAAACTTCTTTTCGATCTCAGCACCTCATTTTTGGAAGCACATCTGACAATTAGTAAAGCCCAGCCTCAGCCACTCGGCGACTTTTTTGTTTTAGTAGTCGCTGCAGTTAGAGATGTCACTACCTGATCACAGCAGCAGCGCACATCACAGGCTCTTGCTGTGAGATCACAGCGACACAGACAGAGGATCTGCCTTTAACAGGAAAGTAAAACAAATCTCATCTCATCCGTTCTATCAAGAAGTAAAATGACCTAATCCAGGATTCGCCGGGACCAGCAGGGCAGGAATCCTAGCCTGGATGAGTAGTGATGCCTGAGGAGTGCCGCTCGCACAGGCCGTCACCTGGAGCGTCTCCAGGACACACAGCGGCCCTGGACAGCAGTTTTTGTCGGTGTCATTGTCTCCACACAGACGCAGACTTCTATCCAGCTGCAGCTGAACTCGAATCACAGTCTGTAAAGCACAAACGAGAGACAGAAAGATAGATGTTTGTACAACAAAGTCAACTTTTTAAATTTTCCAATTGCCTGTTACCTCTACAGTATTTCACAGTTTTCTCTAAATGAGTTGGAAATGACTGTTTCAATATCAGACTGGCATCTCACCTTCCCAAGTGGCTCACTGGTCAGCACCCATTGTGTATCCTCACGTATACATGATGGGGAACCAATGCTGCCTGCGCAAGATAGTAAAACACCATCGACCAAATTAGTCCCAATGATGGATCAGTCCAATCCAATCACCATCACACTGGTACATCCCCCCTCTCTTTTAGTGTGTATTTGACCATAAGAATGGTAAAATATAGCAGGTAAGATTTAATGGCTAGTAGTACACAGTGAGTACAAAATGTATAAAGAAGATGTCGTACTGTACATGTATTTCTGTTCTATTACAATGGATCAGACTAGTATGCGACTTGCTACAAATAAGTTCAGCTAGTGCTGTGGTCAACATGAGAGAAAGAGTCATATCTGAAAGGCTAAACAAACATGGTTAAATGTTTTAGCTTTCACCTGTATCACTTGATGGAGAAACTGTCTTCTGTTGGCAATGTCTTGGAAACGGAGACCCTCGACCAATCAATCACAGGTCAGAAAGGGTCTTGTTCTGGAGAGACAGTAGACGTTGAATATGATTTAAGGGCACAACTGCGCCCCCGTCTGTTGTGAATTGGTAGACATTATAGACAGTCAGGATGGAGAACTACGACTGTGACGGGGAAATCCATGTCCCGATATGTTATTGTCTTTCTGCTGTCTCTCGTCTATGATACTGCGTACCGCCGCTGACTTTGATCTTTTTAAGTGGTACGCAGTGCTAGATAGTCCCGGCTTACATGCGCCCCTGGTTGAACTAATTATAATGTCTCAGCAAAAAGACAGTGACGAGCTTTTCTTCCAAAAAACGTTTATTCCTCTGTTCATCACAGGATCACTGTAGCGCATGTATTCCGCCAGGTAATCGAACTACAACATGACAACAACTTCCGGTTCACCACCCTGACCCCGGAGCACCGCCCTCTCCCACTCTCACCAATCATCACGCCCCACCCACCTTGACTGACAGGACTCGCAGTCCAGTAAACGACAGTGACAGGGAGGGTGACAGACTAACAACTTTATAACTAGGGTCGTTACATAATGACGAACCCTTTACTCCACCAAGAGGTACTCTGCCGATCTCTTATGAGTGATAGGAAAAACACAACGTAAAACAATGCCATAAAATTAACAGTCAAAACGCTGAAGACCATGGAGCCACTGGGCCAACCTGCAGCGTCATCAGCGCCGTGGTAACCATGGTAACAAATGCGCGCGATGTTTTCTTTTAAATCGAAGAGGCTTGGAAGGTGCCTTTGAGACGTCATCGTTGAGGTGACCAAAAATTATTGTAAGGGGAGTGATTTCCTTCTCAAATAAACCTTACTGTGACCAACAAACACAGACACACACCGTTTAAAACACAGTTTAAAAAAAAAAAACTTTAGGAAAAAAAATTAACTACTACTTAATTACTTTAAAAAAAAAACGTCAAAATGATGAAGATACAAGAACAGGCTGCAATACAGCACGGGAGACATCTCATCACCAAAGTTAGACATCCGTTAGAGGACTCGGCCTTTATCCAAAATAAGAACATCAAGGTGACCAGGGAAAATGAAGAAATTGGAAAATATAAGGAAGAGAATAAAGCATTGAAAGCTGCCCTGAGAGAGACCAAAAATGCATTAGCAAAAGAGCAGAAGCACAGAGCCACTGACCAAGTCCAGGCTGAAAAGGCAGCTGAGGATCTCAAAAGGATTGCAGATCAGTGGAAATCCAAATACCATTTAGAGGCAACAATGAGAGAGCAAGACGCAATGAAGATAAATAATTTAGCAGAAGCTGAATCAAAGGCCCACCTAATGACCACACGCTATAGAATGATGATGGATGACTTAAAGGGACTCAAAAACACAAAAGAAATTGACAAAAAAAAAATACAAGACCAGTTCAAAAAAGAGCAAGAGCTCCTCAAACAGATCACTGGGAAAGACAGTGAGATAAACGAACTGAAAAAAAAACAATGCACATCAATCCAAAACGTAGCCAAATTAGAAAGAAAACTTAAGGTTACTGAGACTCTCTTATCTAAATCTTTGTCATACCCAGATGAAATCAGAGAGTTAAGAAAACAAATTGAGTCTCATAAAGAACACGTAAAAGCCCTAAAGGAAGAGAATCATAAGTGTAATACTCGCATGACGGAGCAGATAGAAAAATTTGTTGATCTGGACAAAAAGATTAAAGAATTAGACCTTGCTAAGATATCACTCCAAGCAGAAATAGAAAATAAGGACAAAGAGATCGTGTGCTATTCAAATCAAGTCCTTAAACTGAGATATGTAATTAAGGAGCAAGGCGAAAAGATAAAAGTTCTAGAGAGACAAGAGCCAGACACCAAATTGATTCAAAAGCTTGCCAAGGAGGCACAACATAGATTCCAGATTGAGATGTCGCATTTGGAGACCGACCTAAAAAAGGAAAAAATTAATAATGAGGGATTAAGGAAAGCAAGAAACATTAGAGATAGAAACCTGGGCATTGTGCGGGAGCAGCTACAGAGGTCTAAAGAAAAAAATAGTGAAATAGCAACTGAAAGGGACAGTCTGGCTGCTGCTATCAGTAAAAACGAATTGGAGCTGGACAGTTTGAAGAAACAGTTTATTTGCAGGGAGTCACAAATCAGAAATCTGAAGAATCTGCTGGATGAAGAGAGGATTAAATATCAAACCATCTCGGTCACTGCAGAAAGGGACAAAAGCCTGCTGAAGAAAAATGCATCTGAGGCGGTGTTACAAAAACAAACGTTACAGAGGGAGATAGATCGATTGAACGTAGAGGCCATGCAGCAACAGGAGCTAATCAACAAAGCTGAGGACGAAAAGATGAAACAAGCAGCCAATATTAAACAATTAATGAATAGCTGTGCGCTCCTCAGAAAACACTGTAGGACACTCAGACACGACAACAGACGGCTTTTGATGTTAAGAAAACGGAAGGCGACAGAAAATGAACTAATGGAGACAAACGTAGCATGTACAATTACTAGACCCCCCATTATTAGCATTCAACCCCCGCCATGTTCTAACCTCGATGAAACTATCAAGAAGAAAGATGAAGAGATCGAAAAGCTGAAAGCCATGTTGGCACGCCGGCCAGATGACATTCCCGAGAAGTACCTTCAGTGTCGTCAGAGTTTGAGACAAGAACAAAGGAAGAGCATGGCATTAGAAGCAGAAAGAGATATGTGTCAGAGATCGATGGATGAAAAGGACGAGGAGATCAGGATACTAGATGATAGCGTTAAGTATCTCACGGACGCGTTAGAAAAGAAAGCAATAGAAAAACTCTTCCCTAAAATAGCACGAAATAGAGTCGCACCCCCCATTCAGGATGATTCAAATGATGATTCTGACCCTAATAACCCAAGGTGGGTTATCCTCCCAAAAATCACAGATACTATCAAGGGGCACCTGGTTGTCCTCCATCCAAGGCCCACATCAAACAATAAGTCTGAACTTCGCCCAAAGTACTTTGTCCTTCCACCCATCCAAGAATGTATTCAGGGTAAAGCAGCTGTCCTCCATCCGAGAACTCCAGGTCCAAAGGAGAAACTAAGAAAATTAAATCTCACGTCCCATGTTAAAAATGAGACAGACAAAAAGAAGACGTAAACAAAACTCCTCACACACACACTCCTTACACCCCCCCCACATACACACTCCTCAACCCCCCCCCCACACACACTCTTTCAACCCCCCTCCCCCACACACACACTCCTTAAACCCCCCCACCCCCCCCACACACACACACTCCTTTATCCCCCCCCACACACACACTCCTTAAACCCCCCCACCCCCCCCCCACACACACTCCTTTATCCCCCTCCCCCCACACACACATTCCTTACACCCCCCCAAAAAATAAAAAAAATAAAAAATAAAAAAAATAAAAAAATAAAAAAAAATAAAAATAAATAAAAAAACATAAAAACATAAAAAACATAAAATAAAATAAAACCTAAATAAATAATACATAACAATCATAACAAAAACAATAACAATAACCATAATCACCATGACAGTAATCAAAAACATAATGGGTTTACTCCAGGTGCTCTGGTTTCTTCCCACATCCCCAGAACATGCAGACAAGCACATAGCAACAGCATGTGTTATCTGTGTTTGCGTGTGTATGTGTTTGTGTGCTTGTACACAATACTTGTACACAGACCCATATACATCGCACTGGGTATTTTGCACCACCGAAGGTTGTTTTACACTTTAGAGAACCTCGGTTAAACTAGCAAAAAAAAAAAAAAGGATCTGCCACCTGATTATGGTTATTGTAATTGTTACAGTTTTTCCTGTCTACAATTTTGTACCCTTCCACCCATACAAACTTATATCCAAACTAGACGTATGTATTTGGCACGGAATGCAATGGATTTATCCCTGAGCGCCCTGAGTTACGATTAAACAATCCATGTTGCTCCATGTTGGCCTAATAGTTCTGGAGATGTAAGCACTAATGTAATTTTTCAACCATACTGCGGCCAAACAAACAATCCGAAATTCGTGAAAACCGAGTATTTCTTCTACTATGAGAGATGAATCTGTCTGCCAAAAATCAAAATTCAACTCCAAATGGTGTTCGAGTTACAAGCACAAATGTAATTCTTCAACCGTAGTGCCGGCCTTGTGGGCAAACGAACAATCCGAAATGTGTGAAAATTGAATCCGTTTTTCCCCTATGATGAATCTTTCTGCCAAATGTCAAAATTTAAATCCAAATGGTGTTCGAGTTATCGCGTTAACACGAAAAACATGCGGCGGCGACACTTCGCGTTTGGGTACATAATTAAAACTGTTGTCTTCCATTACTAAAAGGAAAAAAAAAACTAAAACTAAATAAAAAAAACTAAAAAAAAACAAAAAAAAAATTGCCCCCTCCATGAGCCGTCACCTTATCGTGGTGGAGGGGTTTGTGTGCCCTACTGGACCTAGTCACTGTTGTTGGGGGAGGTTTGCTCCTGCCATTATCTCCCTTAACAAACTCGTCCTAGGTGAAGGGCCAGACTAAGTGCGGCTCAAGAAGTGGTGAGGGCTTGCTCGTAGCTCCCCACCTTCTCCCCATAGCTTCTCTTGAAGTTCACTCAGGTGAACCAGAGAGTTGATACAGGTCGTGGAACCACTGATAGCTACTGCCATCATACTGGGTCCGTCTTGACCTAAACAAAACAGCCACGTGGTGAGGAAGGTTTTTAATGTGCTGTTGCATTTCACTTAAAGCACCGTTGCTTCTAGATTGTAAATGTAATCACTGCAAGAACCTACAGTCTGTCTATTCCGATGCCCATATGAAATTTGTGTTTCGTGGAGATGTACAGTAGCGATACTTGGATCAGTCGGGTATCAGCTGAAGATCATTTCTAGTATATACAGAGTAGACTGCTGTAAAACATACCTTGCAACCTGCTCGGTTGAAATGCAGTTTGGGCACAAGAAAAAAGGAACAATAGTAGGACCATTGACATTCAACTTGTATCACATCCGTGTTCAAAGCCCTGGCTTCATAAAGCATCCTTTGCAAACCAATGGGTGACGTCACAGAGGGCAGGCTTGCTGTCAGGGCCGAAAAGTGAAAGAGCCATTGGCCCCACTTATGTCCTGAACAAGTGTCTAAGAAATGTAGTAGAGTTGATATGGACAGTGTATATGGGCCAGGAAAAGGGATAAATAAAGGTATAAAACTTGCTTTTGATAACCAGTTCAACAATCTTGTATGCAACATATAGGGAATGACTATTTTGTGAATAGGGAATGACCATTCAGCATGCATAACAACAGTTCATTTTGACAGACACCCCATAAGCTCGTGATAAAGCTATAAATCAGCAGAGAATCTTATGAAAGCAGCTGATATGTTATCTAAAAGCATTTGCAATTTGCTCAGAGGAATGATAAACCGCTACTATGATTTGCACCTATGACTAAATGTTGTGGAGGTTGAACTAATAGTTATAAGAAACTTCATTCTGATCTGAGAAAAGCACCAAAGCGACTGAGGTAAAAAAAAAAAACTGTGAAAGGATCTAGGATCTTCTTTTTTTTTTTAAACTTCAGACAGCGATGGACTACAAAGTCCCTTTGTACGCTCCTGGACAGCAGGTGGCGGTAGGCGCCAAAGCGACGTACAAGACGAAGAAGAAATAGAGGATTGTGACGTCACCAGCGTGTTTCCAGTTTGTCTGACACATGGATCCGTGGTCTGACAGTATTCAGGACCTGTGCAGCCGAGTAACTCACACAATGTTGTCGTCTGAAGACCTGATGACAAGCCTCCGGGACTGTGAGATCACAGATGATCCCGGAGCCGGAAACGACAGCCAGGTGCTGAAGCTCCTCACAGAGAAACTCTCTGAATCGTCCAGGTAAGGGACCCCCGGCATGTTTGACAACACAAGTCAAACACTGGACCTCTGTCGCGGAGCTGTGTAGTGATGAAGTAAGTGTGCTTGGGCGAGCAGGAGCAGTGTGAAGAGGTGCAAGGAGCGATGCCTGGAGGAGGCTGTGCAGCTGCTGAGACAAACTCCAGAGGAGCAGCTTGGAGCTTTAGAGAAGAAGCAGCTGCTGCTCCTCGTCAGGCTCCTCATCTCCATGCAGCTGCAGATGGCCAGCATCTCCACAGCCTGTCGGAAAGTGGATCTGGTCAGTGGCACGACAGGTCTTGTCCCACCACCAAAGTTGGAGACACAGCAGGAGCTGGCTGAAACTTAACATTTGCTCCACAGATGCTGCAGTATTTGGCAAAGGTGGACCACCAACTGGTGTTCAGAGAGACTCATCTCTGTTTGCTGTCCATCCTCCAAACAGACCAGGTACAGAGCTCTGCTTTTTTATCAAAAATGGCATACATAACAAAAAGCAACACAAACTTAGGGTATTTTCCACCATAAGAAAATAAGAAGAAAATAAATAAAACGTATTGATTGAAACTGATAAGTGACCCAGATGTCTTCAAATAGGTAGGTTTCTGAGGCTTCATGGAAACACTGATTCTTTCCATGACAAATATTTTATATAATAGACTTGAGCTGTTTTTTCACTTTTTTCTAGCAGATACATACCAAATAAACATGTTGTTTAAACAGTCACACATCAAATTCAAAGTCTGTCCCAAATATTATTGAGAATAAATCACACACCAGAAGATATTTACTTCTGGACAAGCCCAAAGTGGCCCTGCAGATAACTTTCTCAATGTGTTCTCATCAGATCTTGTCTTTTGAGGATCTGCAGAGAGGTCAGTGCTTGTTATATCTGATACGTAATCTCAGTATGTTACTAATTTCATATGCAACCCAATTTTATTGTCATTTCGTCATTTAATTTGATTTGTTCTAGCATGCATGCTCCTGGAAGACAGCGCCTTGGGTCGCGAGGTGTGGCGAGAGTCGTGCCTGTCCTTCCTGAGCAAAGTCTCTGACTTGTTCCCCGTTGTGCTGCAGCAGGAGGCGCTCAGAGACGGGCAGCTCTGTTACATCACTGTCAAAGTATGTGAAGGTTCTTGCATCCATTACGACCTGACTGTGAGTACTGTTTGTGTCGTGCTGACCAGAGAAATGCCATCTTTGCAGGTGTGTCTACAGATATTTCAGCTGTTGCCGGGCGAGGTGGCTCCTCTGGTGTGGGACGAGGGGCGCGGGGGCCAGACGCTGCAGGTCATCCTGCAGGCTCTCATGGATATCATACTCGGCCAGGTTTCTTCAGTCGTCTGTTCACGATCACTTGTTCCGGTCGGCTACGTCTGCCCCCCTCTCACCCCTCACTGTGTGCTCTCTTGCAGTGCTCCAACAGGGACACTCGTCTCCTGGCTGGCACGGCTGTGGCCATGCTGATCAACACAGCCCCGGAGAGCAAAGCTGCCCAGGCTGCTGCCTGGAGCCTGCTACAGGTCTCCTCCCTAGGTAGGTACTGGACTGGACAAGAATCAAGGACTCACCAAACCTTAGAACTTGTGAGTCAAGTTTTAGGGTGGCACAGTGCATTGGTGGATAGTGCAGTGAGGACCTGGGTTGGACTGGGTGAGTTTACATATTCTCCCCATGTCTGTGTTTGTTTTTTTCCAGGTACTCCAGTTTACTCCCACAGGCCAAAAACATGCACGTAGGTTAATAGGAGACTCTAAATTGCCCCTAGTGTGTACAGACTGGAGACCTACTCAAGGTGTATTATGTGTGCATGCAGGGATTGACTCCACTGTGAACCTGTTTACTGTAGGTTCATAGTACCTAAGAGAAAATGGATGGATGCCTTTGCACTTTGTCCAAAACGGCATACAAACCATACATTCTGCCAGTCTGACTGTCCGGAGATTTTCTGACTGCAGCTGTGTTTCCTCAGAGCCGTGGCTGCTGACTGTGGGTGCAGTTCAGATACAATGCAAGCAGACAGGGAAGGAGAGTGTGGGCAGGCTGGCTGTGAGCAGAGGCCTCCTGACCTGCTGCCGCTCTCACGTCCTGCTCAGCTCGCACAAGGATGACACAGAAGTAAGTAGTGTTTTTTTTTTTTTTACATTTGGCTGTCTTTACCATTAAGACCAACTCTAAATGCTCTCCTCCCCGTCAGACGTGCTTACTGCTGAACGGTCTGTTTCCCCTGGTCTACGCTCTGTGTGAGGAGAAGGTGGACTTTCACTATTTTGCCTTTGAAGGTTAGTTACGTCACGGTCACTCACGCACCCGTTTGCTTATCTAAATGGTGATATCGCCTGATGGAACGTGACCTGCTCTTGCAGTGCTAACAATGTGGCTGAAGAAAGTCAAAGAGCTTCTGGCTGACATCTGGAAAAGAACGGGCACTCGTCTCCTGCCGGACCACAGTCGCCTGCAGCAACAGCTCCTACATATTATCTGGACCAACGCAGAAAGCCCAGTGAGTCCAGAACCGAGTTAAAGAACACATACAGTGATGGTGATAATGATAAGGGCTGCTGGATGACTCTCTGTGCTTTGACAGGTGGAGGGTGTGTCAGAAATTGTGCGCGGTGCCTTCAGCCTGCTGCTGGACCTCTACCACATGGACTGTGAGCAGTTTTGTGACACAGAGAAGCCCCTTTATTTCAGCCTGCTTCAGCAAATAATCAAACTGCCCTGGGAAGCCAAAGCCAAACATCACCGCCTCTCCGCCTTGCTGCCGTATGTGGGCACTGACATGGTGAGAATTTAGTGTTATCACAGTGTTGGTGATGTAGCCAGCAGTGACTGGAGACAATACTACTACTACTACTACTCAGAGTTACAAAAATAAAATCATTTGAGGTAGCACCTCTCACAAAAACGAGCACAGAATACATTTTGAAGCAGTAAAATAACAAAATACACAATTAGATAAAAAAAACAAGTCCTTAGAATAGGTAAAGATGAAGGGGAAGTGAATTAAAATAAGTCTGCTGTGAAAACAATCTTTGCAGAGGCTGCAGTTCTTGGTGAGTTACGTCGTGTCCACCTCAAAGTCATGATAACTTCTTTGTTTTCAAGTAGGATTGAGGGACATTCAGGAAGCCTTGGTTTGCAGATCTCAGTGTTCTGTAAATAAAAAGTACTGATGGGAGTGTTGTTTGCCAATCAGGTGCTGCAGCAGTATCCCCAGTTACCCAGCCATCTCCTGAAGTGCCTGTCCACCAATCACCTGTCGCCCTGTGGCTCGGAGCTTTACAAGTGTCTGATCCAGCAGCAGAGGCGGGAGCTGAAGTCGGCCTGTCTCACTGAGCTGGATCTGGCCAATCAGTGGGCGGGACGCTGGCGGCCTCTCCTTCTGGAGGCGCTGACCTCTAACGTGGCTCTGCTGCAGAGCAACAGCGCCACCCACTGGCTGCCCTGCACCTTCCAGGTCTTCCCCTCTGCCGTGGAGCCCCTGCTGGCCTCTCTGGACACGCTGACGCCCGGACACCTGCACGCCTGGGCCTGCATCCTCAGCTCGTACCGGGCCGTCAGCGGAGGCTCGCCCTGGGCCCTGCAGGGGAGCTCCACCCTCCCAACGCTGCAGCTCGCTCTGGGATCTGCAGACGACAAGGTCCGACTAGCGGCCCTCAACCTCGTCTGCTGCAGCCCCAAGACCAAAGACACTCCGACCGCGCAGGAGATGGCGATCATGAGGACGTTCATTCCCCAGAACCTGAACTGTGAGTCCTCGCCTTTTCGCCAACACCTTCAGGCTGGAGTCAGGAGGTTCCTGGTTCGCATCAGAGATGGCTGCCTGGCACAAGTCAAAGGAGAGAAAGGCAAGAAGAAGACAGGGGGAACCCACTCAGAGAGGGCACAGGATGCACTGGAGCAGGGGTTAGGTGAGATGACTGAACTAATCTCCAGTGAAGCATATCTCAATATGCTCACCTCGATTTAGCAGTTGTTTTTTTTTGCAAATCTGTCCAACTTCTTCAGGAGGTTTTTGTGTATCATGTAGGATTTGTGGAATGGTTGGGGCAGCTTCCGTGCAGCTGCCTGGCACAAGGACACAGCTATCAGAGGAAGAAGACCGCCCTGCTCTTACTGTCCGCAGTACTAGAGACCTGCACAGACACATGGAGCCCGGACAGGAAGAAGGGACAGCCTCCAGGTCGGTGTGGAGCCGCCAAAGAGATCCTGTCTTCTTTCTTCCTGCTGTGGCTTTGAATGTGAAGTCTCCTTCATTTGTTTATTTTTGCAGCAAATATGGGTTCTCTTATCACCTGTGCCCGACAAAGAGGCCAGTGGGACTTCACCTGCAGGTCTAAACAGCTGGTCCTCATCGGCTGTTTGGAAGATTCCACAAATGAGGTAGAGCTTCTGTAATATTGCTATTCTGGAAGAGTGGAGGGTTTGAGAACATATTAAGGATTTTTTTTCTGTAACTTTACAGATTCGGGAGCTTTCAGCTGGTCTGTTGTTGAGATTTTTCCCGCCCAGTTTTCCAGACGACATCGCTGGCGTGCTCCTCACCCGAGCCAGGCAGCTGCTGTGCAGTCCTCGCGTACAGGAGGCTCAGATGGGAGCGCTGGCGATGAAGGTCCTGCTGCAGAAGTAAGAACGGCCTCGACCATTTCCCCGCTGCTGGAGATGCAGAGGATCAGGTGTCAGACGTTGTTGCTCTACCTGCAGATCCCGAGTTCGTCCTGAGGACTGCAGACTGAACGGTGTTGCTCCCAGCAGTGGGGGGGGCCCCGCTGAGGCCTCCTGCATGCTCAGATTCCTGGTGAAGGAGCTGGAGCAGCACTATCTGACAGCCAAGGCCGACATGATGCTCGCAGCCAGAACCAAACCAATACACGGTGAGACTTCACATCTCCACTGGAGTCTTTCAATGAATGACGTTTAGACGCAGAATCAATTCATCCTGTGGCACCTTTGCGCCCCAGGCGTTGTCAGCGCCCTCCAGAGGTGTCTGCTCGAGGCACCCAGCAGGGTCTGTGACACGCTGGACCCCAGTCTTACCTCTGAACTGCTGAGACTGCTGGAGAACATCTCTGTGCTGCTGCTGGGCGTGTTGTACGGAGACCCAGACGCCTGTGCTGCTGAAAAGGGTAAAGAGGTCGCCTGCAGGGACCGAGAACACAGACTGCAGAGTTTGACTGATGCCACATAGTAAATGTCTTGTTTCCTAGATGCCCCCCCTTCTTTCTGTGACATGGGAAATGCCATCAGCTCCTTGATAGCCCAAGCATCCTCAGGAGGCCAGGGTGATGAAGAGGATAACATTCTGCTATCTGAGGAGCACAGCCTCGTTCTCACCTGCTGCTGGGTCTCCCTCAAGGTGAAGCAGAATCACGTGCATCACGCCACCATTTAAGAAGATGGCAGGGATATTATAGCTTTGCCTGAATCATTTTTTGTCTCTGCGTTTTCTCATCAGGAAATAGGGATCTTTTTAGGTTCCCTGGTGGAAAAGATCCTCGCTGAGTCCACACCCAGCAAGTGCCCTCTGACAAAAGAGGATCTAGTGAGAGCATCGAAGGTGTTCAGGAATATTCTCATCAAGTGTCGTCACTGGGTACGTTTTCTGAATCAGTTCAGAGGCGTCAGGTCTGAATCTGCATCCTGTTCTTTTCTTGTAATTAATTTTATGTTTGTTTGTCTCCACCAGGGAGCAGTAGAGGGATGTGGTCTAGGCTTCACCAAGTTCAGTGCCTCTTTGTTGAGCAGCCCTGATGCAGAGCTTAGGGACATCCCAGCTCGCATGCTGAAACAAGTCAGTGCTGACTGAGGGTTTATATTCTTCAGTGATATCTGCACTTTTTTTTTAATTTCCTCTTCCACATCTTTCCAGGGGTTGCAGGTTGTGCAGTCCCCTAGCACCACATCCGTGACCCGGCGTGCTGCGGGGCTGCCCATGCTCATCCTGTGTGTGTTGTCGGCAGAGGAGGCCAGCAGAGCCAGGCCCCTGCTAGCCCACAGTGTGCAGACCTTACTGGACACAGCCAGGACCGCTCTGCCTGAGGACTGGGACCAGACGCTGGACCTGCCCCAGGTTGGACGGCACGCACGGTGACACGGAGGAGCGTGTGGTCTTAAGCCTCAGATGAAAACATGATTACGTGGTTGTTCTTCCCCTCTCAGGTGTGTGCAGTCCACACTCTGCAGGCCCTGGTGCGTGGCTCAGCTCTGGCAGTGGCCGTCCTGCAGTTTGCGCCCGCTGTCGTCATCCTGTCACTCACTCTGCTCAGCTCTCCCTGCTGGGCCATGAGGAACGCTGCTCTGCAGCTTTATAGTAAGAGACAGGCACATACAAGGATCATACAAGGACTTATAAAGTGCATGTACTGTCTAACTGAAACTTTCACTTGTCAGCAACTTGGTTTAGTAATGCACTCATTAAAATTTGAGGAATGTAGAGCAGCACTGAAGTCTTTTTTGCCTGAAAGTGAATGTTAAATGTGTTTCCAGGCTCTCTGTGTTCGCGGATGCTCGGCCAGAGGCCCAGCAGTGAGGACAGTGGTCCGGCCCAGCACGGCCTGTCTCCCATGGCCTTCTTCTTCCACTACCCGGCTCTGCAGCCTTTCCTCCTGGGCGAGCTGAGAGCAGCAGCGCAGGACCTGCAGGGGCCCTCTGCTGAGGCCAGACTGCACCTCCAGCCCTCGCTCTACCCCGTCCTCACTCTGTTAGCCCAGCTCCAGCCTGGGGTTCAAGACTCTACAGAGTAAATGCAGTTTATTACCTAAAGTAGATCCGCAGTAGCATCTGTGGGAAATATGTGGAGTGTGGCAGCCAGTGAGCATAGCTGATCATAAAACCTCAACACTTATCAGTAATACAAAATACCTCTTAGGATATGGAGTTTACATAGAGCTGTGGGGAAGAGCCAGGTTTTGTTCCGTTGCACCAAATGTTGTTTAATCCACTGAGTGTTGTCTCTGTTTTCCTCCTGGCAGGTCTTTGTCAGACTTCCTGCCTCCTCTCCTCCAGCTGTCTGCCAGTCCTATTTACAGCGTGAGAGTGATGGCCTCTAAGGCTCTGGTTGCCATGGCTCCCCCCTCAAACTACATGAGCATCCTCATCGGACTGACGGCTCAGCTGCCCCGGCCCCAGGAGAGCTGCTGTCACAACCGGCTCCACGGGCAGCTGCTGCAGATGAAGGCCGTCCTGGAGAGGGCACTCCGCACCGTCAGGTGGGACGTAGAGAAATCTCACCTCATGCAGTCGTACACCTGTCTGGCTTTTTCTTTTTTTTTTTTTTTAAAGAAAATCCCACTTCACGCATCTCCTCTCCATCTCCAGTGCTCCTCCAGCTGAGCTGCAGGAGGTGCTGAGCGGCTTGGACGCCTCGCTGTGGCTGGTGACCCAGGCTCAGCGCTGCCCCCTGGTCAGAGCGGCCTACGTCGGGGTGGTGGAGTCGCTGAGAAGGTTCTGCTGTGAGAGGTTCCTGGGTCAGCTCAGTGACCTTCTCATACGTGACCTGCAGACACCTCAGCATGAGCTTCAGGTGTGTAACAGTGAATCGCCCCAGTAGCAATGGGTTCATCTACAAATTGAGTCTGTTTATTGCTCATTTGGTGTAAGATATTAGTGGTCATGCAGAAATCATCAATTCAAGTGAAGTGAGTTTCAAAATCTTCTAAATTAGACTGAAAATTGCACTTCCGAATACAAGGCCTTGACTCAGGGTTTTTACAGCTGCCCACAGAAACTCTTCTGTGTCGTCACTTTTTTTTTTGTTTGTTTTTTGTCTTGTCTCCTCAGCTCGGCTTGTCCTCCTTCCACCAACAAGCCATCCGCTTCCTGTGTGCCGATGTGACGTGGGCGTGTCAGATCTGGGGAGCGTTCTCCACGCTGAGCCCCGATCTGAGGCTCTCGCTGGTCTCGTGGTCGGTGGACGGGTGTGGCTGGCAGCAGAGCGGCCTGCGAGGGGTGATCCAGCGGGAGCTGCGGGTGAGACATGACCCGCTCTCCAGTATGCAGCGCCAAGAAAAGAAGCTTTCCCAAAAACCTGTCTGACGGCTTTCAGTGCAACAACCTTCTCAGAGCACAATGGCAGGAAGAAGGGGAGGCAGAGATAGGATTAGGTATAATGGCAGTTGAGGCTGAAATCTGTCTGGAGATCTTTTTTTTTTCCTCCAGCATAAGAGTGGGTGTGTCCATGGACTATTATGTTCTGTAATCAAGGAGACGTCTGGCCTTTTAGCATGGGCTGCTCCTGTAGGTCATGCAGATAAACTCCCCAGCATGTTACCTCATGCCTACTACACACATAGACCAGCCAGCGGTACCTTCCCATGAGTCTTTGTCTTCCTTTTTTATCAGCATTATGAGATAAGACCCTGCATCACTGCATGCCCATAGATAGTGAGGAGCTACTGCTCACATGGCTTTGTTACCTATTTTGCAGAACTGTTTTGGACTAATCATGTTACTGGTGGAGCCTGTGGTCACGTAACTGATTCGAGTAATCTTGAGTCAGTCTTTCAAGAAACTTCTGATGGGTTCAGTAGTTTGGAGCAGTCTCTGCTTGTGCAAAACCTTTTATTAATTACAACTTTAAACATGCCCAGGCCCCTCAGATGTCACCCAGACAGTAGACACACACACACACAGGTTTGTTTTCTTTCTTTAATCCATCAAGGCGATGTCGTAGCTGCACAAGGAGCAGGGTGGGGCAGATAAATAGGAGAATGTGAAACAAGCACATACTGAAATGTGTACAATACAAGACAAGATCAATCAGGCTGATTGCAATAATAGACATGTGGTACCACAGCTAATGTTGTGGTCTCAGGCAAAGTTTAGTGGTTTGATAAGCAGCAACAAAGTCAACAAGTTAATTACTTGTACGAATACTGTTACAACAGAAACAAATGATGTGATGTGGGAATTCAAACCGGGTAGACAGGAATATCTGAAACCGAATATACCTATAACTGCTCTCTGTTCCCAGTCGAACCTGAGGGAGGCGTTGTTTAGCCACAGTGCAGAGTACCGCAGGACGTACCTCGCAGCCCTGGCAGCAGTCACAGCCGGAGGTGATCCTACCTCACCCCAGCATCTCGCCCTGTCGGCCCCACTGGAGGAGCCAGTTCAGCCTGAGTGTCTGGATTTGTTGCTCAGGGAGCTGGAGGAGCAGCGGGGCGGGCCGGAGTTCCTGTCCCAGGCTCTCTATGCTGCAAGCCTGCTGCTCGTCTGGTGCCCAGACTCCAGGTTTGTGGCACTAATTCCTTTACCCTCTCACAGAGTCAAACTGTAACTACAGCTCTAACTCGACCCTCGTATCTGCCATTTGGAAAACCAGTGTGAAGGTGTCGGAGCTGCAGCGCTGGTGTGGAGTCTTAGAGGTCCAGCGGAGGCCGGACGCCCCTGAAGCACTGAGGATGGCGTGTGCTGAGGCGCTGTGTGTGGCCGGGGTCGCTCTCATGAGAGGACGCAGCCCTGAGCCGGCTCTCAGGAGCAGGTACAATACCAGCAGATGCACAGCAGTTCACTTTCAAGGGCACGACCTAAAGACCTTCTAATCCTCCTGCTTTAGGTTGATCAACACAGGCCTGTACCTGCTGCAGGACCAAAGCCAGCAGGTGAGGATGAAGGCGGCCTGTTTTGCCTCCATGGTGCACAGTGCGGGACGGGGGGAAGGTCAGAGGAGCGTCCACCTCGTGCAGGTCAACCAGGCCCTGCCGCTCCTCCTGGACCTGCTGCTGGAGGAATGCTGGGATATCCCCGGCACGCTGGAGGTGCTGCTGGAGCACCTGCCTCAGCCTGACCTCACATCTGTGCTGAGGGAGGCCTCACAAACAGGGTGAGATTCTATATATCTACAATTTTACAAAATGGAAAGTGAGCAACCGAAAAAAAATCGACGCTGGTGGATGATCAGGCAAATGTACCAAACATGCGCTAATGGTCATCAATTTCACATAAGTTTCAAGCACTCGTTAAGTGAACCAGGCTTGAAACTGGATGAGGAACAGCAAAACTTTGCCACTGAAGTGAGGTTGGGGTCCCAGGCCTTGCACCATGATCAGACTGAGCAGAGCAGCAGGACACGAGGTAGTTGCACTGCATCAGCGAGGTCTCTCCCAGTCAAGGATTTCAAAGCTAACTGGGATTTCAAGATGTGCTGTTCAAGCTCTTTCAAAGAGGCACAAAGAAACGGGCAGCGTTGAGGATCATAGACACAGCGGTCTGCCAAGGAAACTGAGTGCGGCAGATGAAAAACACATCAAGTCTATTTCCCTTTGAAACGGGAAGATGTCCAGCAGCTCAGAGCTGACTGAGAGCAGTGGGCCTCAGGTACAAGCATCTCCCGGCCGGAGAAGTCTTCATGGAAGAGTTGCAGCCTACAAGTTCAACCTCCAATGTGGGAATGAGGCCAAGTGACTCAACTATGCACAAAAACAGAAGATGAAAAATGGAAACATGTCATCTGGACTGCCAAGTCGAAATGTGAAATATTTGGCTGTTGGAGAAGTTTTTTTTTGCTGAAGGCTGGAAAGGCTGGAAATCATGAGTGTCTGCAGGCAACAGTGAAGAGATTTCTGTTCTTGCTATGTGAGAGAAGTCATGGACCTGATGAAATAGCAGCTATAGAAAGAATATAGGGATCTAAAACGGAAATGGAGGAGAAATCCACGATGTCCTGAACACCGTGTGCGAGTGGACCAAGACTAGGGCCAGACCAGAACAAACAGTTGAACCTTTTTGGTGGCAAAGGCATAACTGAGAATTATGGTCAGCGAACAAGGCGAACAAGAAGTCCTGGAAGTGACGGCTCCCACAGAGCCAACCAACATGGTCAGGTCTGTCTGGGATTACATGAAAGGACTGGAGGATTTGAGGAAGTCTACATTCCCAGAAGTTGTGTTTGGGGGAAAAACTTACCGACCATTGATGCCTTTTTGAAAGCAAATGGTGGTCATGATTTGATTTAGATTTCCCATTTTTGAAAGCTTTCTTTATTTAAAGAAAAAACTTGTGCACAGCACTCTGTTACACACATACAGTAAAGATTAAATAGGTTAAAAAAACAAGCTATTGTTGTCTGAATGAAATGGGTTTGTTTTTTTGTCCCATTATGGGCTCTTATCTGTAGCTGTGTCAAGTGCTGCCAATTGGTTGATGTTATATTGATCCAGGGCAAACAAGTTAGTAACCCATCTGGGGACAATATTAAAAGCTGCCTCCCTGGGTTGACAAACAGGCTAACCTTGTGATTGAGTGCCGGTAAGTTGAATTCCTTGCTGTCTTTACCCAGGTGTTCCAGTCTATACGAGCAGGACGAGGCCAACGTGTTTGCAGAGCCCTCTGCGATGGCGGCACATGTGTTGCCCTACCTGCTGCAGATGGCCGATCAATCCTCTGAATCCGCTGCTCTGGCACAGAGCCTGAGAGCGTGGGCAGAGGGCAATGCTGCACAGGTGCTGGACAGCCTCGCGGCCTGCAAAGAGCTGCAGCCAGGTACATGCATGTGAAAATGTGTCAGACTGAGTCGAGTTAAACGTCTGAATCGCCTGAGCCTGAGTTATTGTTGATTCTCTCCCTCCAGCGGAGAAGCTGGACCCGGCCTGGCTGGCTCTCCTCGTGGACCCCCGGCTCCACGGCAGCCTGTGTGGCCTGTTGGCCAGGGCCTGCCTCCTCCTCCAGCTGCTGAACACATCCGCCGATCTCCAACACCTCTGCGATCCCTCGTCCCTGAGCGCTGCCTTGCAGGAAGTTTGCAGCCGCCTCAGTCAGAACGGTGTCCACTTTCCCTCCGCCGTGGCAGCTGCCGTGGCTGGAGAGCCGCCAGCCCGACGGGAGGGGACCAAACCTGGCCTTTTGGGCCGATAGGAGGGGATGATATGACCTGTTGATATTTCAGGAACGCCCTTAAGAGTGCGCGGCACTGGTCTTGAATGAGCGCCGCATCTGCTGACGCTGCACTACAGCAGCACTTGGCAGGCCGGAGACATTATGTAAGAGCTCTGCAGCATCGGTCTGCTCAAGCCTCTGTTCCTCAGAGGAAACCCACAAAGTAGCAGCTGCTAGGTCCAAGGGATGCTCCAACAGTTGTTATTTGCGAGCTCTGGAAGCCTGCTTTTTATACCATAATTTTATATGAGACTTTATCACATTGCAATTTAGTTTTTTAAGCGAAAAGAACAGGGAATGAGCTCATTCTTAGTCCCAGAGCTGAGCCCCGGTGTGTTTATCGCATGTCAGCAGTTACGGGGCGCAAACTGATGCAGTGATGTAATGCAACAATAGATCAGGAGAAAGTGGCTGTTTGGTGCCCAGTGGGGGGATATAGGGCACACTTTAATGCTCCATTAGAGCCCTTCTGCCTGGATAAGTGTCCATTCTCCAACCTCATGGGGGCTGAGGATGATTGAATGGACGTGATGGAGAGCTATCAGTTGCTCCGCAACCGGCCACACACTACAGCAGTCTTACATCATCGGGTATTTCACTGCCTTTGTTTGAGGCCCGGCAGCTCTCAGGGGTTGACAAACACTGACATGAAAGAGTGTATACCAGCTACGGCTGGTCATGCATATGGAAAGTTTAATACAGAGCTGTTAAAACATTGTCTGACAGGTATAAACCTGAAGATATCACACTTTTTTTTATTTACACCTTTGTTTGTTGTTGCTTTCACTCACATTTCTGTGGAAGCATCGAGTGCCCGTTGCTTTTGTAGACGTCCCTGGGCATGCATTGTTCTTGTGACCATCTCGATTATGCAACAGTTGTGGCATCAAGCTTGTACTGTAATTATGATTCATACATGAAGCTTACGCAATGTGTCCCCCTACGACTCACGCAGAAACGGGCACCTGGTGTGCGGCGCTCTGGGAGATTACCGTGTCCCTCAAAGAAAGCTGCCACGTCTTGTCATGTTCCTGGCCGAACATGACGCACAAAGCAAGATTATGCTGGATAATGAACGTTAAAAGGGCAAAACTGTGATCTCAACGGTTTTTGTATAAACCTTGAATTAATTAATTTTAATTGGAATTCTTGCAATGTTTTAAGTAGGCCTGACACTCATAGTACAGCATGATGATATTTTGGAAAAATCTCATAGATTCGCAAGGGATCCAAGCAAAGTTTCATAGCACAACATAAATTGAAACAGAAATAGGGGTCTGAACTTTGCTCCGCATCAGGACGAAGGCAGGAAAAACATTTGGTTGCAAGTGACACACCAGTATGCTGCAATCTCTAAACAATGGCTCGTTGATAATGAAAAGAGACAAAAAGTGTCCTTTCTAATCGTCTGTCAGACTCTGCCCGGGCAATATTATGTCTTCTGCCTCAGCCTTTAAAACAAAGTTTGGGATGTGGGCGTAAAAGCGAGGTTAAGAGTTTCCTGAAGGCAAAGTGTGTGCGTGCGTGCATGTGTGTGTGTGTGTGTGTGTGTGTGAGACAGTGGAAAAACAACCATCTGTCTGAATAAAAGCCTGTGCTGGTGTTGAGAGTGTAGAGGCTCTGAGTAAGCCTGCGTCCATCTAATGAAACGATTAACTATGGCAACAGGGAACAAGGCCAAGTAGGTACAATCACATTTACACTGTGTGTTTTTCCACTGAGGTAATCAGGGGATTTTACCTCATCAGGGGCCAAAAAGTGTTGTGCATTTAGAGTCTTTTTGGACAATGAACTGGTAACGCTCAATGCAATAAAGAGAACATTTTCTCTGCAAGCTTTTGTCTTATTTTTCATGCTCTGTCTATCATCATGATGATGCACAATGCACATTTGTTTTTGCATCTCTTGGTCCGTTGACATGAGTCATGTTTGGTAAATGCATAAAGAAACAAAAATTATAATCTTGACTTTTTGTTTCATTTTGAGCCCCATTGTTCTAAATCCAGTCACGTTACCTGTTGCGTTTCCGCTGGTTTCCGGAGATGTTGGCAGGCTTTATCCCTTTTAACGTGCTGACCCTTTGATGGTCCAGCTTCCCTCAGTGCATGCTGGGAGAGGCTCCTGCCCCCCCACCCCACCCCACCCCATAACCCTGAATGGAGCCAGTGTGAGGGAGAGCTCTGGACAGATGCTTTGTGTTTACTCTAGTAATTGCCTGAAAACGGGGCGAGCATCTATTTGAAAAGTGGCTTAGTGAGCGTGGACTGAGTCAGGCCCTGGCTGCCCCCCTTTACCAGGCAGCCAACAATGAGACATGACCTCGCACACACACACACACACACACACACACACACATACACACTAAAGGCAGCTGGCCTTTATGAGCCTCTGTTGAGTCCACCTCTGCTAGGGCCCAGTGGAAAAATAGGCCTGAGTGAGGAGGAGGAGGAGAGGAGGAGGAGGAGGCCTGGGAAGCAGGAAGCCTGGCTTTGGAGAGACGCAGCAGGCACCGGGAGCCAGGTCCGACTCTGAGATTATAAATGGAAAGCCATGACTCAGAGTGTTTTAAAGTGAAAATGGAAAGCGGAGGAGCTATATATAGGGCAACCGCAGAAAAATGTAGCGAGCGTGGAAATGAGTGTTGGATGTGGAGAGGGAAAAGTGAGGATGGATTATGGAATTATGGAGGCAACTGTTTTCAGTTTGGAGAGAAAAAAAATGTGAATGAACTTTGCTTGAGTTTTCCAGGTTCAGTCTCACGAGGCTGCATGCCGTGATAGGAGGCCAGGCTGTGTGTGTGGTTTTTTTTTCAGCTCAGTCTGAGAGTGTGTGTTCGTGAGAGGGAGGGAGAAACTGTGGAGGCTTTAGGACCTGGAGGTTTGTGCTGCAAAGGGCAGCTCCTCCTCCTCCTCCTCCTCCTCCTCCTCTGAAGGCTGTTTACGAAGAAAGCTGAGCTCCTGTGACAAAAACAAGGGCTGGGACTCCAGCCGTACGGAGCAGTGTGTCTGATACACAGTCAGCACAGGCTCTTCGTCCATTTTACTTTTGTTTTCTTTTCTTTTTTTCGTCACAGTTTTATCTCCGTGTTCTGCTTGCAGAGCCACCATGCTGTCTGTGAGCTCCGCGCCTCAGCTCTGCAAGATGTTTTTCTCCTTGCACGTTGTTTTCCTCACTGTGGCGGCTGTGGACAGCAGTGTACTAAATGCCAATCAACAAGGTAATTAGGTCCTTTATTATGCATCCATTTATTCATATCAATTCGCATTTCTGTGATTTCCCGCGCGCCTTGTGATCTTGAATCATATTGATCATAATTTTTTGGAGCGTGCGTGTGGTTATTTCTGCTTGGATTGCACAACCAGTTGTAGGTGTTTTGCTCACATGTTGTGTTGCCGTGTGCAGACTGCATGAGGTCCAGTGGTGTGGAGTACAGAGGGGAGCAGCAGAGCTCCTCCTCGGGTCTGACCTGTCTGAACTGGACCAACACCACCAGGGACTATGATGTCCTCAGCCAGCCGGACTCCCAGACAGGTGAGACACCTGCCCCAACTCTCTGTCTCTGTCTGTCTTTGTTCACGTGTTGACAGAGTCCGAAAAACATCCCGACACAGGATCGAGGAAGGAGATCCTCAGCACACTCTGGAGCTCCATTTATGCTTTACTTTCTACAGTTTATGGTGTCACAATGTCATCTTTCATCCTCTCTTCTCTGTGTTCGAGGAGTGGTGTGGGGGGGCTGGTATCGTAGTGGGCTCCAGTGCTATTAATGATTAATGGTGATTTACCCACACAGCAGCGCTGAGGCAGGCCTGCAGGCCCCCGAGGCATCCTTGATGGACGTGTGCTGTTTTTCTCACTCCTCCTCTAGGTGTTGGAGATCACAATTACTGCCGAAACCCAGACTCCTCCGAGGGGCCTTGGTGCTACATTGCTGGCCCAGATGGGACCGTCCAGAGACAATTCTGTGCGATTGACGCATGCAAAGGTAGGTCAAAAACTGCAGCTTTCCTTCCAGGGCACCGCAGTATCTTCTGTTTACTTTGTCTTCTCCTCTAAAGCTCCCATTATTTTTTTAAAAGAGGGCTCTGCTCGGGGGAAAATAATGAGGTGAGATGTTTCGTAGCCAAGCAAGCGCTCCAATTAGTCAACAACCCCAAAAAAGCTGGGAAGCATCAGAGAGGGTGCAGCCAACTTTGCTGGGTCAGCAAAAAAAAGAGTTTCCGTTTAGGTTTGTTGATGCATTTTTTTGTAATGAATAGGACATGTCGAAGTTTGTACCCAGGGAACAATAACTGTAATTTGTTTGTGTTTTCCCTCTCAGGAACGTTAGGTGGTAGTGGGTCAGTCGGTCGGGGTTCAGACCGAGCGGAGAACTGTTCACTTTGTCCTTTGTTTCCTCGTAGTCTGACAGAGCAGTCTGAGTCGCACAATAACAAAGCCCCAGAACCACGTTAGAAAGTTCATTTTCCAGGAAGTGGTGGACCACGCCCCGACCTGAGCTCATTGGCAGACAACTGCGCTCTTACCTTAGAGACAGCGTTTAATTGGCTGGTTTGACTTCTGGCTTTGTGCCCTTTAACTCCCGCAGAGTTCGTAAACAACTTGAGAGGAGGAGATGGGAGGAGGAAAGAAAAAAAGATTTAAAGTGCAGATGTTGACGTCTGCAGCGGAGCCGTCCTGCCTCTTGAGACGGAGCAAAGCAAGCAGAGCCTGTTTGAGTCTGAAAAAAGAAAAAGGGGTGAAAAAAAACCAGTTTGTTCTTGGTAGCCAATCCTCGAACAGATTTATGCTCCAGGCCTGCAGAGGAGGGCCCTGCGTCACCGCTAATGTTATTGGACCAACAGTAATTGGAAACCGCACGGCCCAGATGAAGCCTCACTGGTGACAAAGGCATTGCAACTAAAGATAAATCAAATAAAATTCAATGCATGTGTATGCTTTATTATATTAGATATATATATATATACAAGCGGTTTAAGCTAATGTTCAACAGGGCCTTTCCTTGTTCGAGCTGAAGTGGACATGAAGAGAAGATGGTAGAGATGTGTATGGATGCCCATAGGGTGCAGAGGAGATTTATGTTGCGATGAAAAGAGAAGTAGTGAGTAAAGTCAATTCATGAAAAGGTACAGGAAAAAAAGAATTGATAGAAAAACAATAAGCTTGTGAAATAATGGGTACTCGATTGCATTGGTGCAAAAAATGTGAGATGATCCCAAAATAAATAAGTGGTAAACCGGTCCGGGTTTGATGATTCACAGCGTAATCCACAATGATTAAAAACAGTCAGACATTAAACGGCGCAGAGTCTGTGCGGCTGCCTGCAAATCGACTCTTGATTCTGCTTTGACAGCGCATCAATTACCTCGCTGTCTAATGCAGGCATTATTTAATCCCGTCTCCAGAACGAGCCTCCAGCGCCCCGGTGGAGGCCGAATCCCTCAGGCCGGCCGGGACCACTCCCTCCTCAGAGAGCTTCCAGCCGGCCAAGTCCGGTCCTGCCCAGGGAGAAGTGGCTGCCGTGCAGCCAGTGATGGGAATCAGCCAGCGGGCGCGCACAGGATCCAGGAAGAAAAAAGACCTGGGCATACTCGGTACGATCCAGCGGCTAGACTGGAGGCATAAATAACGCCCGTGACCCACATCGGGCCGCCAGTGCCGAGTTCAAAGCGGTCGGGGGTTTTTGTGCCTCGCGTCTTATTTTCCTCCCTCTGTTTTCCAGGCTACATCATCGGCATCGTCATGATGGCGATCATCATCGTCCTCGGAGTGGGCGTCACGTTGGGCTACTTCTACAAGAGGTCGGTGTCTAAAACCGCAGCCGGGCCATGCAGCATCTGGTTCAGGAGCCTGAATCCAGTCCAGGGATGTTATTATTACCTTGCGATCATGTACTGCAAATGGGGCAGGAAGCCAGAACATGCTGCGTCAGAGCGGCTTCCTGTTTCCACTGGCACGCGCACGGCGCGGGTGATAGCTGGAAGATGCACAGAGATGCCAGTTGAACACTCGTGACAGCTTGCATGTTAACGCTCTCTTGAGTTTAGGGCCTCAGCTGTTGTTGGCATACCCCACCCGGCCTCGTTGTTGGATGCCGCGCAGCCATTTTATTGCTTTTATCGGGACAACAGCTACAGAGCGTGTATGTGTGGGGGTAATATGGCAGGAAATGAAAAGCCTGCCGTCTATTTTAAGCAATCCTATTTCATATTCTTGAGAGAGACGAGAGCGTAGGGGAGCGGTTGGATGGGACAAGAAAGGCTGCACATCCACGGCGGTTATATAACGCGAAGTGACGTTCCCCAATGTCGCGGAAGACTCCGATCCCCTTTGGCACAGCATGAAACGCCCGTACGGGTCCGCGTTTGGCTCTCCAATCTGATTAGCACTGCCTCAGCCTTTGTTCTCTATTTTTAGGAGGTGATTATTAATAAGGAGGAGCAGCGCGTTATGTCAGAGGGGTTTATGCCTCCACTCAGCACGCGGTGACATCACCGTTTGTAATGTGATCATTGGGTTACGGCCGCACACGTCCCCTACGTGCAGAGTGAGGTTGGCTGGCCTGGCCCCGGACCAGGCCGGAGAGGGCGTAGAGCACGCTCAGAGGATCCCTGTTGGGAACAGGCTGTCCTCGGTCCACCGGGAGCAGGTTGTGCCCTGACAAGGACGGGGATGGCCCTGGGAGGCCTCCCCCGACCTCCGGAATACTCCGCTTTATTAAAAGTCTGGACCCGCGTCTGCTTTTTGCCCAGGGTCGCTCTGTAAACAACCATCTCTTATTGTCTTAAAGACCCCGACTTCCTGAGGATTCAGGAATATGTCTTTTGACTTAAATTAAATTCATGAAACCTCCTGCCAGACTCCACAGAGGGACCTTATCTTCAAAGAAAAGCTTCACAAACTCCAGAAAACAGTTCCCCCCCCCCCCACATTAGCGCATATTAAACAAACCAGTTCCAACCTGCTACTACACATGCATACTGGGGCAGCACTGTAGGCAGATTCCCTTGCCGTGGGACGGAGCCAGGCTCGCTATCCTAAAATATTCCAGTCTGTCTGTTAACTTTCTCTCAGCACATGACAAGAAGCACCCGGGAGGTAGCCACTGGGCATTCCTGGGGTTGTTTGGAGCTAAATGAACCGCACCCTGGTGTCAAGCATCGGGCCATCGTGTACAATGTTGTTTTTCGCAGGCAGCACAGTTGCACAGTGTGCTGCGCTGAAGCGGGCAGGTTGGTAGGTGTTTGCTCTCTTGGCTCCAGATCAATAGAAAGTGGCCTCGCGCTGCTTCCCTGCTCCGTGTTCCCCCGGAGGAGATAAACTCCTTGCCAGCTCCGCCTGCTCTCGCTTCCCCTTCACCATCTGTCCCTGGTGTTTGCCGCAGACCGGCCACTTGTTCTCAAAGGCCCTGTTATCCACATACAGTACGTTATCGGAGGCTCCTTATCGTGAATATAACCCCCCCCCCCCCCCAACCGTTGCACTTGAGGCTGGTATGGCTGTTTCTTCGTGCTGACAACAGAATATGACATGGTGGCATTTGATGGTTTTGATCTCGACGCTCAGAGCGATAATTAAACCAGCTTTAATCCGCACTATTAACATTTGAGAAGCGAGCATGTTGACGGCGTTTTTGGCCGTTTTTTTGGGCCACGCTCACTCGTCTCATCTGTTTGCTTTCATGAAAATGTAAATCTGAGAGGAATCCCCTGTGGCTCTCAACGGTGTTTGTAGACCAGAAGAGACTAAAAGGGAAAAAAAAACACGTCTGCTGAATAACAACAGTCTGTTCCTGAGCACGGCTCCCAAAACATCCTCGCTCATGAATGAATTTTGAGATGCGGCTCAAGAGAAGCGCTCGGTATAAAACCTGCATGTGGCCTCCGGATAAGAATGAGATGTCATATCAGAGCAGATCTATAACATTCCCTCACAAAACCAGGACTGTAACGTGTCTTTTCATACACAGTAAGATGACGCCACTCTGCACCGGCTGTGTTTGTCTCCAGGGGCCGGGACCTGAAGAAGCAGCACGAGCAGCGGGTGTACGAGCGCGAGATGCAGAGGATCACGCTGCCCCTGTCGGCCTTCTCCAACCCCACCTGCGAGCTGGTGGACGAGAACACCATCGTCATCACGGCCGAGCAGGAGAGCACCCCGGTGCAGGAGGGCGTGGAGGGCGGGGACCCCCTCATGGGCCAGCAGGCTGGGACCCCCGGGGCGTGAGCCGGACCTGGAGCTGGAGCCGAGTCCTCCAACGGCACTTAGATGAGTTTTTGTTCTTTTTTTGTGTGTGGACCAGAACGCTCCCATCTTCGTTTCTCCCGACCCTGCCTGCCTCCCTGAGTCGGCTCTGTTTTTATTAAAAGGAGAGGGGCTGGGGCTTTTGGGAGGGGGAGGCTGGGGGGAGGCAACGAGGTTAGCTCCAAAGACTTGAACTGAATTCTGTGTCCCTTATCTTTGTTTTCACACACCGGAGGCACAAACAACAACAATAAGCTGAGAGACAGTGGACACACATCCTTACAAGCACAGTCCGTGGCGGGGAAGCTGTTAGGGTTTGTCACGAAGTCTTCAGTGTTTGATACATTTGATAGCCACGGCTGCCCCTTTAAATCACAGTCCAACATAACAGTCAAATGGACTTTGACGAGCCAGTGTTCCTAAGGGTGTGTGGACAAACCTGATTCTTTACCAGGGATGATGTCTTGAACTGGGGAATGTTTATAACCTTTTTTTTTTGTATGTATGTTTTTCACGTGGAAGAGGTGCTCTTGACAAGAGCCGTGTGGTTACATGACGAATATGCGACTGATTTTTGTTTCGTTTCGTTTTTTGTTTTTCTTTTTTCTTTCCTTTGTATCGACCCGCTGGCTGTGCTGAGGAAGACGAGAAACCTTGTTTGTATAAAGAGCGCTTTGTCTGGGAGACACGCTGGCCTCCAGAAATAGTCGTCCTCCTCTGAGACGGGATGAGGGAACACGAGGAAGAACAGACCCACTTCAGACAAGGGA